>SJYQ01000083.1:242128-286742 GCA_006410935.1 Redunca redunca | reverse complement strand
CAAAGAGGAAAAGGAGTCCGTCAAGGCTGTATATTGTCACCCTGCTTATTTAACTTCTATGCAGAGTACATCATGAGAAACGCTGGACTGGAAGAAACACAAGCTGGAATCAAGATTGCCAGGAGAAATATCAATAACCTCAGATATGCAGATGACACCACCCTTATGGCAGAAAGTGAAGAGGAACTAAAAAGCCTCTTGATGAAAGTGCAAGAGGAGAGTGAAAAAGTTGGCTTAAAGCTCAACATTCAGAAAATGAAGATCATGGCATCTGGTCCCATCGTTTCATGGGAAATAGATGGGGAAACAGTGGAAACAGTGTCAGACTTTATTTTTGGGGGCTCCCAAATCACTGCAGATGGTGATTGCAGCCATGAAATTAAAAGATGCTTACTCCTTGGAAGAAAAGTTATGACCAACCTAGATAGTATATTCAAAAGCAGAGACATTGCTGACTAAGGTCCGTATAGTCAAGGTTATGGTTTTTCCTGTGGTCATGTATGGATGTGAGAGTTGGACTGTGAAGAAGGCTGAGCGCCGATGCTTTTGAACTGTGGTGTTGGAGAAGCTCTTGAGAGTCCCTTGGGCTGCAAGGAGATCCAGCCAATCCATTCTGAAGGAGATCAGTCCTGGGATTTCTTTGGAAGGAATGATGCTAAAGCTGAAACTCCAGTACTTTGGACACCTCATGCAAAGAATTGACTCATTGGAAAAGACTCTGATGCTGGGAGGGATTGGGGTCAGGAGGAGAAGGGGACGACCCAGGATGAGATGGCTGGATGACATCACTGACTCGATGGACATGAGTCTGAGTGAACTCTGGGAGTTGGTGATGGACAGGGAGGCCTGGCATGCTGCAATTCATGGGATTGCAAAGAGTCGGACATGACTGAGCGACTGAACTGAACTGAAGGCCTTCTTAGATGACCACTTTGCCTTCTTGCTTTTCTTTTTCCTGGATGGTCTTGCTCGGTGCCTCCTGTACAATATTACGGACCTCCATTCTTTGGCACACTGTTAAGGAGATCTGATGTCTTGAATCTATTTTGTAGCCCTCTTGCATATTCATAGGGGAATTTGATTTAAGTCATACCTGGCTGGCTTAGTGGTTTTCCCCTCTTTCTTTACTTTAAGCCTGAATTTTTCTGAGACGCTGCTGATGAGTCACAGTCAGCTCCAGGTCTTGTTTTTCCTGACTGTGTACAGTTTCTTTATCTTCATTGGCTACAAAGAATGTAATCAATTTGATTTCAGTATTGGTCATTTGGTGATGTCCACGTGTCTGGTGGTGAAAGTAAAGTCCGATGCTATAAAGAACAATATTGCACAGGAAACTGGAATGTTAGGTCCGTGAGTCAAGGTAAACTGCGTGAATTACAAACTGGCACTTACCAAGAGCATAGGCAACGAGTGACAACAATGGCATTTGCTGTCTTTTGCTATGGAGACTGAACTCCATGCTGCTATAGCTGTTGACCTTCAACAACCCCCAAGGGAGTCCAGGGTGGAGTGAGGCACTCTGTGCTCCAGGGAACCTGGTGGGACAGGACTTTAGATAGTTGGATGTTTTTAGGAACAGATTTTATGATCTCCATCCTTGCATCTCCTCATATCTAGAGAAGCACTGAATCCCTTCATGGGGACTTCAGATCCTCATGACTAACAAAAAATCTTTTGTAAAATGAGGTCTCCATGGTATTGAACTCCCCCTTCACCAAGATCTTATGTACTGACCTTCCCCCACTGCAACTTTGCAGCGTCTCTCAGAGCTATCTGCGATGCTGCCTCCTGGGCTGCAGTCCTCATTTTGCCCCAAATAAAACTGAACTCACAACTCTCAAGTTGTATACCTTTTTTAGTCGACAACTGGAAGTGGTCAAATAGGAGATGGCAAGAGTGAACATCGATATTTTAGGAATCAATGAACTAAAATGGTCCAGAATGGGCAAATTTAATTCAGAAGATGATTATATCTACTACTGTAGATATAAGGGCAAGAATCCCTTAGAAGAGATTGAGTAGCTCTCATAGTCTGAAAAGAGTCTGAAATGTCACATTACCTGCCTCCTGAGAAACATGTATGCAGGTCAAGAAGCAACAGTTATAACTGGACATGGAAAAATGGACTCGTTCCAAATTGGGAAAGGAGTACGTCAAGGTTGTATATTGTCACCCTGCTTATTTAACTTATATGCAAAGTACATCATGCAAAATGCCAGGCCAGATGACACATTAGCTGGAATCAAGATTGCCAGGAGAAATATCAATAACCGCAGATATGCAGATGACACCACCCTTATGGCAGAAGGTGAAGGTGAAGTTGCTCAGTCGTGTCCAACTCTTTGCAACCCCGTGGACTGTAGCCTACCAGGCTCCTCCGTCCATGGGATTCTCCAGGCAAGCAAACTGGAGTGGGTTGCCATTTAAGAGGAACTGAAGAGCCTGTTCAAGAAAATGAAAAAGGAGAGTGAAAAAGTTGGCTTAAAATTCAACATTCAAAAAACGAAGATCATGGCTTTTGGTCCCATCACTTCATGGCAAATAGATGGGGAAACAATGGAAACAGTGAGAGACTTTATTTTGGGGGGCTCCAAAATCACTGTAGATGGTGACTGCAGCCATGAAATTAAAAGACGCTTGCTTCTTAGAAGAAAAGCTATGACCAACCTAGAAAGTATATTATAAAGTAAAGACATTACTTTGCCAACAAAGGCCCATCCAGTCAAAGCTATGGTTTTTCCAGTAGTCATGTATGGATGTGAGAGTTGGACCATAAAGAGAACTGAGTGCTGAAGAACTGCTGCTTTTGAACTGTGTGTGGTGTTGAAGAAGACTCTTGAGAGTCCCTTGGACTGCAAGGAGATCCAACCAGTCAATCCTAAAGGAAATCAGTCCTGAATACTCATTGGAAGGACTGATGCTGAAGCTGAAGCTCCAATACTTTGGCCACCTGATGCAAAGAACTGACTCATTTGAAAAGACCCTGTTGGTGGGAAAGGTTGAAGGCAGAAGAAGGAGATGATAGAGGATGAGATGGTTGGATGGCATCACCGACTGGATGGATATGAATTTGAGGAACTTCCAGAAGTTGGTGATGGAAAGGGAAGCCTGGTGTGCTGCAGTCCAGAGGGTCGCAAAGAGTCGGACACGACTGAGCAGCTGAACTGAACTGAGCCCAGGGTGGGCTGGCTCCGTGAGAACTCATTCCCAATGAACCAGTTCAGGGCAGAGTCCAACCACACCTCCTCTCTGCAAATGGGTGAAGAAGTGAATGAAGTCGCTCAGTCGTGTCCGACTCTTTGCAACCCTGTGGACTGTAGCCTACCAGGCTTCTCCGCCCATGGGATTCTCCAGGCAGGAATACTGGAGTGGGTTGCCATTTCCTTCTCCAGGGGATCTTCCCGATCCAGGGATTGAACCCAGGTCTCCCGCCTGGAAGGCAGATGCTTTAACCTCTGAGCCACCAGGGAAGATGCAAATGGGTACCCCAACCAAATTGGCTTGTCCTGTAAAGGAAAAGCCCAGATTGAGGAGAAAAAAATGTTCCTGGTGTGCACACCAGAGTGACTTACCCTCCAGAATCAAGCCCACAGGCTCTTAACACAGAAGGACCCAAAACAAACGAACCGGCTGAACTGGCTGTGGAATTGGGTAGACTAACCTTATAGAGTCTGATTCTAGAAGTTTGTCTGTTCCTTGTCTCAACTGCCAAGCGCTGGGGGCAGCTGGCGCCGCTTCAGGTAATCTTGAAGGGAAGAGCCTCAGGACTACAAATGTTCCCAGCAGCTTCTAGGGTCTCGCCCCAGTATTCCCTGATCAGGGCTGGCCAGTCATGAGTAGCAAGGCTTCTGGCAAGCTACGTCACATTTTTACCGAGTCCAAGCTCACTCCAGTCGCCGCGCTACAGGCCAACGAATTCGTTGAGAGATGCGGTGTTGAGGCAAGGAAGAGACTTTAGTAGGGGGGCCAGCAGACAGAGAAGAAGGCAGGCTAGCGCCCAGAATAACCATCCCAGGGCCTGCTTGGCAGGTCCTTTTACGGATCAGAGATGGCGGGCCGGCGAGGGAATAAAGAGAAAAGACTGTTCAGTCCTTGCAAGTGTCCCCTGGAATGGCAAGCTCAGGCAGGGAAGTGTGTTATTCCACTTCCTGTTGTCCTTCACAGGTGGGTGGTGCAGGCTGGCGCGGGTTGCAGGCCATTTTGTATGTTTACAGTAACGAAAAGGGTTAAAGTCACAGAAGCAGATCCAGTGTACATTCACAAGTAACCCTTCTGGTTTACGCTTCCAAGAGTAAAGACACACAACCAGAAAAATCTCCAAGGAGAGGTTAAAGCTGAAACAAGGTGCGGTATGTATACACAGTAGACTATTTCTCACCCATTAAAAACAGCTAGTGGGGAAAAAAAAAACACAACACAACAGCTAGTGAAATTAGGGAATTAAGACACTGTTAGCCACAGGGACAGACCTTGAAGGATCACAGGCAAAGGGCAGTCAGGCAGGCAGAGGAAGACTATGGTATAGGAGCTACCTTCCCAGCAGAATGAAAATAGACATACAAGGCAAAAATTTTACAATCCAGAGAATTCAAAGACAAACAAAGGATTCCAGAAAAAAAAAAGTGAATGGCCTTGAATGAATTAGGAAGTCCTTACCGTCACAGACAAGAACTGTGAATCTGTAATACATAATCTGCAAGGAATATTCTTTTCTCTGCTCCACCCTTCCTTCCCTGCACAGATACACAGAAATCTGTAACTCTAAGAGAGAATCCACAATAATTATCTCCTAAGTTTTTTCTCTGTATGCACAGAAAAGTATAACTGAGATAGATAATTCAGAAGGACCTGGTGTTCAGCATTCTTCTCATCCTTCTATGGCAAAAAAAAAGATACCCCGCCCCATAAATCCGTGTGCCGGAGTCAGGAGGCTGTACACTGACAACCACACGGCGGCAGATCGGGTGTCCTGCACCGCAGCATCTACAGGATGGGAAGAGAAGGAGAGAAGAGCGGTGCCCACTCTCGTATCTCCGCCCTCCCTGACTTGGGATGCTATCACGTCCCTGAAGCCTGGACAGGCTTGGGTCCCACTGCTGAACTGGGGGTGGTTGACGCAGCCTGGCAGGGTGCCTTCAGTTGACCCTTTTATAGGTCTGCTGCTGCAGCTGCTAAGTCGCTTCAGTCGTGTCCGACTCTGTGAGACCCCACAGATGGCAGCCCACCAGGCTCCCCCGTCCCTGGGATTCTCCAGGCAAGAACGCTGGAGTGGGTTGCCATTTCCTTCTCCAATGCATGAAAGTGGAAAGTGAAAGTGAAGTCACAGTTTTGTCCGGCCCTCAGCGACCCCATGGACTGCAGCCTTCCAGGCGCCTCTGTCCACGGGATTCTCCAGGCAAGAGTGCTGGAGTGGGGTGCCATTGCCTTCTCCGTTTCAAGGTCTACTGTCTCCTGTGTTCTGGCTGGGACCAGAGTCGCGTGTGGCATCAAGGCCTCAAGGGCTCTGAAGGAAGGGTTCAGCTAGCCTCGACCTCTGCCGCTGCCGGGGGTCCCAGCTCAAGCCTCGCTCATGGGAGTGCAGCCCCCTAGCACTGGCTCCTAAGCACCCTCAGCGGAGTACTGTGGTCCTGGAAAGATTAGCCAGGGCGGGCTGTTTATGTGATGCATTAGCGGGAAAGATCACCGAGACTTAAGCCCTTTCGGGTTAGCTCAGGCGCACTCTTCCCTATTTCACTGCCCAAGAAGCAAACTTTCCCCAAGGTTTTGGTGACCCCAGGAACCAAAGGTACACCTGAATAATGCCGCCACCTTGTGGCCATTTTCTGTAACTACAACATTTTCTCCGGTGTTCTCTGG
Source organism: Redunca redunca (assembly GCA_006410935.1). Classification (NCBI taxonomy): domain Eukaryota; kingdom Metazoa; phylum Chordata; class Mammalia; order Artiodactyla; family Bovidae; genus Redunca; species Redunca redunca. The sequence continues at coordinate 280,886 of SJYQ01000083.1, read as the reverse complement.
CAACTCAAATCCCAAGGGCTGGATTTCCGTTAATGACAGAAATTAACAATATCCGCCTCAGGAAATGTCTTGGGGCGGGTAGTGAAGAAGTAAGTTCCAAACACAGCTGACTTTCAGTCACCCAATTGTCAAAGGCAAATTCTCCTGACAACCTTTTAGGGGGGAAAAAAAAAGCCAAAACAAAATCAAACCTCCACAACAGGACAAGATACTAAGGATGCCTAATTGCTGGAGGAGTGCCGTTCAAAAGGCCAGTGGAAAATCAGATCCCACCAGTCACAGTGGTCATCGTCACCAACCTGCAACCGAGAAATGTGGGAGAGAGCCTGGAGGAAAAAGAATCCCCCTAAACTGTCTCTGGGAATATACGCGGGCAACAGTCAGCGTGATGAACATTTTCTGAATGCTAAAAAAAAAAACCCTCAGAGATTAAAACTAGGATCTGACATTCCACACCTTGGCCCATATCCTGAGAAAAAACCATTGATCAAAAGGCAGGGACACCCCAGCAAAGCTTCAGCACTGCGTCCGATAGAGACACGCTACCAGCAAAATCTCCAACGAGGGATTGAAGCTGAAATAAGGTGTGATACATACATACAGTAGACTATTTCTCACTCATTAAAAAACCAGCACTGAAATTAGGTAGTTATGACAGTAGTAGCCACGGGATGGTCCTTGAAGGATCAAACACCAAGGGAAGTCTGTCAGGCAGAAGAAAACCATGGTATACGAAGCACCTTCTAGGCGAAATCAAAGTAGCCACACAGGGCAACAAACAGAACCAAAAAGAGACTCTGAGAGTCAAACGAAGCGTTCCAGAGGGACGCAAGTGACGGCGCAGGAATGAAGTAGGATGTCTGTGCCTACATATACAGAAAATTTGTATTGTAACGGATAATCTACAGATTATTCCCTTCCTTCCTTTCTCCCTTCCATACATATAGACAGCATTCTGTATCTCTAAAGACAGAAATCTGTATCTCTAAGAGATAATCCACAAAAATGATCTCCTAACTTCCTTCTTTATGTACACAGAAAAGTGTATCTGAGGCATACAATTCACATGGACCCGATGCTTGGCACTCTTCTCGACCTTCTACGGTAAAAAGTCCAAAAATGCAGTAGAGATACACCGCGTATATGCTACACCTGAATCGGCGGCTGTACGCTGAGGACAAGCGCAGCACGGCAAAGCGGCCGCACTCCACCATCGCATCTGCGCGATGCTAAAGAAAAGGAAGAGAAGCGATGCCTGCTCTGTTCCCCCCGACCGCCCTGACATGGAGAGCCTGTGCAGACTTGGGTCTCCAGGCCAGACTGCTGCCTGGCAGGCTCTTCGTTGAGCCCCTGTTAAGCCTATGCAGTCCGCTGTGCTCTGTTGGGACCAGAGGCCCGAGTGGGATCAAGTCCTCGAAGACCTGGGGGGCAATAGTCACCTAACCTCCACGGCTCCCGGTGCTGCGGTTTCCAGCTCAAGCCTCCTTCCTGAGAGTGCAGACTCCTGGGCACTGAAGCCCAGTCAGCAAGGTGCTGCCGTTGCGGTTAGTCTGGAAGCCGTGTGTGTGTGTGTGTGTGTGTGTGTGTGTGTGTGTGCGCGTGATACTTTAGCGGGAATAAGTAGTGAGACACAAGTCCTTAAATGTTCGCTCAGGTCCATTCCACTCTATTTCACAACCCTGGAAGCTGACTCGCTAATGCAATGTTTGCTTCAGGAGCCAGAGGTGGTCATCGAAACGTGCTGCCACCTTGTGGACAGTTTCTGTAACTACAACTTGACCAAAGGAGTTTACTGGCGCCTCCAACTTAAAAGGGGGCGGGATGTAGCTTGCCTCAGGAAAGGTCCTGGGGTAAATATTAGAGAAACAAATTACAAGCACACCCAACTTGCAAGATGCCAATCGAAACATAAGTTTTCCACACATGCCTAAAAGAAAAAAATACCCCAACCCCCACAATTATTGCAGAAGGAATGCTAATCGAAATGGCAAGAAATCTTACCAGTCAGAATGGCCATTCTCACAAGTCTATGAATGGTATATGTGGGAGAGAGCAGGAAGGAATGGGGAACCCCCACATGGTCAGCGGAAGGAACACTGGCAGCTGACTAGAACTGACGGCCTCTGCACGGCAAAAAAAAAAAAAAAAATCAACAGAGCTAACCCTAGGATCTGACATTCCCACATCTCGGTCTATATCCTGAAAAAACCACTATTGAAAAAGTCACACCCCAACATTCACTTCAGCACTACTTACAAGAGCCAAGACACAGACCCGGCAAAACGTCCACTGAGAGATTAAAGCTTAGAAAAGACCTGGTGCTTATAGCCAATGGACTGTCACTCAGCAATGAAAAACTGGCACTGAAATTATGAAATTAATCCCCTTGTAGCCATAGAAATGGACGCTGGAGGATGACATACTAAGCGAAATCAGCCAGACAGAGGAAGACAAGAGCATATGACATCCCTTCTAGGCAAAATTTAAAACTAAATTACAACACAAAAATTGACTCGGATAATTAAAACACAAGAATTAAAAAAAAAAAAGGAGAGGCCAAGGAATTAATTAGGAGGTTGGGAATAACACATACACAGAAACTTGTGTCTCTACTAGACGCTCCACAAGGACTTGATGATCAGCACAGGGAACTATGCTGACCTTCTGCAAAAACCTCTACGGCAAAAGAAAACAAAAAGAGCAGATCCGCTGTACGTACGTCATCAGTGACTCAGGCAGCTGTACACTGAGGCCACACAGAAAGCCGCAACATTAATATACTCCGACACAGTAGGCATGAAATAAATAAAATAAAGTATCGCCTTGTTTATTCCCTCCAACCTTCCTGACTTGCGCGGCTGTGCCACCCCTGGAGTCTGAGCAGGCTCGGGTCTCATTGCTGGCTTGGAGCGGTGTCGAGACAGCCGAGCAACGAACGCTTAATTGAAATCCTTCTTAAACCACTTCTCTCCGGTTTCCCTGATTAAGACCAGAGTCCTAGTGCTCTCAAAGGATGGGGACCCGACTGTCTATCTTCCAGGACCTTGGAAATGTTCCCTAGCCTCCAGGACCTCTGGGGCTGGGATCCCTAACTCAAGCTTCCTTCTTGGGAGTGCAGCCTCCTAGGCCCTCAGCAGGATGCTGTGGCCCCGGCTGGAATGAGTCTGGAGTGGAGAGGTGAAGCTTTAGGGGCAAGAAGTGAGACACAATCCCCTAAATTGTTGCTCAGGCACCTTCCACTCCAGTTCCCAGCCCAGGAAGCCAAGTTGCCCTGAGGCTCTGGTTGCCCAAGGAACCAGAGGCGGTCAGGGGAAAGTGCTGCCACCTTGTGGACACTTTCTGTAACTACAACTGCACTTCCGGCGCTTACTGGCACCTCGATTTCTCAAGCGTTGGGGTCTGATAATGACAGCTGTCCTCAGGACATGTCCTGGGGCAGGAATTGCCGAAATAAATTCCAAACGCAAGCGGCTTTCAGGAAGCCAACTGCCACGGGCAAATTTTCCTCACACTGTTTTGGGAAAAAACAAAGACCCAAACCTCCACGACAGGACAAGAAGCTCACCATCCCTAATTACTGCAGGAATATCAATCAAAATGAAAACAAGAAATCAAGTCCCATCAATCCCATCAGAGCATCCTCAGGAGGCTACAAACACGAAAGGCAAGAGAACCCGAGGAAAGGGAACGCCCCTGCACAGCAGGTGGGAAGGCACATGGACAACACCCAGGAGAATGGACGGTCTCTGAATGCCTGAAAATACACTATCAAGAGAGGCTGAGTCTAGGATCTGAAATTCCGAGGTCCCGAGAAGTCCATCGTTCTAAACGGCACACCCCAGCTAGCACTGCAGCCCAACTCACAAAGCCTTCTCTGGCAGATTAAACTTAAACAAGATGGGCTACATATATACAATGGACTATCAGCCATAAAAGCCAAAACTGAAGTAAGGGATTATGCCACTGGTAGCCACAGGGATAGATCTAGAAGGATCCTACCCTAAAGGAATTCAGCCAGACAAAGGAAGGCAATACAGCAAAGGATGTCCCTTCTAGGCAAAATAAAAAAAAAAGGGAAACAAAAGAAAGAACTTACAACCTGAAGACAGACTGAGAATTCAAATACCAACCAAGAGTTCAAGAAAAAAATGAAGGGCCTGGGATGAGTTAGGAGGTTGGGACTGACATAGACACAGAAATCTGTATCTGTAACAATAATCCTCTAGGGTTATCAGCTTCCTTCCTTCTTTCCTTCTTCCACATGCACACAGAAGTCTCTCTCTCTCACCTGTACACAGAAATGTGCATCTCTGAGACACTCCACATAGGCTATTTTCTTCCTTTCTTCCTCCTATACACAGAACACTGTATGTGAGATAGATAACCCCAAGGACAAGATGCTCAGCATGCTGCTTGACCTTCTGCAATAAACTCTATGGCAAAAGAACCCTCCCCCCCGACCAGAAAAAAGACTAGATATACTCCATGGATACGTCATACCCGAATCAGCCAGCTCCACACTGACAAGCCCAGGGCGGCAGATTGATGATATTGCTACACAGCATCGCATAAAGTCAAAGGAAAGGGGAGAAAATCAGTGCCGGCTTTATTCCTTCCAACCTCCTTCATTTGGGCCTCTGTGGCATCCCAGGAACCTGAGTAGGCTGGAGCCCCAAGGCTGGACTGGGGTGGGGTCCAGACAGCCTAGCACGGTGCCCTTCACTGAGCTCCTTTTTAGTTATTGTTTCTGAGCCCCTGTGAAAATCATGATGGTCTGCTTGTCTAGGGTGAGACCAGAGCTCCGAGTGGGATCAGAGCCTGGAGGGTGGTGGAGGCAATAGCCACCTAGCCTGTGCATCTCCTGGTGCTGTGGTTGCCAGCCCAAGCCTCCTTCCTGAGAGTGCAGCCTCCTAGCACCCTCAGACCCTCCGCTGGGTGCTGTGGTCCCTGTTGGGATTAGTCTGGGGGTTGGGTGTCTGAAGTTTTAGGGGTAAGAAGCAGTGAGACACAAGGCTGCAGGCATTTTGCCATGGCACATTCCACTCCAGTCCTCACCCAGGAAGCCCGCTTTCCTGAGGCTCCACACGCTAGGAAAGTGATGCTCAGAATTCTCCAAGTCAGGCTTCAGCAATATGTGAACCGTGAACTTCCAGATGTTCAAGCTGGTTTTAGAAAAGGCAGAGGAGCCAGAGATCAAATTGCCAACATCTGCTGGATCATCAAAAAAGCAAGAGAGTTCCAGAAAAACAACTATTTTTGCTTTATTGACTATGCCAAAGCCTTTGACTGTGTGGATCACGATAAATTGTGGAAAATTCTGAAAGAGATGGGAATGCCAAAGCACCTGACCTGCCTCTGGAGAAACCTATATGCAGCTCAGGAAGCAACAGTTAGAACTGGACATGGAACAACAGACTGGTTCCAAATAGGAAAAGGAGTATGTCAAGGCTGTATATTGTCACCCTGCTTATTTAACTTCTACGCAGAGTACATCATGAGAAGCTCTGGGCTGGAAGAAGCACAAGCTGGAATCAAGATTGCTGGGAGAAATATCCAGAACCTCAGATATGCAGATGACACCACCCTTGCGGCAGAAAGTGAAGAGGAACTAAAAAGCCTCTTGATGAAAGTGCAAGAGGAGAGTGAAAAAGTTGGCTTAAAGCTCAACATTCAGAAAATGAAGATCATGGCATCTGGTCCCATCACTTCATGGGAAATAGATGGGGAAACAGTGGAAACAGTGTCAGGCTTTATTTTGGGGGGCTCCCAAATCACTGCAGATGGTGACTGCAGCCATGAAATTAAAAGACACTTACTCCTTGGAAGAAAAGTTATGACCAACCTAGATAGCACATTGAAAAGCAGAGATATTACTTTGCCAACAAAGGTCCGTCTAGTCAAGGTTATGGTTTTTCCTGTGGTCATGTTGTAGCCACGCATTCTGGGAAACAGACTCACTCAGAAGGACAATGCAGATAGTGGAGTGCAGTTTATTACACCGGCGGGCCCAAGGCAGAGTCTCCTCTTAGCCAAGGACCCCGACCAGCATTTGTGAAAATCTTTTATACCCCATGTGTACGTGTCTGAACCCACCACTCCAGATTCCTTGAGACTTACATAAACCAAGGAAAATATAGTCCCAATAACCCCATCATTCACGAGCTGTGTGCTCACGTGCTCAAACAGGCAAACAATTAGCCAGTAATCAATAAACCCGAGGCTACACTCCGATAGGTACAGAAAAATGTATGGCCTGTCTGGAGGAAGGGGTGATTAGTGTATGTTTTCTCTTAGGTGATGAGTAACCTAGATACGATCTTCAAGGTTCCCCAGTCTGGAGGGGTCTTATCCGTCTGTTGTTGTTTTTACAGGCACTAAACATGGAGTTCAGAGTCCATTGGAAAGGTGGCCGAGCATGATCAGCATGAACAGGCCTAAGGTGGAGTCCAGGCCCTATGAATTCCTTCTTCAGTGTATGGTTGTGAGAATTGGACTGTGAAGAAAGCTGAGCACTGAAGAATTGATGCGTTTGAACTGTGGTGTTGGAGAAGACTCTTGAGAGTCCCTTGGACTGCAAGGAGATCCAACCAGTCCATTCTGAAGGAGATCAGCCCTGGGATTTCTTTGGAAGGAATGATGCTAAAGCTGAAACTCCAGTACTTTGGCCACCTCATGCGAAGAGTTGACTCATTGGAAAAGACTCTGATGCTGGGAGGGCTTGGGGGCAGGAGGAGAAGGGGACGACAGAGGATAAGATGGCTGGATGGCATCACGGACTCGATGGACGTGAGTCTGAGTGAACTTCGGGAGTTGGTGATGGACAGGGAGGCCTGGCTTGGTGCGATTCTTGGGGTCACAAAGAGTCGGACACGACTGAGCGACTGAACTGAACTGGTTGTCTGAGGAAAGAGGCAGGCAGGGGAAAGTGCTGCCCCTTGTGGAGACGTCCTGTAGCGACAGCTGCACCAGCTGTGCTCACTGGCACTTCTGCCTCAAAAGTCCTTGCGGTCCAGTCGCTCAGTCGCAGCGGACTCTTTGCGACCCCACGGACTGCAGCACGCCAGGCTTCCCTGTCCTTCACCATCTCCCGGAGCTTGCTCAAACTCGTCCATTGAGTCAGTGTTGCCATCCAACCATCTCTCCTTCGTCATCCCCTTCTCCTGCCTTCCACCTTTCCCAGCATCAGGGTCTTTTCTGACGAGTCCGCTCTTCACACCAGGTGGCCAAAGTATCGGAGCTTCAGCTTCAGCATCAGTCCTTCCAATGGATGTTCAGGACTACTTTCCACTAGGATTAACTGGTTTTGTTGTAGGAAGGGGGGGGGGCCCTCCAGGGCTCTTGTCTAGCACTCGGAAAAGAATTGTCTGAGGAGACATATGTGCTGACGAAGCAAGAGACTTTATTGGGAAAGGGCCCCCGGGCGGAGAGCAGCAGGGTAAGGGAACCCAGGAGAACTGCTCTGCCGCGTGGCTCGCAGTCTTGGGTTTTAAGGTGATGGGATTAGTTTCCGGGTTGTCTTGGGCTAATCATTCTGACTCAGAGTCCTTCCTGGGGGTGCACGCACCGCTCAGCCAAGATGGATGCCAGAGAGAAGCATTCTGGGAGGTGGTTGGCCCCTTGGAGTCTCCTTTTGACCTTTCCCGAACTCTTCTGGTTGGCGGTGGCTTATTAGTTCCGTGTTCCCTACCAGGACCTTCTGTCGTAAAACAACTCATGCGAATGCTTACTAGAGAGCCTGGCCAGGGTGGGCGGTTTCAGCCAGTGTTTCCTCTAACAGTTTGGTCTCCTTGCAGTCTAAGGGACTCTCAGGAGTCTTCAACACCACAGTTCAGAAACATCAAAATATGTTCCCAAAGAATATTTTGAACATTCTTTGAGACTCAGCCTTCTTTATGGTCCAACTCTCACATCCATACCTGACTACTGGAAAAATTAGATGGGCCTTTGTCAGTAAAGCAATGTCTCTGCTTTTTAATATGCTGGGCTTCCCTGGTGGCTCAGAGGGTAAAGGGTCTGCCTGCAGTGTGGGAGATCTGGGTTCGATCCCTGGGTAAGGAAGATCCCGTGGAGAAGGAAATGGCAACCCACTCCAGTATTCTTGCCTGGAAAATCCCATGGACAGAGAAGCCTGGTAGGCTACAGTCCATGGGGTTGCAAAGAGTCTGACACAACTAAGCAACTTCACTTTAGGCTAGTCATAGCTTTTCTTCCAAGGAGCAAGTGTCTTTTAATTTCATGGCTGCAATCACCATCTACAGTGATTTTGGAGCTCAAGAAAATAAAGTCTGTCACTGTTTCCATTATTTCCCCATCTATTTACCAGGAAGTGATGGGACCAGATGTCATGATCTTGTTTTTTGAAAGTTGAGTTTTAAGCCAACATTCAAATGTCCTGGGGGGTTGTTAATGACAGCTACCCTCAGGCCATTTACTGGTGTGGGCCTTGCAGAAATCCCGAGCACAGTGGGCTTTCAGGAAGCCAACAACAGAAGGAAATATTTCCGCACCCCCTTTAAGGTATAAACAAAGCAATACAAAGCCCAAATCTCTACCACAGTCCAAGATGCTCTGCATCCCTAATTACTGCAGGAATGCCAGTCAAAAATGACAACCAGAAAGCAAAACCCACTCTTCAGGCTGGGCATCCTCACGAACCTACAAACAATACATGTGGGAGAGAGCCTTGAGTAAAAAGAACCCCCTACACAATCGGTGGGAAGGTAGACGGGCAACACGAAGGGTAATTGACAGTCTCTGAATGCCTGAAAACAAACTATCGAGAGAGGCTAAGCCCAGGATCTAACATTCCCCTATCTGGTCTTAGATCCCAGAAATCCATCATTCGAAGGACACATGCACCCCAACGAGCACTGTAGCACCCCCTGCAAGAGGCAACGCCCATAAACAGCAGACTCCTCACCGGCAGATCAAGGCTTCAGCAAGATGTGCTGCACGCACATGCCGGACTCTCCCTCGGGCATGTCTAAACAATGCTAACGAGCAAATTGCGCCCCTATGTGCTGATTGGGCCTACATGGGGGCTCATGGTAGAAATGGCTCATGACGTTGACCCCGCAAACAAAGAATAAAATCACAGTGACCCTTGAGACTGACCAAATTGCCCAAATGACATTCTGTTTTCCCATGGGCGCCTAAGACCTCGGTCTTAGTCAGTCTCAAGGCTGTGAGACCACCGGATTCCAGACCTCCGGCTACATGACCATAGGACCCAACTACAGGCTAAAAATTAACCATCCCTTCAGAGAGTTTTTTATTGGTGGAGTATAAGAAAGACCCCGTCAGAAAGGGAGACACTGATTTGTCTAAAGGGCCAGTCTTCCTCTCTAATAAATTTCCTTTTCTTGCCTGGATGCCCGGCTCGCTCATTCTCTTTTCTCTGCACTTGCCTTATATTCTGGTGCCGAGACCCGAAACCCAGGAGGGAAGATCCACTGTGATCAGGTGGGCCCCTCTCACTGTTGCAGAAACCACGCACCACACTGGGAGAGCTGGAGAACTCAGGTTTATTACACCTGCGGGCCCAGAGGAGTTAACACTCCAAGCTCTGAGCCCCAAACAAAGGGATTACGGAGTTTTTATACACGGACAGGCATGATTAAGCGGGTTTGCGGGTTTCCAGGGGCTGGGCGATTGCAAAGAGCCGGACAAGGGTGAGTGAGATAAGCTCCAGTTCCTAGTATTGGGAGTCCCCAGATGCTGAGACCTACGTGATCTAGACATTGCAAGGAGCAAGCTGAGTTACGGAGGCAGAAGGAGAAGGAGGTAAAATTTTAACTTTTTCTCTTCATCACGAGACTCCCTCCAGTGGTCCCCTCCCCTGGACCTTGCCAAGAAACTGAGACAGAGCTCTCCACTCGCCTTGCTGGACTGACACCCACACACTGGCCCATTTCATCCATAGTAATGTTAGGCAGGTAGAATAGAGAAAAGGAGTCTAAAATGGCGGTGGCTAAAAGACAAGGAAGGGAAACGCCTGCGAAAATAGAACAAAGGAAGGTCCACAGACCGGAGTGAGGACCTCAGGTAAAACAAACAACACTCCTGGCTGGCCCAGTTTACATAGGACAGGCCCAGGGAGAGGAAAACATATAAAAAGAGGAGCCAAAGCTAGTTCTCTCTCCGCCCTGCCGCACCCTCTGGGGCGCTCTTCATTTCGCGTCTTTGGATCGACGTGCCCTCACGCCTCGAAGATGGGTTTTCCTGATATCTTCTACATAAAGTAGAGCTGTAACACTGATTAGTCTAAGAGCTATAACACGGTCCGTTCAAGACCTGAGAGCTATAACACGGTCTGTCCAAGACCCGAGAGCTGTGACACGCCGAGGGGGCTTAAATGTCCGTCACTCCAGATCTCTGTTGTGATGAGACAAAAACCGAGGCACAGTCACGGGTCTGACGGTTACAAGGATGAGTGAAACCCCATCCTCTCGGGTCCGCTCTCTCACCTCGTTCCCAAGTCCTGGCACTAGGCAGGAGGCTCCCCACGGCCCTCGGCCTTATGCCCTGTCTGACTTTGAAATAGGGGATGCCCATTTCCAAGCAGATCATTATTACTCTCCGAGAAAGTCCCGAGGACAGGGACGCCTTTTCTCACAGACCTGTAGCCTCGCTTTCCCTCGCCCTTGTCTACCCTCCTATTCAGTGGCATGTCGATGTGCTCTTTGCTCTCTGCTCTCGACCTTTCCTCTGTGAATCTGTTGCAGGAAGGGGGACCCCTTCCAGGGCCCGAAACACTCAGAAATGAATAGTCTGAGGAGACACGTGTGCTGACAAAGCAAGAGATTTTACTGGGAAAGGGCACCAGGGAGGAGAGCAGGAGGGTAAGGGAACCCAGGAGAACTGCACTGCCACAGAGCTCGCAGTCTCGGGTTTTACGGTAACGGGCTGAGTTTCCAGGTTGTCTTTAGCCAATCATTCTGACTCAGAGTCCTTCCTGGGGGTGCACGCCTTGTTCAGCCAAGATGGATGCCAGAGAGAAGGATTCTGGGAGGTGGTTGGACCCGTGGTGTCTCCGTTTGACCTTTCCCAAACTCTTCTGATTGGTGGTACCTTGTTAGTTCCGTGTTCCTTACCAGGACCTCCTGTCGTAAAACAAACTCATGCAGATGGTGCCGGGCCAGGGTGGGCGGTTTCAGTCCGTGTGCTCCCCCTAGCAAACCCTGCTGTATTTCCCAAAAACTCTTAGCCCACTCTGGGCCACATCCTCCTAATACGAAGTCTCCTGACCCCTATTCAGACTTTTCTTCTTCCTTTGACCCCTCTGACCACAGCCCACCCCCCGCCCCCCCATCGCTCCCAATCCCCTTGCAGCTGCTCCAGATCCAGTTCCTCAACCTCCACCTTACACCCTCCTCCTCCCTCCCTCCTTCTCAAGCGCAGGGCTGCCCTCTGCTCCCAACCCCCTCCCCTGCCTTTTCTGGAGGCCAGCTCAGAGAGATCAGCCCCACCCTCTACCCTGACCTCCCTAGATCCCCTCCCTGCACAGGTCCTGAACAACTTTAAAGCAGGAAACTTCCCAGCAGGGCCCCGCTCCTTCCCCTGCTCCACTCCTCCCTTTAAGGGAAGCAGCTGGAGCAGAAGGCATTGTTTGGGTTTGTGTCCCATCCTCCCTCACCCATCTATCTCTGATGGAAAAGCGTCTTGTCTCCTTCTCTTCAGAACCTGATAATTATCTAAAGGGATTCAGGTATCTTACCCAGTCTGACGACTGAACCTGGCATGATATTCCCATCATCCTTTGCTCCACTCTCCTCCGAGAACAGAAGGAACGAGTATGGCAAGCCTCTTGGGCTCCTGCTGATGAGACACATAGGACTGACGAAGTTAAGCCCGTAGGGGCCACGGCTTCCCCGCAGATGATCCCAACTGGGATTATCAGGCAGGGAGACCCCTACGAGCAGCCCGTAATCACGTGGTTGCTTGCCTCATTGTGGGCCTTCAAAAGGCAGGGCACAAAGCCATCAACTTTGATAAGCTCTGGCTAATAACTCAAGGACTAGATGAAAACCGGACACAATTTCTAGCCAGGTTAACGGAAGCCCTACAAAAACCAACAAGATTAGACCCCACTTCAACAGAGGCACCATTGTCCTTAACACCCATTTTATCTCCCAATCATCCTCAGATATCTGAAAGAAACTATAAAAGGCAGAAGAAGGGCCCTCAAACCCCTCGACGAGACCTTTTAAATTTAGCCTTTAAGATTTTCAACGACCAGGAAGAGGAGGCGAAGCTAGAGAAGGCCCAAGGAGATAGGGTTAAATGCCACCTTTTTGCCGCTGCCCTACATGGCTCCACGTTCCATCAGTCAGCAAAGACAGGAAGCCACCTGGGTCCCGCTTCAGATGCAGCAAAGAAGGTCACCGGGCCCCCTTTGAGTCCGTGTCCCAGCTGTGGCATAAAGGGACACTGTAAGGTCAGCTGCCCAAATCCCCTCCAGGGATCCGGACATCCCCTCCTGTCCCAAGCAGGAGTCCTCCAACTCGCCGCTGAAGAGTGGAGGGGCCCGGGGCCCCAGGGTGACTCTCATCACCTCTAGGGAGCCCAGGGTAACTCTCACAGCGGCAGGTAAGCCGATCTCTTTTCTCATCGACACGGGAGCCACTTACTCTGCTGCGCCTACCTGCTCCGGAAAAACCAGGAAATCTCTCAGGTCTCTGTTATGGGGGTTGATGGTTTAATACCTACACGAATAACTGAGGCGCTACTTTGGACACTTCGAGATACCCCATTTCCCATTCTTTTCTCATATTCCCAAAATGCCCCACTCCTATTCTTGAAGAGACATTCTCTCAAAATTCAAAGCCTCTGTTACTATCCCAAGCCCACCCTCTGATCTAGCCTGGCTACTGCTCCTCAACCCCACCTTCTCTTCCCCCACCCCATTGCCCTCCTCATCCATAAATCCATAGTTTTGGGTACAGACAACCTATCTGTCACCTCTCATCATGCTCCGATTCATATCTGCCTCAAAGACCTGTCTAAATTCCCCAATCAATGACAATACCCCATCTCCCAAAAACATCAACGAGGGTTAAAGCCTGTCGTCACTAAACTCCTATGTCAGGGCCTCTTTCGCCCAAGTCACTCTCCCTATAACACCGCAGTCTGACCCGTCAGAAAGCCAAATGGCTCCTGTCACCTGGTCCAGGACCTCAGACTTATCAGTGCAGCTATTATCTCCATACACCCAGTAGTTCCAAACTGTGTACTCTTCCTCTCTCATTCCTTCTTCCACTACCCACTTCACTGTTCTACACCTCAAGGATGCCTTCTTTACCATCCCTTTACACCCAAACTCTCAAGACCTCTTTGCCTTTATCCAGACAATCCTCACTCCCACAGCTGACAGGGACAGTCCTCCTACAAGGCTTTCATGATTGCCCTCACTTCTTTGGCCAAGCTCTAGCATCAGACCTAACCCCTCCCGACCTTACGCCAAGTGCTGTCCTCCGATATATGGGTGATCTCCTCCTTTGTAGCCCTTCACTTTCACAGTCTCAACAACACACTACACAGCTCCTCAATTTTCTAACCGATTGAGGCTATTGAGTATCTCCCACCAAGGTTCAGCTCTCTCTTCCTAGAGTCACCTATCTCGGAGTCCTTTTATTACCAACCAGAAGATATATTACTACCGGTAGAAGGTCCCTTATATCCACCCTACCACTCCCTACATCAAAAACAGAGATTCTGTCCCTCTTGGGGTTAGCTGGATATCTACGCCTCTGGATTCCTAATTTCACCCTCTTGGCACAAACCCTGTATCAAGTCACCCGAGGATATCTTTCAGAACCCCTAGAGCCAAAATCAAATATCCGTTCAGGCCTTAACACCCTTAAGAAAGCCATTCTCTCAGCCCCAGCTCTCATACTTCCTGACCCTTCTAGCCCCTTTATACTCTGCACTATGGAGAGAAACAAAATTGCCTGAGGAGTCTGGGGACAAAATCAGGGCCCCTCCTTCACCCCTGTTACTTATCTATCAAAGCAACTAGATCCCACAATTCGAGGTCGGCCAGCCTGCCGACATGCTCTGGCAGCAGCTGCACTCCTCACTCAGGAAAGTAAAAAACTTTTGAAGCACCTACTATCATTTGGACACCATATGACTTTAAGGACTTACAAATCCATGACTCCACCCTTCTTCAATGTCCTGAGTTCTCCTTTGAACGCTGTTCTACTCTCAACCCAGCCACCTTTATCTTCTGAGCCCCCTCCATACTTGCAAAGAGGCATTAGAAGACCTAATGTCTCATCTCTCCCATGTTTCCTCAACCCCTTTAAATAACCCTGACTTTACTTGGTGTATTGATGGCAGCTTCTCTATGACATCAGAAGGAAAAAAGGTAACTGGATGTGCAGTTGTCTCTGACACTGAAATTATTGAATCCCAACCCCTCCCCTTGGGAAACTCTTCCCAAAAGGCAGAACTTATTGCACTAACTAGAGCCCTTACCCTCGCAGCTAACTAGAGAGCAAACATATACACTGGTTCTAAATATGCTTTCCACATCATACACTCGGGTGCTGCCATCTGGAAGAAGTAAGGAAGGCGCCCATCTACTAAAGGCTCTCCCATAACTAATGCCTCGCATATACTCCAGCTTTTAAAGGCAGCTAGCATGCCAACTGAAGCAGGCATCATACATTGCCGAGGTCGCCAGGCAGCCTCAGATCTCATTTCGTGGGCAACAACACCACAGACGGAGAAGCAAACCAAGCCTCACTCCGATCACCAGCTCAACAACTTATAGTAATCCCCAACATAAAGGCCCTTCACCTCCCCGGAGAAGCCTGTGATTATTACGAGAGGGAGCCTAACCACAAGGAGCCTGGTTACAAAGACAGGGCTGCCATGTCCTTCCCCAATCTCAGGCCACACAGATCCTTATGGACATTCATCAGGCCCCACACGGAGGCACTAAACCTCTTTATCGTCTCTTAAGACCTCTTATGGCATCACCGACTCGATGGACATGAGTTTGAGCAAGCTCTGAGCGTTGTTGATGGACAGGAGAGCTGGGTGTGCTGCAGTCTACGGGGTCGCAAAGAGTTGGACCTGACTGAGTGACTGAACTGAACCGAAGACCTCTTACCGCCTCTCCTAAGCTCCTTTCACTCCTACAGCAGATCACTCACTCTTGATTATCTGCTCCTCCGCCTCACTGCAGGGAGCCCTAAAGCCTATTCCCTTATTCCCAACACATCAGGCTTGAGGGAATATTCCAGGAGAGGACTGGCCAATTGCCTTTACTCACATGCCTCCATCACGAAAATGAACACTCACGCTCACTCTCAGAGATGCTTTTTCAGGGTGGATTGAGGCTTTTCCTGCAATATCAGAAACTGCCTCAGAAACTGAGTAACACAGTTTCTCATACGAGAAATCATCCCTCGTTCTGGCCTCCCATTCTCTCTCCAATCCGATAATGGGCCAGTTTTTATCTCCCAAATCACTCAACAAGTAGCCCAATCCCTTGGCATAACCTGGAAACTACATATTCCTTACAGTCCCTCCCTATCCCACTAATTCATAACCGACCCAAATGGGCAATTCAAGTCATTCCTCTATTAATAAGTATAGGAATAGCGACTGGGATTGGAACAGGGACAGCAGGACTCACAGCCTCTTTAAATTACCACCAAAGCCTTTCTAGAGACCTCGCTGAGAGCTTAGAAGAAACAGCACCAGCCTTATCAGTATCCAAAACCAGCTAGATCCTTGGCAGTCATCGTCCTCCAAAACAGAAGAGGATTGGACCTTCTCATGTCAGAAAAAGGGGACCTATGTCTACTTTTGGAGGAAGCTTGCTGTTTCTATGCCAACACATCAGGCATTGTAAAGAAAGAAAGTGAAAGTCGCTCAGTCGTGTCCGACTCTTTGCGATCCCATGGACTATATAGCCCATGGAATTCTCGAGGCCAGAATCCTGGAGTGGGTAGCCTTTTCCTTCTCCAGGGGATCTTCTCAACCCAGAGATCAAACCCAGGTCTCCCCATTGCAGATGGATTCTTTACCGGCTGAGCCACCAGGTTGTAAAGGAAGCAGCAAGAAATCGGACAAACAGGGCCTTGAGAATACATCAGCACCTCGGGAATTCATAGGAAAACTGGTTAAGCAGTTGGAATTGGATGCCCTGGGTCCTACCTTTTCTAGGCCCTCTTCTTCTGCTTACCCTTATTCTAACTTTCGGCCCATGATTAATGCGCCTTTTTTCAAAATTTCTTCAGGACCACTTATGAGCTCCAACTGAACTACCCATGAGCTACTTCTAACTCGCTCAAATTATCAAAAACTTCAACCCCACACTCCCCTTGATCCACATTCCAGGCTTTTCTCATCTCACCCCCACGACGCCCCTGTCCCGCAGGAAGCAGTTATGGAAGACTGACCTTCGGCCCTTATCCCAAATCAAAAAGGCTGAATGACAGGGTCTACATGGGGGCTCAAGGTAGAAATGATTCATTATGGTGATCTCGCAAACAAAGAATAAAATCACAGTGACCCTTGAGACTGACCAAATCGCCCAAACAATATTCTGTTTTCCCGCTAGTGTCTAGATCTCTGGCTACATGACCACAGGACCTCAACTACAGGCTAACCCTTCAGAGAATTTTTCATTGACAGGGTATCTGAAAGACCCTGTCCAAAAGGGAGGACACTGGTTCTCCTTATGGGCCAGTCACCCTCTTGTTTCCCTCTAGTAAATTTCCCTTTTCTTTGCCTGACTGCCCAGCTTGCTCTCTTTTCTTCACTCACCTTTCAGTAGCCATAGGGATGGATCTAGAATACTCATGCACTAAGGGAGCTCAGCCAGACAGAGCAAGGCTATAACTCAAGATGTCCTTTCTAGGCAAAATAAAAAGAAAGTGAAAAAAAGAATTTACAACCCAAAGAGATTGTATTGAGTCCCATCTCACTCTGCTCACCACAAAGTGGTATCTCTGCTGTCTAGGTTGGTCAGAGCTTTTCTTCCAAGAAGCAAGCAACTTTTAATTTCATGGTTTCAGCCACCATCTGCAGTGATTTGGGAGCCCAAGAAAATAAAATCTGTCACTGCCTCCACTTTTTCCCCTTCTATTTGTCATGAAATCATGGGACCAGATGCCATGATCTTGGTTTTCTGAATGTTGAGTTTTAAGCCAGCTTTTCCCCTCTCCTCTTTCACCTTCACCAAGAGGTTCTTTAGTTCCTCTTCACTTTCTGCAAGTAAAACTGGCTTATTTTTAGGAATGCAACCAGTGTGATTTATCACATGAAAGATCAGAGGGGGAAACCACTGTAACCTCTATTAAGAATACAATTGAACCAGTGTAATTAGGCTACAAAGAAGAGATGCAAGTCATAGGAATTGGAAAGCAAGAAATACAAAACTATCATGTATTGTATACAATATGATTGTGTCAAAAATCTAAACACTTTTTAAAATAAATTTGAATTTAAGATGATCACTGGACATAGGTCAGTGACCCATTGTATTCCTGTATTAAAAAAATGAAATTGAAAACAAAAGAATTTTAAATATGATTTACCAAAAATGCATAAAAGACCAAATACCTAGGAATAAATCTAGTACAAGTTAGATTGCAAACTACAAAATATTATTGAAGAAAATTAAAGGGGTTACATTTAAAGACCAAAATAGAGGATATATCAGATTTGTGGGTTAAAAATTTCAATATTGTAAAGCTATCAGTTCTCCCCAGATTGATTCATAGATTTAATCTTAATTAAAATCTCAGCAGAATACTCCAATAATTTTTTTTGAAATCCCAGTAGAAGTTGTGGAAATTATCAAGATGGCTGTAAAATTATATGGCAAGTCAAAGGGTTTAACATGTCCAAGCAAGAAGAACAAATCTGGAGAATTTACATCACCATCGATGGAGAATTTTTATTATAAATTAACACAGTAGGAAGTTGATCCATGGAGAGAAAACCCCACTCAGAGAACAGAATTGAGTATCTAGAAGGAAATACACACGGAGAATTACCTGATTTATGATAATAGGGACAGTGTAATGCAAGGAGTGACTTTTTAACGGTGGTTCTGGGTTGATTGGCTCACAGTAGGGGAACAAAATGCCTTGAAACCCAGCATAAAAAAAAAATCAATGTCCAATGCATTCCAGGTGTAAAAGTGAAACGTGGACTCATGTGACTAACTGCCTAGAGCATGAAATATGCCGTAAACATTGTTGCATTACATTGCTTCTCCGTTTCTGTTTATGGAGTGTGCATGGGTACTCAGCCGTGTCTGACTCTTTGAGGTGCTTGCTCACTACTTGCTAACTGAGTGAAACAGTGGTTTAACTCAAAATATGAATTGGAGTATCACATCCTTTCTTTGTAGAAAATATAACTCCAACTATAACATTATTAGTCTTTGTGCTGTAGACATCTTTACTGTGTGGTATTTAATGAAGTAAGCCACCCATTGATGTAACACTTGTGAAAGATAGGCATTCTACTTTATAGTATTACAATGGTTTAGAAGAAAAACATCAATGCCTTTACAGATGTTGTCATCTTTATGCATTTCTGTACACCTAAGAGGAATTCAGGTATGCTGTGTTTTCTCCATCTAGAAAGGTCTGCATTCTCTTGTCCCTCTATGATATCCAAGAAATCTGTCATGGTTATCCTTTCCCGAGAGCATCAAGGATCTGATTTTGCTTCGTTCCTGAACTTCTGTACTCTCTGTACTTGCTGGTCACTTACCAAACACTGCGTTTCTTTGTCAGAAAATCAAAGTGTTAGTTGCTCAGTCATGTCTGACTCTTTGTGACCCCATGGACTGTAGCCCGCCAGGTTCCTCCCCCGATGGGATTCTCCAGGCAAGAATGCTGGAGTGGGTTGCCATTCCCTTCTCCGGGGGATCTTTCCACACCAGGGATCAAACCTGGATCTCCCACACTGCAGGCAGATTCTTTACCAACTGAGACACAAATTGTAGTATAAAGCTCTGTTGTTCCAGATGAATTTTAAACCCCTTTGCTGGAGGTAGAAATCACACCTATTTACCAATAATCTAACATTATATTTTGGACATAGCATAATTTAACTGACTAGTTACAAAGACTAATAAAAACTGAGCTCTCTAAGGTCTAATATATGAAACAGATCTTCAAATATTAGGAATAATGTCTCTTGATAGTCAAAGTTATAATTAACTTCCAAGTAATGGAAGTCACAAGGAAGTCTGGGGTTGAAGAACAAAAATAAAACCTATTCAAGAAAGTCTGGGTTTAAAGAACAGAAATGAAACCTATTCAAAAACAAACAAATAAAACTGCTTATAAACCTACAGAGATGGCAGAAGGCTAAAATATTGTGAAAAATCAAACCTATTCCATTTAGTTCCTGACATATTCCAAAAAGGCAGAGAGGAGAACCAAAAGATTTCATCAACCAGTCAGTTGCTAAGCAACTCATTGCTAAGATGGATGTAAAGTGCCTTGATAACAATAATGGGCATCAGGGGATGTCTTTGCATTAGTCCAGTGACACAATCTCAGAGAAATACAAAAATAAAGAATAAAAGCCAGGTGGTCCTCAGAGGCTAACCTCGAATGACTGACCTTTGAAAATGTCACGTCTTAGCACAAACGTCAGTACTGAACACTTGAGCATTTCACAGCAGATAGTCTTCTTTACGAAAGTACTTCACAAGTCACAAGAGTACTTTGAAAACAATCTGAGTGATGATGTGCTTAAAATAAAACAAAAACCTTCATTTCCATATTTTCAATTTATGTTGTAAAGTAGTATGCTTAAAATTAAATCCCAAGTTCTCAAGTTATTATCACTGTCATTTTCACTGCTGATGAGTAAAAACTTCATTTATGATAAAAAAAAAAAGTTCTAAAAAGTGTAGTAGTTGCATGGGAAGGTTTCTGAAAATGTACCAGGTACCTTTGACTAACTAGTGGCAATGACATTTTTTATAATTATATAGTCATGAAGAGAAATAAGAGCATACTGAAATTAAGGAGAATAATAAAATAGCAGAGATAAACTAAAGTCCTAGTTGTTGAAATGTAAAGACAGATTCTGCACTCCAAAGACATCTGTACCGGTTTCTCATAACAACTGACATGCAAGGAGGACGAATCACGAACGCAAGTCTCTGGTCCCAGCACAGGATGGAGGATTTAAACCCACGGGGGAGCACCGAGAAGCCGTGAGCTGTATGCACCTTTCCCCTTGATCATAAATCCTCAGGAGACACAATGTCGGCCCTCTACAGATTGATGACAGCCTGAGATAATCTTGCAGCTTCCCTGGTGGCTGAGGCGGTAAAGAATCTGCTGCAGTGCAGGAGACCCGAGTTCGATCCCTGGGCTGGGAAGACCCCCTGGAGGAGGGCATGGTAACCCACTCCAGTAATCTTGCCTGGAGAATCCCGTGGACAGAGGAACCTGATGGGCTACAGCCCATAATCTGACTGTGTGAGCGCACGGCCATTAACATCACGAGTTTCTGCTTTCAGGTTCACCCCAGAGCGTTCTACCTGCGAATGTCTTACATATAACTGAGTAGACCTCAAAGGAAAAGGAATGGTACTCTTCACTTCTTTTCTTCTCGAGGTAATTTTAAAATTGTTTTCACTCTGATTCATTTATGGCCTCAAAAGTAAGTTAGACCGTTTTACTACTGACAAGAGTTGCCAACAGTGACACAGAACATTGTTGAAAAAGGGTGGGACTGGAAGAAAGTGCAATATTTTTTATAATAAATATATAACCTTTCATGGAAACTTTTCTAAAACTTTCACTTGTATCTCAATCTCCAAAAATAAATTTTTAGAGTTTAACAAAAAGCTGAAGGAAAAGTGAAATGTCTGATAAACTATGTGAACACTTGGAACACATAAAAATGACGAGCTAGTGTTCACGGTGTTGACTGAATTCGCGTGTCAGCTGTCAGGCACAGTGTGAGTGCCTCTGAGCTGAGAGCTCTCTCTGTTGCTGTTCAGTTGTGTCTGGCTCTTTGTGACCCCATGGTCGCAGCCCACCAGGGTCCTCTGTCCCTGGGGTTCTCCAGGCAAGAATACTGGAGTGTGTTAGCATTCCCTTTCCAGGGGACCTTCCCCACCCGGGGATTAAACACATCTCCTACACTGGCAGGTGGATTCTTTACCACTGAGCTACCTGGGAAGCCCCCGAACTCCTTTGAGCCAAGGTTACTGGCCTGCTCTCTGTTTGTTCTGTGGAAGCTGAGATGGAAACCACAGCCAGCTCCCTGCCCCTCCTCAGCTTGCAGGCCAAGTGGGCAGCTCACCCCTCACCACACACCGGCTCCCTCAGTCATGTGTCACTGAGCACCCTCTGGCCAACATTTTCCCACTGGAACCACCAAACAGGCCATTTTCCTATATTCTGTGTGGTTTAAGTACAAAGAACACTGTGTGCTTCCATTAAAATAGAAACCCAATTGTTTCCACTTTAACAAACAAATCAAGTGTTATTATTAACAAATAAAAGACCACCACCTTTGGGAGTTGCCAAGGGTTTTCTGCCTTCAAAAAGTCAGTTCTTCTCTCTCCCTTTCCACTCCATTTAATCAATTAGAAAAGGAAAGTCTGCTTATTTTCAAAATCCACATTTCCCAATAGGAAATTGAAAGCCCAGAAAACAATTATGGAAAACAGGGCAGAGCAAAATGCAACAGTCATTTATGCTGTTTGAAGTTTTCCTGAACATCTATTGCTTCTTTCTCACTTAAATGGGTTATGCCTATGTCCTCAAAAACCTAGAGTCTGGAATATGAAGAATTGTCTTGGCTAATACAGAAAGTATTTCCTTACAGCGCCAGACCTAAAAAGGTAAGAATCTTAGAGAGTAGGTTAAAAACACCCTTTCTCTTTAGGTCTAGTAATTTCTTCAGTCTGATGAAGAATGATCTGATTTCTTCAAGCTGATTTGATCCAAATCACAAATAGAGCTAATGTACACAGTTTTGAATCTGAAGTATTAATAAATAAGTTTTAGCTCATAGTTATTGTTTTATGTATCTCACGAGAACTTTCACCAACTGATCCATAAATAGGGTGACTTAATAGAGTTTTGTAATGTATGTTTTTGAAAAAAAAAATTTCATTGTCTTCAGGTAATTGTATTATGGCTTTATTTTGAGAAATATTAGTTTGGATTATTTTAAATCAGGACACAGTTGAGAAAGGCTGTAAAAATGCCTTTCAGAGAAGTAAGAAGAGCTCTGCGCTCCCTGCTGCTGTCTGCCCAGCCCCGTGGAGACAGGGCTCAGCACACACAAGAACTGTCTGCTGGAGAGCTAGATGGGACCTGCGCTCCACAGTCGCAAGAGCCCCAGCGCAACCATCAAAAGACGCTGTCACAGTGCAGCTGCGAATCTGTTAGCGGTTTGCACGAGATTGACGGCAGTTTTACGTCATCACTTTGAAAATTGTAAGCCCGTTTTGGTAAGAGCGCACGTTTTCTGCACATCTATGAAGAAACGCTTTGTGCTATGGCTGTGTGTGTCTAAAACCTGCTGAAATAACTGCGTGACTTGGCATATGCATTCAACTGTACACGGAGGTAACGCCACACATCAAACTGGCTATCTCAGTTTTTAAAAGGGAACATTTCAGGGACATCCCTGGTGGTTCAGTGGTTAAGAATCCACCTTGCAATGCAGGGGGACTCGGGTTCAATCGCTGATCGGAGAACTAAGATCTCGCACACCAAGAGGCAACTGAGCTTCCGTGCTGAAGCTACTCTGGAGCTGCAGAGCCCCAACTGGAGTTTGCACAGCGACTCAGAAGATCCCACAGGAATGCAGCGAAGATCCCGAGTGCCCCAACTAAGACCTGATGCAGCCAAACAAACACATAATAAACAAATACATTCTTTAACAGGGTGAACACTTTCAGCCGTTTGGAAGAATAATACATTTGAAACCTATGTGAGTGAATACATTTCTGAAAGAGATTTCCTTGCACCACATGAGGGGGCTGTTTAATGTCCTGAGACGGTGGGAGCTACGGCAGACACACGGGGTTAAGAGAAGGCCACTGCGGCCGGAGACACGGGGGTGGAGGTGGCCGGACCAGACCGCGGGGACGAGAGGCTGAGGATGGACGCTCAGCTGTGAGGATGCTACCCTCATCACCGTCTGCTTTGTGACAGAGTTTAGAAGCTTAGGAGAGTTTTTTCCTTTCTCTCTCTTTTTTTCCACTCTCTTTCTTGATGAGACACTTGGGGTAGGTTATCTGGGAGCTCTGTGTCTGCGGGGTGCAGGGGGAGACTCGTGGACGCTGTGGACATCAGAAGGACGCCTGGAGCTGGGGTGTCTGGCTCTGTGTGGTCCCGCCGCATAGGTGAGGGCGGGAGGGAGACCCCACTTCTGGGTTACCTGTGACTTTCCAGAGCTGTGTCTCCCCTCACGTGGCAGCCACTTCTCCCCAACAATGGCCCCAAGGGGAGGAAAAGAGTATGTCAAGGCTGTATATTGTCACCTTGCTTATCAACTTCTATGCAGAGTACATCACTGAAATGCTGGGCTGGATGAAGCACAAGCTGGAATCAAGATGGCTGGGAGAGATACAAACAACCTCAGATAGGCAGATGACACCACCTTTATGGCAGAAAGACAGGAGGAACTAAAGAGCCTCTTGATGAAACTGAAAGAGGAGAGTAGAAAAGCTGGACTAAAAATCAACATTCAAAACATGAAGATTATGACATCCAGTCCCATCACTTCATGGCAAATAGATGGGGAAATAATGGAAACAATGAGAGACTTTATTTTCTTGGGCTCCAAAATCACTGCAGATGATGACTGCAGCCATGAAATTAAAAGATGCTTGCTCCTTTGAAGAAGAGCAATGACCAACCTAGACAGCACATTGAAAAACAGAGACATTACTTTGCCAACAAAGGTCTGTCTAGTCAAAGCTATGGTTTTTCCAGTAGTCATGTATGGATGTAAGAGTTGGACCATGAAGAAAGCTGAGCACGGAAGAATTGATGCTTTGGAACTGTGATGTTGGAGAAGACTCTTGAGAGTCCCTTGGACTGCAAGGAGATCAAACCAGTCTATCCTAAGGGAAATCACTCCTGAAAATTCATTGGAAGGACAGATGGTGAAGCTGAAACTCCAGTACTTCAGCCATCTGATTTGAAGAACTGACTTTTGGAAAAGACCCTGATCCTGGGAAAAATAGAAGGCAGGAAGAGAAGGGGATGACAAAGGATGAGATGGTTGGATGGCATCACTGACTCAATGGACATGAGTTTGATCAAGCTTCTGAAGTTGGTAATTCATAGGGAACCCTGGTGTGCTGCAGTCCATAGGGTTGCAAAGAGTCGGACACGACTGAGTGACTGAACTGAACTGCTTCCCAATAATGACAAATGTGAGCATCGAGCGGAGAAGAGAGAAAGGTGAAAAGGCAGGACTGAAAAAGCAAGAGAAGAGCCCGTAGTCGGTTACTGAACCAGACCTTCTGCTCTGTGGGTTGTTGTCACCATCAGTCAACAGGGAGGAAGGGCAAGGGGACAGAATTCATTAAGGTAAGGAGCTCAGATTCTGCCTACAATGTAGGAGACTCAGGTTCGGTTCCTAGGTCGGGAGGATCCGCTGGAGAAGGGACAGGCTACCCACTCCAGTATCTTGGGCTTCTCTGGTGGCTCAGCTTGTGACTAATCCACCCGCAATGTGGGAAACCTGGGTTCGATCCCTGTGTTGGGAAGATCCCCTGGAGAAGGGAACGGCTACCCACTCCAGAATTCTGCCCTGGAGAATTCCGTGGACTGTATAGTCCATGAGGTCACAAAGAGTCGGACATGACTGAGCGACTTTCACTTTCAAGGAGCTCAGGAAGTCACTGAGATTGAGAGTCGGTGGGAGGTGAGAGCTTCCTGTCACAGCTCCTGAGACCTTCGGTCTCTGGGTGATAGAAGATGATGCTGAGTGACGTGTATGTACATCAGGGACCCTTCCAGGCTTATGAAGTGTATTATGTGTCAATAGCAGGGAGCTCAACCTCGCGGTTTCTTGTGAGACAAACCACTTACCAGACTGTCTTAGGACATCTGAGGTGTCTCTTTTTTTCATTCTGTTTTATCAAACTGTTGAGCCTAATGGGCAAAAGCACTGTGTGGTTTAGTTTCTCAGAGAAGAGTTCAAAATAAGTGGACAGAATGTTTCAAATACCCCTGCTATTTTCACACAGAAATGCAAGATCGACCAAAGTTGAACTATTTCAGAATCATTCCTTTCAAAAAGGAAGGCCTGCTGCTGCTGCTGCTAAGTCGCTTCAGTCGTGTCCGACTCTGTGTGACCCCATAGACGGCAGCCCACCAGGCTCCTCCGTCCCTAGGATTCTCCAGGCAAGAACACTGGAGTGGGTTCCCATTTCCTTCTCCAATGCATGAAAGTGAAAAGTGAAAGTGAAATCACTCAGTTGTGTCCGACTCTTCGCAACCCCATGGACTGCAGCCTACCAGGCTCCTCCGTCCATGGGATTTTCCAGGCAAGAGTACTGGAGTGGGGTGCCTTCACCTTCTCCTGCTGCTGCTGCTAAGTCGCTTCAGTCGTGTCCGACTCTGTGTGACCCCATAGATGGCAGCCCACCAGGCTCCCCCATCCCTGGGATTCTCCAGGCAAGAACACTGGAATGGGTTGCCATTTCCTTCTCCGATACATGGAAGTGAAAAGTGAAAGTGAAGTTACTCAGTCGTGTCAGACTCCTAGCGACCCCATGGATTGCAGCCCACCAGGCTCCACCACCCATGGGATTTTCCAGGCAAGAGTACTGGAGTGGGGTGCCATTGCTTTCTCCTAACTACTTCCAAATAATTTGGAACATGTTATGTCATAATCAGATTTCTAACTTTGGTGATATTATTTTGTTCTGCTAATGCAGATGAGGGACTTCCCCAGTGTCTTAGATGGTAAATTAAAAAGTAACAGAAGTTATGTCTCTAGGATTTAATCAGGGTACAATGGTGAGAAAGCAGAAATAACATAATAGCAAAATAGAGAATATATTCAGTTCACCTGTCACGGACAACACATTGTCTATCAATGTAACTATAATATGGGATAAAGGTTAATTTAAAGAATACTCAGGAAAAACACAAACGATTTTGAGTGTTCGGTCAGGTACATTCCACATTAAATCACAGCCCTGAATTTAAACTCTGAAAAGCTTTCATTTCCCAGGTAATTACAATTGGGTTTGAGATAAAGCTGCCGCCTTGTGGCCATTCCCTGAAATAGCAACCGTAGAAGTTTTGCTTGTGAGTCCTTGCTTAGTCGCTCAGTGGTGTCCGACGTTATGACACAAATAATTCACGGCACACACAGCTCACTGTGGGGTTTCAACGTAGTGGGTCGCCAGGCTGGGCCAGGCTCCAGGGCAGGGAAAGCAGGTTCAGGGTCCACAAGAAAGCCTTTCAGGGGAGGTGCTCGAATGCACTCTCTGAGTAGGATTCAGTTTAGAGAAGTTAACGCTCAGGTTAGCTCTTAGAGGATACTGGGAGTTTTCCAGGCAGTCAGGAAAGAACAACGTGTGCAGAGGCGGCGAACAGAAATAATCACAAATGACTGTGCATACTTCAGATGAAGTATTTGGGTATAAAAGAAGCTGAGGGCGATTTTCAAGGTTCAGATTAGGAGCACTTCTGTGTACCATTTCAGAGGCTTTGAATCTTGCACACAAGAACTCAGGAAACACTAAAACTTTGGAAGGGGAAGTTGGTGTTTGAAGGAGGACCCCTGAAGATAGAAGGCTTCTCATGAGGCTGATCTAAATGACTCCAATAAGACCTATTTTTAAAAATTAACTTTTTTAAATTGAAGGATAATTGCTTTACAGAATTTTGCTGTTTTCTGTCAAACCTTAACATGATTCTTTCTGTTTTTTAATTTTAAAATTTACTTTATTACTTTTCCAGCTTTATTAGGAAATAATTGACATACATCATCACTGTATAGGCTTAAGGCATACAGCATGACAGTTTTGATCGACATGTATTGTGAAATGATTACCACAGTAGGCTCAGCTAACACCCATCTTCTCATCCATCATTCTCTTATCTCATGAATTATGCTGTGAGTAATTCATAAGGCTTTAGAAGATCCATGTATCCCTAGCTGAGCTGTGCTCATTCTAATACCTTTAAACAGAATTGTAACAGTCTCATTATTTTTCTTTGCTTTTTTAAATTGGCATATAGTTAGTTACTGCACACAGTTGTGTTAATGTCTGCTGTAGAGCAAGGTGAATCAGCCACATGTGTACACATATCCCCTCTTGCTTGGATTTCCTTCCCATTTAAGTTCTCAAAGAGCACTGAGCAGAGTTTCCTGTGCTATACAGTGGGTTATCATTAGTTATCTATTTTATACATCACAGCCTTGTCCTGGCTAAGGGGCTTGCATAACTCAATGAAGCCATGGGCCATGCCCTGCAGGGCCACCCAAGACAGACAGGTCCTAGGGAAGAGTTCTGACAAAACGTGGTCCACTGGAGAAGAAAAGGGCAACCCACTCCAGTATTCTTGCCTGGAAAACGCCATGAACAGTATGAAAAGGCAGCAGCCCATGGGGTCGCAAAGAGTTGGACACAACTTAGCAACTGAACAACAGCAAAGTGAATATAAGACCAAATTTTTTAAAATTAATTAATTAATTTTAATTGGAGGCTAATTGCTTTACAATATTGTGGTGGTTTTGCCTTACACTGACATGAATCAGCCACGGGTGCACGTGTCCCCATCCCGAAACCCCCCTCCCACCTCCCTCCCCATCCCTCTGGGTTGTCTCAGTGCACCGGCCCTGAGCGCCCTGTCTCATGCATCGAACCTGGACTGGTCATCTGCTTCCATTTGATAATATACACATTTCAGTGCTATTCTCTCAGATCATCCCACCCTCGCCTTCTCCCACAGAGTCCAAAACTAAGAAAGTGTTTCCTGTTACTTTTCTAGAAGTACAATGGAAATATCTAGATTACTGGTAGTTACTGTTTCTTAAACTGTTTCATTGAAGTACTGAAGTGTAATTGCCATACGCAGGGGCATGTGCTTTTGTCGTGTCCTACTCTTTGTGATCCCACGGGCTGTAGCCCGCCAGGCTCCTCTGTCCACGGGATTCTCCAGCTGAGAATACTGGAGTGGGTTGCCATTTCCTCCTCCAGGGGATCTTCCGGATGCTGGGATCAAAACTTCGTCTCCTGTGGCTCCTGCATTGCAGGCAGATTTTTTACCCAGTGAGCCACTGGGGGAGGCCGGTAATTGGCGTATAAACAGTGATGTGCTGTGTTGTGCTTAGGTGCCCAGTTGTGTCCCCATGGACTGTAGCCCGCAGGGCTCCTCTGTCCATGCGGATTCTCCAGGCAAGAATACTGGAGTAGGTTACCATGCCCTCCTCCAGGGGATCTTCCCAACCCAGGGAGCGAACTCAGGTCTCTCTCATTGCAGGCGGATTCTTTACCATCTGAGCCTCCTGGAAGCCCATAAAACGATGACAGATTGAAGAGTCAACCTCTATTTGATCAGCTGTGCTTGGTGTGTCCCACAGAACAGAGTGACAGAGAGACGGAGCAGTGAAGGGTGCTTCTAAATTCATGTTTAGGAAAGCTCCACATACACTTCATCACTCACTCTTATCTGCATGACCTAAAGCAGATGGAGTCTAAGATACCATGGTTGCAGTAGAGAAAAGTATATTAAAAATGGAACCATAGTGAATTTATTTCAAATAGTAAATACTCAAGAATAAGACCAAATGTATCATAAAAGGAAGGACAGTGGCACTTAGATGAATGAAAAATAGTGAGCCCAGGGCCTTCCCTGGTGGTCGAGTGGCTAAGACTCCACACTCCCAGCACAGCGGGTGTGGGTTCAATCCCCGGTCAGGGAACTAGACCCCACATGCCACCACCAAAGAGTCCGGCTGCAATGAAGATGAAGCAGTCCACATGCTACAACTAAAGACCCAAGGCAGCCAGATAAATTTTAAAATAAGTTTTAAGAAAAATTAAAAAAAATATTGAGTCCATTTTTCCTAAATAACAATATTGAGTAATGTTATATGATTGGAAAGAAATGTTACAAGATGGTGAAATGTGCTGAAGGAAAATATTATTGTAGCACAACATTTGAACACTTCAGATAAACAAGGAATATAACCATCATTTTATTGCAAGAAAACTATGCGTGCTATGGCTGACAAAAGTGGCCCTTATTTTTTCTCATGTAATTGGCTCTCTTTTTGTCATGTTATTCTGCCAACTAAAGAAGCCCACTGAGATGCTTCCTGAAGGTTTGCAGCAGGCTGGGTCTGCACTCCCAGAGCCAGGTTATTTTTCCAAGTGGAAACAACTTGCTTGACTTATAAAAATTTATTACATCACATTCCTAAAGTGTAGAGTAGGGGGCTGTGACAATTCCCACAATTATAACACAATGTAATGGGATCTAAAATGGAAATATCGTGGTTCATGTTACATAAATGGCAAGAGAATAATAGAGGTTCAGCTCCGTACTTAACTATTATTATAAATTCATCAGCAGCAGAAATAATGGCTGTATTTCATTATTTTCATTTTATTTTCATTAGTCTCATTGTTAGTGACCTTAAGCACAAAGTCAGGTAAGTGCATATTAGACAATTTACAATTTCTTATGACTTATAAGAAAGGGTTACATTTGAATTATTTACCCAGGTGTGTCAAGAAAAATAAAAAAGGTTACACTTGTTTACTCATGACTAGTAATCTAAAGCAAAACAAAGGAAAACTTATTCTCCTCAAGCTTTGAGGACGGCAGAAACATTCCGGCATTTGCTGTGGTTCTCTGTGAAAAATAGTGTGTTTACGTCAATAAAAGCTAGACTAATGTTTCGGATGACTGTTTCTCAGCGGTAAGTAGACTGATAATCATCACAGCTTTATTTCCAGGGAGACACACTTGGAGGAGATGAACCCGAGGTGCCTTCCCTGATGAAGGAGGAAGCCCACTGTTTGCTTGGACGACTGTGGGGCTGACCTCCACTCCCTGGCTTTGCTCTCTCCTGAGGAGTGGTGTGGATTTCCCAGGTGGCTCCGGGGTAAAGCATCTGCCTGCCCAGCAGGAGACACGTGTCGGAACCTTGGGTCAGGAAATCCCCTGGAGAAGGGAATGGCAATCCACCCCAGCATTCTTGCCTGGGAAATGCCATGGACAGAGGAGCCTGGCGGGCTACAGTCTATGGGGCCCCAAAGAGTCAGACACAACTGAGCAACTAACGTTTTCACTGTGAATGAGCAACCACAAGGCAAAGGGAGGCACTGAATCACATCCACCGACCACCAGCGTTTACAGCCTCAGCGAGACCTGGGCTGTGAGGTCACCCAGCCCTGGTACCAAAGGCATGAAGTGAAGAGGAGGAGCAAGGAGTCCTCGTGTCCTGCGCCATCTGCCCTCAGGCGAGTACGCCTGTCTCCTTTTTACAGAACGACATGCAACACTTGGAGTTCCTGCTGCAGTCGGGTCCCCAGCATGGGTTAGGTGAGCCTGGATTAGCCTGCCCCACCCCCTGCTCCTGCCTATGCACGGATGCTCTCTCTCATTCAGGGACCAAGTGGAACATCCGAGTTCTCCACCCATGGTGGGCATCTGCACTTCCCTAGGGGTGGAGACCGCCCCTCTGCCACGACAAGCCCTCCATCACACCTGCATGGAGTCAGGGGCGTGAAGCGTTTGTGAGCCTAAAACCAACACTCCAAGATGCAGGGGCACAGTGTCAAGTATCAAGAATAACAAGTGGGACTTCCCTGGGTAAGCATCCACCCATCACTGCAGGGGACACGGGTTCAATTCCTGGTCTGAGAAGATCCCACATGCTGCGGGGCAGCTGAGTCTGAGTGCTACAACCGATGAAGCCTGTGAATGGAGAGCCCACAACAGGCTTCATAACAGCAAAACGAAGCCACTGTGATGAGAAGTCCTCGCGTGCATGGAACTAGAGAGGAGCCCCCTGATGCCGCAACTAGGCAAAGCCTCGGTGCAGCGACGAAGACCCAGCACAGCCACAAATAAAAATCAAAACTCAAAAAATAAGACTAACAAGTGGTCTATGCTGTAAGTCTTAAATAGCAAAACTGTAACTGTGCTGAAAAGTATGAATAACACTTTTATTGACTCCAGTGACATACTCTAAGAAGGGAGTTTAAAAATAAACCATTTTAATGGTCTTTGCTGAGTGTTTATCTGCTTTTTAAAAACAACTTTCTGTTAACCAAATATTTTCTAATGATCAATAAAGCATGCTAGTACTAACTTACATTCTTTACAACAGAAAGAATACATACGCATGAATTATTTGCAAGTGGGAAAGTGCCCTTTTAAGAGTACTATGGTTGTAGAAGGATTTGTATACCAGAGAAAGTGTGTATCATCTCCTAGGATAGTTTCACATTCATGAGACAGTCAACATCTCATTCTCCGGCTGCCACTGGACCCCTGGGCATTTCTAATGCTTTTCTTCATTGGACCATATGCTCAGTCATTCAGTCGTGTCCGACTCTTTGCGACCCCATGGACTGTTGCCCGCCAGGCTCCTCTGTCCCTGGGATTCCCTGAGCAAGAATCCTGGAGCGCGTCGCCATGCCCTTCTCCAGGAAACCTTCCCCAGCCAGGAATCCCGCCCGTGTCTCCTCCATCCCTTTCACTGGCAAGCGGATTCTTCACCATTGCACCACCTAAGGAGCCTTAATATTATGCTGGAAACTTAAAAACAAATCTCTGGTGTGATAGAATTGGAGGCTAAATGTGAATTTAATGGATGTTCACACTAAGTCGACAAAGCCTCTCTTTACCACCCCCTCCAAAGCCTACCTGTCACTGGGAGCAGGAGCCTCAGTTGTCAAACAAACAGCCTGTGAGCCCTGCGTCCCCTTGGTCCTGCTCCCTCTCCCTGGCTCCAGACAGACAGGCTTCCTTGCTGCGCCCCTGCCTCGGGGTCTTTGCAGGTTCTGTTCCCTCTCCTGAGAACACGCTTCCACAAGTGTCCCCTGGTCTCTGGCACACACGGAGCTCCTGCACTCTCAGGCTGTTGTTCAAATGTTACCTTCTTAGAGAGATACGCTCAGCCATCTTTACAAACTGTATCATCACCAGAAATTCCCTAAATCGCTTCCTTGCTTGTTTTGTTCACAGCACTTAATGACATATACATCTTCAGTTTCCTGTGTTTATGGATTTATTAATCCTGCATCTTCTCTTTGTCCCCACTAGACCTTGAGCTCCATGAGGACAGGTTTTTATTGCTTATCCAATGCTTGCAAACCTAGAGCAGACACAAGTGCCTTGTATGCAGTTTTTTTAAAAAATGGGATTATAGATGCTTTACAATGTGTTCATTTCTACCATACAGCAAAGTGAATCAGCTGTATGTATACATAAGTGCCCTCATTTCTGGATTTCCTTCCCATGTGGATCACCATGGAGCACTGAATCGAGTTCCCTGCGCTGTACAGCAGGTTCTCATTAGCTATCTGTTTTATGCATAATGATGCGGGCTGATTTCATTACCTCATTACCTTCAGTTCAGTTCAGTTCAGTCGCTCAGTTGTGTCCGACTCTTTGCAACCCCATGAATCGCAGCACGCCAGGCCTCCCTGTCCATCACCAACTCCCAGAGTTCACTCAGACTCGCATCCATTGAGTCAGTGATGCCATCTAGCCATCTTATCCTCTGTCGTCCCCTTCTCCTCCTGCCCCCAATCCCTCCCAGCATCAGAGTCTTTTCCAATGAGTCAGCTCTTCGCATGAGGTGGCCAAAGTACTGGAGTTTCAGCTTTAGTATCATTCCTTCCAAAGAAATCCCAGGGCTGATCTCCTTCAGAATGGACTGGTTGGATCTCCTTGCAGTCCAAGGGACTCTCAAGAGTCTTCTCCAACACCACAGTTCATTACCTTACCCTTTGATAATTTCGTACCAATTGAAATATCTTTTTTTTTTAACCATTGATATTAGCTGCCTTTGAAGTCACATCTTAGGATGTGAGTTATCACCAGCACATCAACTTAGAGTGACCATGGTCATCCTAACGCTATTCTGCCTGAGGCCCTGAATGTCTCCCACATTCTCCTGTGGTCCACACTGAAATGGGGATGCACAAAGCCTTACGAGTAAAATCCCACCACCTGATTCTGGTGACTCAGCCCTGACAGTACCCTGGAAGCATCAGTGCTGTGGATGGAACTGTTTCAAAGGCTGAATGCAGTAATGAGAACCAATATTCAATCAATACACTATTTAAACAAAAAGTGGGTACTCTCATCTCCTCACATATTTTTATTGATTCTTCTCTTTTTTTAAATCTTTGTCCTTCTTATTTTAGTATTACAAAATGGACATTAAGCCATTTATTTGGAAGGCTGTTTTCTTTTTCATGTTGATTTTAAATTGCCTTATGAAACAATATCATGTTTTTTCATGCAAACCCAATGCCATAGTCAAATAGTTTAAACTGGTGTTTATTTTCAAATATTTTCTGCTCTGTTCTCCAGATGATTGTGCAGAAGGCAGGGATCGAGACCATCCCCAAGAAAAAGAAATGCAAAAAGGCAAAATGGTCATCTGAGGAGGGCTTACAAACAGTTGAGAAAAGAAGAGAGGCTAAAGACAAAGAGAAAAGGAAACATACACCCATTTGAATGCAGAGTTTCAAAGAATAGCAAGTAGAGATAAGAAAGCCTGCAAAGAAATAAAGGAAAACAATAGAATGGGAAAGACTAGAGATCTCTTCAAGAAACTTAGAGATACCAACGGAACATTTCATGCAAAGATGGGCACAATAAAGGACAGAAATGGTAGGCACCTAACAGAAGCAGAAAATATTATTAAGAAGAGGAGATGGCAAGAATACACAGAAAAACTATACAAAAAAGATCCTAATGAACCAGATAACCACAATGGTGTGATCACTCACCTAGAGCCAGACATCCTGGAATGCGAAGTCATGTGGGTCTTAGGAAGCATCACTATGAACAAAGCTAGTGGAGGTGATGGAATTCCAGTTGAGCTATTTCAAATCCTGAAAGATGATGCTGTGAGAGCGCTGCACTCAATATGCCAGCAAATTTGGAAAACTCGGCAGTGGCCACAGGACTGGAAAAGGTCAGTTTTCATTCCAATCCCAAAGAAAGGCAATGCCAAAGAATGCTCAAACTACCACACAATTGCACCCATCTCACACGCTAGTAAAGTAATGTTCAAAATTCTCCAAGCCAGGCTTCAACAGTACATGGACCGTGAACTTCCAGATGTTCAAGCTGGATTTAGAAAAGGCAGAGGAACCAGAGATCAAATTGCCAGAATCCCCTTGATCATTGAAAAAGCAAGAGAATTCCAGAAAAACATCTACTTCTGCTTTATTGACTATGCCAAAGCCTTTGACTGTGTGAATCACAATATGGGAAATTCTTCAAGAGATGGGAATACCATGTCACCTTACCTGCCTCCTGAGAAATCTGTATGCAGGTCAAAAAGCAACAGTTAGAACTGGACCTGGAACAACTGACTGATTCCAAATCGGGAAAGGAGTACATCAAGGTTGTATATTGTCACCCTGCTTATTTAACTTCTATGCAGAGTACATCATGTGAAATGCTGGGCTGGATAAAGCACAAGGTAGGATCAAGATTGCTGGGAGAAATATCAATAACCTTAGATATGATACCACCCTTATGACAGAAAGTGAATAGGAAGTAAAGAGCCTCTTGGTGAGAGTGAAAGAGCTAGCTTAAAACTCAACATTCAAAAAACTAAGATCATGGCATCCGGTCCCATCACTTCATGGCAAATAGATGGGGAAACAATGGAAACAGTGACAGATTTTGTTTTCTCAGTCTCCAAAATCATTGAAGATGATGACTACAGCCATGAAATGAAAAGATGCTTGCTTCTTGGGAGAAAAACTATGACCAATCTAGACAGCATATTAAAAAACAGAGACATTACTTTGCCCACAAAGGTCTGTCTAGTCAAAGATGTGTTTTTTCCAGTAGTCATGTATGGATGTGTCTGTCTAGTCAAAGATGTGTTTTTTCCAGTAGTCATGTATGGATGTGTCTGTCTAGTCAAAGATGTGTTTTTTCCAGTAGTCATGTATGGATGTGAGGGTTGGACTATAAAGAAAGCTGAGCACCAAAGAATTGATGCTTTTGAACTGTGGTGTTGGAGAGGAATCTTGAGAGTCCCTTGGGCTGCAAGGGGACCAAACCAGTCAATCCTAAAACTGAATATTCATTGGGAGGACTGATGTTCAAACTCCAATACTTTGGCTACCTGATGCAAAGAATAGACTCATTAGAAAAGACCCTGATGCTGGGAAAGGTTGAAGGCGGAAGGAGAAGGGGATGGTTGGATGGCATCACCAACTAGATGGACATGAGTTAGAGCAACCCCCAGGAGTTGGTGATGGACAGGGAAGCCTGGCATGCCGCAGTCCATGGGGTCACAAAGAGTTGGACACGACTGACAGACTGAACTGTACTGATGCAAACCAAATGCCAGTCAAACAATTTAAACTAGTGTTTATTAATTTATTTTTAAATTATTTATTTTAATTGGAGGTTAATTGCTTTATAATATTGTATTGGTTTTTGCCATACGTTGACATGAATTAGCCATGGGTGTACATGTTTCCTCCATCCTGAATCCCCCTCCCACCTCCCTCCCCATCCCATCCTTTTGGGTTGTCCCAGTGCACTGGCTTTCAGCACCCTGTCTCATGCATCAAACTTGGACTGGTCATCTATTTCACATATGGTAATATACATGTTTCAATGCTATTCTCGCAAATCCTCCCACCCTCGCCTTCTCTCACAGAGTCCAAAAGTCTGTTCTTTATATCTGTGTCTCTTTTTCTGTCTCATATATAGGGTCATAGTTACCGTCTTTCTAAATTCCATATATATATGTTAATATACTGTATTGGTGTTTTTCTTTCTGACTTACTTCACTCTGTATAATAGGCTCCAGTTTCATCCACCTCATTAGAACAGATTCAAATATGTTCTTTTTAATAGCTGAGTAATATTCCATTGTGTATCTGTATCACAGCTTTCATCTATTTGTCTGCCAATGGACATCTAGGTTGTTTCCATGTCCTAGCTACTGTAAACAGTGATGTGATGAACATTGGGGTACACGTGTCTCTTTCAATTTTGGTTTCCTCGGTGTGTATGCCCAGCAGTGGGTCATATGACAGTTCTATTTCCAGTTTTTTAAGGAATCTCCACACCGTTCTCCATAGTGGCTGTACTAGTTACCACCAACAGTGTAAGAGGGTTCCCTTTTCTCCACACCCTCTCCAACATTTATTGCTTTTAGACTTTTGGATCGCAGCCATTCTGACAGGCGTGAAATGGTACCTCATTGTGGTTTTGATTTGCATGTCTCTGATAATGAGATGTTGAGCATCTTTTCATGTGTTTGTTAGCCATCTGTATGTCTTCTTTGGAGAATGTCTGTTTATTTCTTTGGCCCTTTTTTGATTGGGTCGTTTATGTTTTTGGTATTGAGCTACATGAGTTGGCTTGTATATTTTTGAGATAAATTCTCTGTCAGTTGCTTCATTTGCTATTATTTTCTCCCATTCTGAAGCTTGTAGTTTCCTTCATTGTGCAAAAGCTTTTAAGTTTAACTAGGTCCCATTTGTTTATTTTTGTTTTTATTTCCATTACTCTGGGAGGTGGGTAAGAGAGGATCTTGTTGTGATTTATGTCAGAGAGTGTTTTGCCTATGTTTTCCTCTAGAAGTTTTATAGTTTCTGGTCTTACATGTAGATCTTTAATCTATTTTGAGTTTATTTTTGTGTATGGTGTTAGAAAGTGTTCTAGTTTCATTCTTTTATAAGTGGTTGACCATAAACTGGTGTTTATTTTAAAATAGTTTCTGCTCTGTTCTCCAGCTAATTTATCTGACTTTGCTTCTTACCCATCAACACCATTGGCCTTTTTGACAAATTTAGTTGTGGCTCTGGATTTCCAGTGAAACTTTTTATGTAAATATACAAACCCAGAATTATTCAAACTATGGAGATGATATCATTATAGGGCACACATAATGTGAATTTTAGATATCTTCCACTTGGATTTAGCATCAAAATGTCTGTCTAGATAAAAAGAAGGATTTTTAAACAAAGCAATCTGCATTTCATCCTGAAAATGAACTAACTAATTTGTTTGAGCACAGACATTGAATTATCCACAACTTATGTTTGCTATCCTGAGCTAAAAAGTGTCTTTTAACTTCATTGCTTCATTCTTTTGTGACTCCAAATCTTATTTTTATTATATTACCATTTTTCTTGTTCTAAAACACTTGTTTATTTCTTTGTGGAGAACAGTGTTCAGGTATTACTGTTTCAGATTTGTTCTCAGTGGTTTCTGTTCTTTTGTTCACACAAGGCCAAACAGTTTTGAGAGTTTTCAAAGAAGAGATTGGAGTTCATTGAAAAGCAGCATTTTCTGTGATAAAACTCGGCACATATTAAAGGTGTGAAGAAAAAGTCACTAAGGGAAAACTAAACTCAGCTCATGGGAAAAATGAGAAATTGCTGCCAATTCACAAGTACACCTGGAGAAAACAACATACTTACTTATTTGCTGGGCTTTCTTCTTAGGATTTTCTGGTCTCGGAAAACATCAGATATATATGTGGATCCAAAGGTAGATGACAATGAAGTGAAAGGTTGATGTTTGGATGTCAAGGATGATGGTATTGGTTAAGATGAGTGCACCTAAGAAAGGATTTACTTCCCATGATTCCATACTAATTATTGATTGAAACTATGCACACTTGAAAATCAATTCTGGGGCAGGGGTAAAGATGTGTATTTCTGAAAGGTACTGCAACTTCAGGAAGGGAAGATATACCTAGATGCACAATTACAACTTTTTCTCTCTTCTGAAACAGTTTGTGCAAACACTTTGTAGCTTTAATACAACTTTAATCAATGTCAGATCACCACTGCAGGGACTTCTTGTGTTAAAAGTTAATTTTTAATTGGATATTTCTTCTCTGATACAGTTTCAAAGATGACTTTACCCTTAGTTCATCACATTAACTATTGTTTCATTAATAGAAAAATATCAAAATTTGAGTCTGTGTTACCTTGTTCAGCTCAAAAATGCACAGTAATTACAGTAATTTATTATTGAAAATGGACTTCCCTGGTGGCTCAAGGGTAAAGAATCTGCCTGCCAGTTTAGGAGATGCAGGTTCAATCTCTGGGTCAGGAAGATAACCTAGAGAGGGCATGGCAACCTACTCCAGTATTTTTGCCTGGAGAATCCCCATGGACAGAGGAGCCTGGCGGGCTACAGTCCATACAGTCATGAAGAATTGGACACGACTGAGAGAACAAGCACACACAAGAGGAAGTCTGAGTAAGTTAAATTAACTAATTAGGGTTGGCACATTGTATGTCAGCCACTTTGGTCCTAAGATTAACTCATATCAGTAGAAATGCAGTGTAAATCATGTTAAGGATTACCTCAAAATAAAGTTTAAGTACTATGAAGCTGTAAGAATCCATAGCTAAAAGAAAATAAGCTATGAAATAAAATTAACACTGTGTATGTTACATATGAAAATTAAGAGAATCTTAAAAGTTCTCAACACAAAGAAAATTTTTCCTATTTATTTAATGTTGTATTTATATAAGATTGGATATTCACTAAATTTTTTTATGGTAATCATTTCATCA
>SJYQ01000083.1:187036-240392 GCA_006410935.1 Redunca redunca | reverse complement strand
TGGTGTTGGGAAAACTGATCAACCACTTGTAAAAGAATGAAACTAGAACACTTTCTAACACAATACACAAAAATAAACTCAAAATGGATTAAAGATCTAAACGTAAGATCAGAAACTATAAAACTCCTAGAGGAGAACATAGGCAAACACTCTCCAACATACATCACAGCAGGATACTCTATGACCCACCTCCCAGAATATTGGAAATAAAAACAAAAATAAACAAATGGGACCTAATTAAACTTAAAAGCTTCTGCACAACAAAGGAAACTATAAACAAGGTGAAAAGACAGCCTTCAGAATGGGAGTAAATAATAGCAAATGAAGCAACTGACAGAGAATTAATCTCAAAAATATACAAGCAATTCCTACAGCTCAATTCCAGAAAAATAAATGACCCAATCAAAAAATGGGCCAAAGACCTAAACAGACATTTCTCCAAAGAAGACATACAGATGGCTAACAAACACATGAAACGATGCTCAACATCACTCATTATCAGAGAAATGCAAATCAAAACCACAATGAGGTACCATTTCACGCCTGTCAGAATGGTTGCAATCCAAAAGTCTGCAAGCAGTAAGTGTTGGAGAGGGTGTGGAGAAAAGGGAACCCTCTTACACTGTTGGTGGGAATGCAAACTACTACAGCCACTATGGAGAATAGTGTGGAGATTCCTTAAAAACTTGGAAATAGAACTGCCATACAACCCAGCAATCCCACTGCTGGGCATACACACTGAGGAAACCAGAATTGAAAGAGACACGTGTACCCCAGTGTTCATTACAACACTGTTTGTAATAGCCAGGACATGGAAGCAACCTAGATGTCCATCAGCAGATGAATGGCTAAGAAAGCTGTGGTACATATACACAATGGAGTATTACTCAGCCATTAAAAAGAATACATTTGAATCTGTTCTAATGAGGTGGATGAAACTGGAGGCTATTATACAGAGTGAAGTAAGCCAGAAAGAAAAACACCAATACAGTATACTAATGCATATATATAGAATTTAGAAAGATGGTAATGATAACCCTGTATGTGAGACAGCAAAAGAGACACAGATGTATAGAACAGTCTTTTGGACTCTGTGGGAGAGGGAGAGAGTGGGATGATTTGGGAGAATGGCATTGAAACATGTATAATATCATATGTGAAACGAATTGCCAGTCCAGGTTCAATGCATGATACAGGATGTTCAGGGCTGGTGCACTGGGATGATCCAGAGGGATGGTATGGGGAGGGAGGTGGGAGGGGGGTTCAGGATGGGGAACACGTGTACACCCATGGCAGATTCATGTTGATGTATGGCAAAACCAATACAATATTGTAAAGTAATTAGCCTCCAATTAAAATAAATTTATCAAAAAAAATAAAATAAATATTAAAAGAAAAAAGAAATTGGTCATCAATAGTCTGACCAGCATCACTCTCTTTTACGTATAAGTATAGTTAATCTTCAGCTCCAGGGTCAGTTTGTTCCCATTTCTCTGTGGCCCATTCTCTGAACTGTGGCAGCTCATGGCCTGGGTACAGTCTCGTCATCATGTAGTTAACTTTTCCACCTGGCCTTTCAGGATACGGCTCAGAATCTTATCTACGACCCTTGAGAAAGAACTAAAGGTCCTTGACAATGCTTAGTCTTCTTTGACTGTTTTCCTTTGTTCTAGCATTTCTCATCTCTCTGATTAAACTTACTTTTTGACAGAAACTTTCCACAGACAAAAGGCAGGCGAAGGACATGGTGGGGAAGGGGGGAGGCAAGGACGACAGGGTCCTGCTCTGTTTCAAGCACAGACGTACATTC
Organism: Redunca redunca; assembly: GCA_006410935.1. Taxonomy (NCBI): domain Eukaryota; kingdom Metazoa; phylum Chordata; class Mammalia; order Artiodactyla; family Bovidae; genus Redunca; species Redunca redunca. The sequence continues at coordinate 238,582 of SJYQ01000083.1, read as the reverse complement.
AAGGAAAGATGAAAACAAGCTAATGAACTCAGCAATCACAAATTCAGCCTGTTTACCAAGAGCATGGCCTCGTGTAGATCTTGTATGGGAGGCACGGCCTGTCTGGTGACATCTCTCTAACTGTCATGGGATCCCGTCTGTGGATACATAGCATAGCCATGTGTTCTCTGAACAAGGACTTGCAAGAATGGCTACAGACAGGTTTTACCAAGAATTTTATTTTTAATTAAAAATTTTTGTTTTTGTATTTGCTATTTATCCTAATATTTGGCAGGGGCCAGTCTGGCACAAGGGATCTTTTAGCTGCGGCATATAGGATCTAGTTCTCTGCAGGGAGTGAACCTGGGTCCCTTGCATTGTCAGCAAAGACTCTTAGCCACTGGACCACCAGGGAAATCCCTACTGTGTCCTTTAATCACTGAAATTGACCTTCCTGGGAAGAGGTGGGACTAAAACAAGAGGAGAAGGTCCTACAAAGCATTGATTAATCCATTAATCTAAAAAATAATCAAATTTTAAGGGAAAATTTATCATGTCCCCTGCCTGCCTCCTGTCTATAGAAAACCTTTAGACTCCCAGGTGTCTCTGAGTTCCAGAGTACATTTAACCAGAGAAGTGAGAACATGTAGAAAGAAAGGAAACCTGTCAAAGAAGACAAAACAATAACCTAGCCATTAAACAAAATCAAGGACCTATGTTCCTCCTCAAGGGCTGTAGATAATATTCTGAGCCATGAACTGTGACCTGTCCTATACACGCTGAGACCCCCACTAGGTGGAGAAGTTGACTGCAGGCTGCCCACAAGCACTCAGAAGCAGAGCTGTTAGAACCAGAAAGTGATGATGCTGACTCCAGATGACCTCACCACCAGCCAATCAGGAGAAGGTCCCTGAGCAGATCACCAGGCCATAACCCCCTCCTTCACCTTGTCTTTAAACTTCCCGTGAAAGCCTTCAGGGAGTGTGCGCCTTTTAAGCACAGTCTGCCCTGGCCTCCTTGCTCAGCACCGGCAACACAGGCTTCCTTTCCTTCACCACAACGTGGGGTCAGTGGGCAGGCTTCACCATGCTGGGGTCATAATCTCAAGTGGGGTTCAGAAACGGCACACCAAGGGTCATCAGCCACTCAGCAGAACACGGAGCACAGCTGCCCCAAAGCGCCTGACCTCATATGAATGCAACAAGAGCAGACAAAGGACCACAGGTAAATCAGGGCAACACCCTCAACTCATGTTGGGAATCTCAGGGGAACAAGGCATGCTCCAGGAAAAGGGGAGAGAGGGGATCTCTGGGTACACATGATCCTGACTCGTGCAGAAAGGTGAGACCCACACAACCCCCAGACCCTACACCTGAGGTCACAGTTGGACACTCTCGAAGGTGACCTCACCCCAGACCCTGTAGCTGGGGTCACACATTCACGGTCTCTAGGGTGATCCCCTTCCTAGACACTGAACCTGGGGTCACATGTCCACAGATATCCACAAGGATGGACCTTAAAGGATCATTTCTAAGAAAAGTCAGGCAGGCATAGGAAGACAACAGTGTGTGATGTACCTTCTAGGCAAAATATCAATAGACATACAAAGTATCAAATTTATGAGCCCGAAGAGACCCTGAGATTTCAAATACAAACAAAGGGTTCAAAGAAAAAGAAAAAAAAGAAAAGAGTGTGAAGTGTCTGAACATGAATTAGGAGATCTGAACTAACTTATATGCAGAGTACATCATGAGAAACGCTGGGCTGGAAGAAGCACAAGCTGGAATCAAGACTGCCAAGAGAAATATCAATAACCTCAGATATGCAGATGACACGACCCTTATGGCAGAAAGTGAATAGGAACTAAAAAGCCTCTTGATGAAAGTGAAATAGGAGAGTGAAGAAGTTGGCTTAAAGCTCAACATTCAGAAAATGAAGATCATGGCATTCGGTCCCATCAGTTCATGGGAAATAGATGGGGAAACAGTGGAAACAGTGTCAGACTTTATTTTGGGGGGCTCCAAAATCATGACAGATGGTGACTGCAGTCATGAAATTAGAAGACGCTTACTCCTTGGAAGAAAAGTTATGACCAACCTAGATAGCATATTGAAAAGCAGAGACATTACTTTGCCAACAAAGGTCCATCTAGTCAAGGCTATGGTTTTTCCAGTGGTCATGTATGGATGTGAGAGTTGGACTGTGAAGAAGGCTGAGCCCCGAAGAATTGATGCTTTTGAACTGTGGTGTTGGAGAAGACTCTTGAGAGTCCCTTGGACTGCAAGGAGATCCAACCAATCCATTCTGAAGGAAATCAGCCCTGGGATTTCTTTGGAGGGAATGATGCTAAAGCTGAAACTCCAGTACTTTGGACACCTCATGCAAAGAGTTGACTCATTGGAAAAGACTGATGCTGGGAGGGATTGGTCGGGGGAGGAGAAGGGGAAGACAGAGGATGAGATGGCTAGATGGCATCACTGACTTGATGGACATGAGTCTGAGTGAACTCCGGGAGTTGGTGATGGACAGGGAGGCCTGGTGTGCTGCAATTCATGGGGTTGCAAAGAGTTGGACACGACTGAGCGACTGAACTGAACTGAACTAACATGGACATAGAAACCTGTATGTGTAATCAATAATCTCCAAGGATTATCCTCTTCCTTTCTCCCTTCCTTTCTTCCTTTCCCATATACATGGGAATCTGTACCTCTAACCTACACACAGAAATCTTTATCTCTAGGAGAGGATCCACAGAAATTATCTCCTACCTCTCTTCTTTGTAAACATAGAAAACTATATCTGAGATACATAATCCACCAGGACCTGATGCTCACAACTCTGACTTTCTATGGCAAAAAATCAAAAAAAGAATAGACATATCTCATAGATATGTTATACCTGAATCAGGCGGTTATACACTACAACAATCAGAGCATTGCAAATCAACTATACTGCAACATAGCATCGGCATGACATTAAAGAGAAGGAAAGAAAAGCAGTGCCTACTTTATTCCCCCCGACCTCCCTGACTGGGGCTGCTACCCCATCCCTGGAGCCTAAGCAGGCTTAGGTCCCACTGCTGGACTGGGTTGAGTTTGACACAGCCTGGCAGTGTGCCCTTCACTGAACTCTTTTTAAACATCTACTGCCTGCTATGCTCTGGCTCAGACCAGACTCTCCAGTGGCATCCAGGCCTCTAGAGACTTGAGAGCAAGTGTTACAAACCCTGCATGTTCCCCGGTGCTGGGCATTCCAGCTCAAGCCTCCTTTCTGGAGTGCAGCCTCCTATGCTCCCAAGCACACTCCACAGGGTGCTATCGACCTGGTAGTAATTAGTCTGGTGTGTGTGTGATGCTTTATGGGGGAAGAGTCGTGAAAAAAACAAGCCCTTAGGTGTTTGCTCAGGTACAATTCATTCTAATCCACAGCCCAGGATGCTGACTTTCCCAGGAACCAGAGATGTGTTTTAAAAAGCGCAGTCACCTGTAAACATTTCCTGTAACTACAACTTGACCAAAACGGCTGACCAGCATCTGTAATTCACAAGGCCTGGGGTTTCTGTTAATGACAGCTGCTCTCAGGAAATCTCCCAGGGTGGGGATTGCAGAAATAAGTTCCAAACACAACAAAGTTTCAAGAAGCCAATTGCCACAGTAAATTTTCCTCACACCCTTTAATGTAAAGGAAACAAGAAAAAAGAAAAAGAAAAAGAAAAGGGCAAACCTCCACCACAGCAGTAGATGCGCAGCACCCCTAACTGCTGCAGGAATACCAATCAAAACAACAATGGGACGTCAAATCCCACCAATCAGACTGGCCAGCCTCACAAGCCTACAAACAACAAATGCAGGAAAGAGCCAGCAGGTGAGGTAACCCCACCACATGTTCAGTCCGCTAGGGAGGATGGCCTCCACATGTCAAAAAAACCCAAAAACCACTCAAAAGAGCCAATCCTAGGATCAGATATCCCCGCACGGGGCTGATATCCTGAGAAAGTCATCATTCAATAAAAACACGTGCACCCCAACATTCCCTGCAGTTGTACTTGCAACAGCCAAAACAGAGCCTGCAAAATGTCCACGGACAGATTAAAGGTTAAAGAAGATGTGTTACATATAGACAATGGACCATTACTCAGCTGTGAAAAAGCACCACTGAAATTATGAAATTATGCCACTGTTCACTAGGAGGATGGACCTTGAAGACTCAAACACTTAAGTGAAATCAGCCAGACTGAGGAAGAGAACAGCCCTTGATGTCCCTTGGAGGAAAAATTAAAAAAGAAAAATTAAAGAAAGGAACTAACTCACAACTCAAAAAGAGACTCTGAAAATTCAAACACAGAGGGTTCCAGGAAAGGGCAGGGATGAATTCAGAGACAGGGACTTACATATACACAGGAATCAGTCCGTGTCATAGATGCTCAAGAAGGACCTGGTATTCAGCAAGTGGAACTTCGCTTGAGCTTCTGCAATAATCTCTATGGCAAAAGAATCCAAAAAGAACAGATAAACGCTGTATGTGTGTGTGTGTGTGTGTGTGTGTGTGTGTGATAACTGAATCAGGCGGTTGTACACTATTGGCACGCACAAAACTGTAGATTGACTGTACTCTGACATAGCTTTAGCATGAGATTAAAGAAAACAAACAACAAAAAATCAATGCCTAGTTTATTTCCTGCAACCTCCCTGATTTGGGCTGCCATCCCATCCCTTTTTAACACCTGCCTTTTTAACAGAGCAGGCCTCAAACCCAGCACCTTTTGTAGGTAACAGAATATAAATAATCTAGCTTTGTTTTTACTCTTTTTTAATTCTCTTTAATTTATGGCAGATGAGAGGATTTTCCATTTAGAGAAGTAAAGAACTGTTTTTAAATCCATTTTTAAGGGGGAAATACGAGCCAGTTTAAAGAAACATATTAAATGGTAAATTGTGCAACTGGTTCCCAAACATGGCAAAACTTGGGAAGTGGCAAAGGGTCCCTGCTCACTTCCCTTAGTTTAGAGTTGTTGTTTAGAGGAAGCTGCCCAGCCAGGGACCACCTCCTCACAGACAGGAGGAGCCAAGTGAGAAGAATAAGGATGGAAGTGACATCCAGCACTTCCAACCCCGGCTGACATAGAATCCATGTGATACCTAGGCCCTCATCACATGGGTCAGGTGGCTGCATGGCCACACCCTGGGCAGTTTTGGAACTGGAGACTTGAGAGATGTCAGGGCTTTTATTTGCCTGCATCCCTGAATAGCAATCAAGCTTTATGTGATTGAAAAATAAATTCACGTCATAATAAGACACTGAGATTTCAGAGTTCTTCTGCATAGCACCTAGCATTATTGAAACGAGTTGGGGAAACAGAGATTTAGACCAGGATTTAGGGACTTGAGAACAGCTAGATTTTTCAAGACCAGCTTCCTGTTGAGGATAATATTTACCAAACCAAGTCCTGCCTGTTTTCCTTCCTTCCTTTCTTTTTTCTCCCTTTCTTTCTTCCTTTCTCTTTCATTCTTCATTCTTTCTTGTCGGGCCCTACATGGGAAACCTTGAAAAAGAAAAAGGCTAGCATTGCGGACGGAAACTAAGATGGCGCATGGCGGAAGAGATGGGGACATAGTCTATGTTGTCTGTCAAAACTTCTGATTGGTTCTCTTGATTTCTGTGCACGTAAACAGCGCGTGATCACCATAGACTCCCATTATGATGATGGCACATGACGATTTGACCTTTAACGTGATTGGTGTAACTATGGAAAGTCCCTTGCAAACCCCTCCCCGCTTGCCTTTATAAGCAGGGACTTTGTAACAATAAAGCGGAACCGCACTAGACAGAACCCCTGTCGCGTCTGATTGTCTCTCGCTCGCCGGGGGGCTGGTTTGGCGGACAGCAGACTCACCTCTCCTTGGGACCCCTCAGCTCTCTCTGCTGAGGGAAGTTCCACTGCCTCTCTCTCTTTCTGCGGAGCGCTCCCCACAGAAACTGGTGCCCAACGTGGGGCACGCGAAGCGGACAGACGGAGGTAGTGACACCGTGCGGCTCTGAAAGAAGGAGCGACGAGGGACCCCAAGCTGGTCGCAGCACGGAGCTCCCCTTGAGGAGTATCGCCCAAGGCAATCCGGACTTCAAGGTGGGTCCCCCTCCTCTTTGAGGGAAGTAGCAAACTCTGACTTTTCTTCCTTCTGATCTGTCCTGAATTCCTTTTCTTCAAGAGTTTCAGTGAACAGGCGAACGGTTGCAGAGATAATTGACGAGTCCCGGCTAGGGCTACACTCTGGCGGACTCTGAAGGCCCTGCAACAAGTGAGCCTCAGTAACTAGAGCCCAATCGGGTGAAACTCTCCTTTAAACATTCTTAACTGAGGACGTGGCCTAAAATCTTCCCTGTGGGCACGGGTCAGGCACTTAAATGCCACTAGGGCGCCTGCCACTTGAAGACTCCCGTGACAGGATAAGGGGGTCACGGAACGGGCTAGAAACCTTTAGGGTGCCCGCCCCCAGCAAGAAAACTTCCGTGCAACGACGCAGGCACATAGTTTCAAAAGCATACCACAAGCCCAACTTTCTGGCCGCCACCACTCCTGGTAGGAATTTTGGTGGTTGTCCTCAGTGACTTTTCTTTCTATTCTCTCTTGGCAACATGGGAAATATCATTGGTAAATCTGATGAGCCCGCACTCAGGGCACTGAGATATATGCTCATAAGCAGGGGACTTGAGATTTCTGACGCTCAGGCCATTAAGGTCTGGGGGACCATTGTACGGTTGGCCCCCTGGGTTACTTCAGCCAATCTGTTCTCTTGGGACACTTGGGATAGAGTACAAACCCTTGCTAGGCAGCAAGAGGCTCAATACGGTGAGGAGCCCCCGTTAGGGTTCTGTCTGACCATTTCAGCCCTCAAGCTCTGCTTTGCACGGAGCGAGGAACATGTCACTGATATGGGTACCCTCAATTCAAAGTCAGAAGAACAATGGGAAAAAATTGACGAAGAACAAGTCATGTCAGACCAAAATATAGCAAAGGAGACTATAGAAAATAAAGACTCTAGAACGAATAGTGGGCCATGGGAGCCTTTTGAGGGTGATAAAGGGGTGGAAGAATATAGAGACCTCTCTGATGCCTCGGGACCAGGAGTCCAGGGGAAAGATTTGTGCCCCTCCTTGCCTCCCCCATTTGAGGAAGTTTCAGGAGCACCTTGGGTGGGAAAGACAATGAGTTCACCCTGGAAAGGGAGAGCCAACCCCAGGGACCCTTGGGGATTCCCGCCGCTCTTTAGCGGCCCGACTCAAGCCTTCCCTGTAAATGTTAACCCAGGGGGGGATAGGCCGGCAGCCTGGTACCCCTGGGAGGCCAGTGATTTAAAAGAGCTCAAAAAGGCAGTGGCAGAGGATGGCCCAAACTCCCCGTGGGCAGAAACTATTCTCCAGGGCCTGGCTCATCAGCCTTGTACGACCCAAGATTGGAAGATGCTATGTAAGGCAGTGCTCCCCAGCAACACCTATATTAAGTGGTGTGCCTTTTTTAAAAAAAAATGTCATGCTCAGGCGGAAAAAAATCAAGCTACCAACGCTGCTATCCCGGTGACTTTCGAAATGTTGTCAGGGACAGCAGATCAATGGAGTACGGGGCCTCAACAGGCCACCATCCCTGCTCCTTATACGGATCAGGTACGGGCCATATGCCTGGCCGCCTAGATTGGAGGGCTCCCCAACTATTTCTCTTTAAGCCTATGCCAAATGCCCTCAATGTTTTTATTGATGGAGAAAAGAATGGTGCAGCAGCCACCGTGTTCCGGCCGCCACAACAGCCAGATCAACATATACAAAAATATTTTGGGCCTTGTGAGGGGTCCGCACAGTTTAAAGAATTATTTGCTGCTGTTATAGCGCTCACAAAAGTCCCTGAAACTATGAATCTGTTTTCTGACAGTCTTTATGTAGTAAACTTGCTTCCAGGATTGCTAAATTCTCACATACGGCTAGATAACAATCCTATTACACCCCTTATGATACAAGCCCATACCCTGTTACTTAAACGGGTTAATCCCATTTATGTACACCATCTTAGGGGTCATCAAAATTTACCTGGATTACTTTCAATGGGAAATTCCCTGGCCGATAGAGCGGCCTCCCTTACAATCCAAGCTTGTAACTTACAAGATGCCTATGATCTTCACGATCTTACTCATATAAATTGGAGAGGGCTACATAAAAGGTTCCCACAGATCCCTATTAGAGAATTAAAGAAAATTATACATACTTGTAAATCCTGTCTTCCTTATTTACAAGTACCGCCTTTACAGCCCCCAGGAGTAAACCCTCGAGGGCTAAAACCCAATGTGCTGTGGCAAACTGATGTAACCCATTATTCTCCTTTTGGAAAACTTAAGTATGTTTTTGTGTCTATTGACACTTACTCTCATGCCTGCTGGGCTACTGCCCACACAGGAAAAAAAGCAAAACATGCTCGAAACCATTTTTTACAATGTTTTGCGACATTGGGCATTCCCCATCAAATAAAAACAGATAATGGCCCTTGCTTCATCAGCCAGAGCTTACAAAAATTCTTTCAACAATGGCACATTCGTCATAATACTGGAATCCCACATAACCCTCAGGGACAAGCCATAATTGAGCGCCACCATCAAAATTTAAAGGCTCAATTACAAAAACAAAAAGGGGGAATAAGCCCTCATCAGCAACTTGGAATGGCACTCTTTACTTTAAACATTTTAAATTTTTCAAAGAATGAACCGATACCATGTTTTCAAAAACATTGGTCTAACCAAGAAATAAAACCTGAAATACAAGTAAGATGAAAAGACCCCATCACTGGCCAGTGGAAGGGGCCCGATCCACTCCTTACAATGGGAAGAGGATTCGGATGCATATTCCCCATTGGGGACCCCAGCCCTATATGGGTGCCAGCAAGGAATCTTAAATTTACACCACAAGAGAGAGGTCAAATCTTAAAATCTGACACAGAGACACTCACATACTGAGCCCAGGAACAAAAAGTTCCTGAGGCGATCTTTTCTTTCCTTTCAGATCATCGATGTGGCGACCCTGGTGGACACTGCTCCTGGTGATCATCGGATTACTTATCCTCTCCTTGCTGACCTTCGTCATTGCCACAGGCTGTGCAACAGTTTTCAAAATCTTTGAATCCTGGGTTTAGCGACGCATCAACCATGAGGGAACAACATTGTCAGCGTCTGTGCTGGGAGTTCAACAAACTCTGACCATCGAGGTTATAAACAACATATCCACTGCCTCTGCTCAGGGATTTCAAACCAGCTCGAACACCTGAGATCCCGCCACGGCCAGACTCCGACAGCAGCTTGGTCTCCATGATCGGGACGTTGGGTATTTTGGCGCGCGCGCATAGACTGCAATGTGAGATACCCCAGCTTTTGTCTGACAGCTTTTCCAGTGTAAATGACTCTATTAACAAGTGAAAAAGGGAGCAATGGATCTATGGGACTGGATACAAAGTCCATTTACCTGGTTTCTATCTGATTTACTTTGTTTTATTTGTAATGTTAAAGGTAAAAAACCTCACAGCCCGCAATAGACGCTTACAACAAAAGATAGTTAATGCTTGCCCAGGTTGTGGGAAAAGAGCCCCACGTCGGGCACCCACAAAAACCCCTGGATTTATTTAGCCCTTCAAGAGATTAACCGAGACATAAATAAAAAGAGTTCTAGATGCCCATCATCTAGAGAGGTTCCGCCTAGCCCCCAAGAGGTGGCTGGATAGCCAATGACGGGTAAGACCCTCAGAGGAGGGCAACCTAAGACAGGCACAGCCGCGAGAGGGGCTGGCGAGGCTGGAGGCTGGCCACCTACAGCTTTACACCTTGCTCTACAGAGCATCAATACAGATGTCTCGGGGGCTTAAATAAAATAAAAAAGGGGGAGATGTCGGGCCCTACATGGGAAACCTTGAAAAAGAAAAAGGCTAGCATTGCGGACGGAAACTAAGATGGCGCATGGCGGAAGAGATGGGGGCATAGTCTATGTTGTCTGTCAAAACTTCTGATTGGTTCTCTTGATTTCTGTGCACGTAAACAGCGCGTGATCACCATAGACTCCCATTATGATGATGGCACATGATGATTTGACCTTTAACGTGATTGGTGTAACTATGGAAAGTCCCTTGCAAACCCCTCCCCGCTTGCCTTTATAAGCAGGGACTTTGTAACAATAAAGCGGAACCGCACTAGACGGAACCCCTGTCTCGTCTGATTGTCTCTCGCTCGACGGGGGGCTGGTTTGGTGGACAGCAGACTCACCTCTCCTTGGGACCCCTCAGCTCTCTCTGCTGAGGGAAGTTCCACTGCCTCTCTCTCTTTCTGCGGAGCGCTCCCCGCACTTTCTCTTTTTCTCTTGTCTCTCCCTGCCCCACTCTCTTCCTCTCTCTTCTTTTCTCCCTTCCTTTTTTCATTTCTTTCTTTCTTTACTGTTTCTAGTGAAACTCTGTGAGTTCCAAAGACTTACAGCTCATCAAAGATCCATCTCCGTTCAGTTCAGTCGCTCAGTCATGTCTGACTCTCTGCGACCCCATGAACTGCAGCATACCGGGCCTCCCTGTCCATCACCAGCTCCCGGAGCTTACTCAAACTCATGTCCATTGAGTTGGTGATACCATCCAACCATCTCATCCTGTCGTCCCCTTCTCCTCCCTCCTCCAATCTTTCCCAGCATCAGGGTCTTTTCCAATGAGTCAGTTCTTCACATCAGGTGGCCAAAGTATTGGAGTTTCAGCTTCAGCATCAGTCCTTCCAATGAATATTCAGGACTGATTTCCTTTAGGATTAATTGGTTTGCTCTCCATGCAGTCCAAGGGACTCTCAAGAGTCTTCTTCAACACCACAGTTCAAAAGTATCAATTCTTTGGCACTCAGCTTTCTTTATAGTCCAACTCTCACATCCATACATGACTACTGGAAAAACCATACCCTTGACTAGATGGACCTTTGTGGCAAAGTAATGTCTCTGCTTTTTAATATGCTGTCTAGATTGATCATAACTTATCTTCCAAGGAGCAAGCATCTTTGAACTTCATGGCTGCAGTCACCATCTGCAGTGATTTTGGAGCCCAAGAAAATAAAGTCTCTCACTGTTTCCATTGTTTCCCCATCTGTTTGCCATGAAGTGATGGGACCGGATGTCATGATCTTAGTTTTCTGAATGTTGAGCTTTAAGCCAACATTTTCACTCTCCTCTTTCACTTTCATCAAGAGGCTCTTTAGTTCTTCTTCACTTTCTGCCATAAGGGGGGTGTCATCTGTGTATGTGAGGTTATTGATATTTCTCCCAGCAATCCTGATTCCATCTTGTGCTTCATCCAGCAGAGATTTTCTAGATTTCCTTCCTTCCTTCTTCTACTTCTTCCTTCTTTCTTTTGTTTATTCCTTTCTTATTTTGTTATTTTAGCAATGGAATAATGTTTTCAGATAAAGGTATTCAAAGGTCCCCAATATTCAGGGCCTACCAGAGGGAAGAGCAGAAGTGCCATTTAACTCAAGCCGAGGCGTCAAATTTCACATTTGACATTATCACCCCTAGGGTTTACACACAGAGCCTTGGCAAATATGTGTGTGTGTTAAAGACAGCAATTTGTTGCAAAACAATTTGTTACATGTTCCCTGGTGGCTCGGATGGTAAAGTGTCTTGCTTACAATGCGGGAGACCTGGGTTCGATCCCTGGGTTGGGAAGATCCTCTGGAGAAGGAAATGGCAACCCACTCCAGTACTCTTGCCTGGAAAATCCCATGGACAGAGGAGTGTGGTGGGCTACAGTCCATGGGGTCGTAAAGAGTCAGACACGACTGAGCAACTTCATTTTCAAACAATGAAAATATGCCAACATTTTTGTATAATGGCCCACATTTATAATGCCTGGGAACACATCTGAGTATTTCATACACAGGATTGTAGCCTGCCAGACTCCTCTGGGCAAGGAATTCTCCAGGCCAGAATACTGGAGTGGGTACCCTGTTCCCTTCTCCAGGGGATCTTCCCAACCCAGGGTTCAAACTCAAGTCTTCCACATTGCAGGCAGATTCTTTTCCATCTGAGCCACCAGGGAAGCCCAAGAATACTGGGGTGGGTAGCCTATCTCTTCTCCAGGGTATCTTCCAGACCCAGGAATCAACCCAGGGTCTCTTGCATTGCAGGCAGATTCTTGACCAGCTGAGCTACCAGGGAAGCTCTTATACATAGCATAAGACAGCTATGGAGATGCCAGCGTGTGAATTTGTTCTGACTAACTCTTGTGCATTTCCACAGGCAGATCTAGGTGACATCTGTACTGAATCAGATCTTACAGATGACCTCGTAGGTTAACTCTTGCAGGCTAATCCATAGGCTAATCCATGGGGTCTGTATTAAACCTCCTCAGTCATGTCAGACTCTCTGTGACCCTATGGACCGTAGCACACCAGAATCCTCAGTCCCTGGGATTCTCCAGGCAAGAATACTGCAGTGAGTTGCCGTTTCCTTCTCCAGGGGATCCTCCTGACCTAAGGATAGAATCTCCATCTCCTATGTCTCTTGTATTGGCAAGCCGGTTCCTTAGCACTGTGTTCCTGTAAACTGCCATTTCAAAGTATGAACTTGAGCGCTAGCGGCACCCTCTAGTGGCCAGTAAGCGCCCCAGTGTGAATTTCTCTACACAGACCAATATTTGGTCAGACTTCAAAACTGCCTCCCTCAGCACCTAAGGGAGTCTCATGAAGTGGTGATGCCATCTCACCACCTTGATAATCGATTATTACTCAGCCAAATCTCTGTGGTCTTCCAAGGATGCTGTCATCACTTCCTGCCAAACTCCCATTCCTTGGGTGCACCATGATGCTCCAGGTTCCTATGTGATGGTCACAGCAGCCCCTCTGCTCCAACATTCTCCAGCGGCACGAGGTCCCGCTATTACCCTTAAGAAAGAAGATCAACGTTATTTGAGGGCCCACTAGGTGCCAGGCAGGTGCCACATGGCTGGATCGTCATCATAGCAGGGTGTTGTCATCGCCAAGTTGACAGAGGAGCAGTGAGGTCACAAAACAAAGAGAAACAATGATAAAACAATTCAGCCTCAGCTGCCTCCCTAGATCTTTCTTCCCAATCGTTGCAAGATGATTTGTTAAGGGGAAAGGAAGGAAAACAATATATATGGAGCCCACTCGGACACTGAGCACCAGTACCAAACACTTACACATACTTTTTACATTAATTCTTCATGACCACCCACCTGGGCAGGTATCTACCATCCTTCATTTATCTCTCCATCCATTCACTTATCAACAGCTATCCATTTCACAGCTACTGTGTCCCAAGGATTGTGTTATATACTAGATCTTCTAAGAAATATGGGACTTTCCATGTGGCTCAGTGAGTAAAGAATCCACTCACAATGCAGGAAACATAGGAAATGTGGGTTTGATCCCTGGGTTGGGAAGATCCCCTGGAGGAGGGCAAGGCAACCCTTTCTAGTTTTCTTGGCTGGAGAATCCCATGGACAGAGGAGCCTGGTGGGCTATGGTCCACAGAGTCGGACACAACTGAAGTGACTGAGATGCACACACACACTTCTAAGACACATAAGTGCAGGTGAAGACCTGGTTTCTGGGTTTCTGGTTTCCCTTAACCATGCACTCAAATACTGATTGTGTGAAGCCCAGTCACCACATGGAAGTGGACTTGCTAAGTCAGAAGCTGAGAGCCTGGCGCAAGGACCAAGGTAAGCAACACCCAGCAGCTGTCAGGAAGTTGCAAATAGTGCCCAGAGGTAGTATTTCTTGAGACTCCTTGTGGTTTGCCAAGCAGGATGCTACCTGCACTGGGCTCTCTAATCCTCACAACCTACCCTAGGGAGGTTGCTATTATGATTCCCCCATTTTATAGGAGCTTGAAGAATGGAGAGGTAACATGACTTTCTCAGGGATATTTGGCTTGTCTGTGGGGAAGCCAAAATTCTAATTCAAGTCTCATTTGGTTGCTGAGCTATGCCTTTTAACCCCTGGACTTGCGCCTCAGCCAAGGAGGGTAGAGGTGGTCCTGGAAGCTTTGAGGTCTATGGGAGTTTGACCCTAATCTGAATACATTTGCAGAATTGCTAAGGATTGAGGGTAAGGAAATGCTATCAGACAATTTAATGAAGATGGATTGGAGAGGCAGACTGAAGAGAGGAAGCCAATGGGAAGCAGGCGACAGTGGTTCAGAGAATGGACAAGGGGGCCACACTGGGACATGTCAAGCTGGAGAAGCTGATGAGGAGTGGGCAGACTGGGCAGGCTGCTGGGTGTGTGAGTTCAGAATGTAGAGAAGATGTGAAAGTCGTTCACTATGTCCAACTCTTTGTGACTCCACGGACTGTAGCCTGCCAGGCTCCTCTGTCCATGGAATTCTCCAGGCCAGAATGCTGGAGTGGGTAGCTGTTCCCTTCTCCAGGGGATCTTCCCAACCCAGGGATTGAACTCAGGTCTCACACATTGCAGGTGGATTCCTTACCATCTGAGCCACCAGGGAAGCCCAAGAATATTGGAGTGGGTAGCCTATCCCTTCTCTAGGGGATCTTCCTGACCCAGGAATTGAACCTGCATTGCAGTGGAATTCTTCACCAGCTGAGCTGCTAGCAAAGCTGGTGATAAAGATGGGGCGTTGTCAGAATGTAAATTCAAGCTAAGACGGTGGGTAGGAGGACTCTGGGAGAACCAAGATGAGGGCTGGGCAGCAGGGCAGGTAGGGGGCTCTGAAGAGGACACCAATGCAGCCTGCCAGGGGCATAGGGTCCTGCAGAGCTGAGGGACCCAAGCTTCCAGAAGGAGGGGGTGGGGAGCCAGCGGTCTAGAGGGGCCAGGACACTTCAGGACAGAGTGTGTCCCTTCTCCTCTCTGACTCTGACTTGAAGGTCGAGAGGTCAGAATTTGGGGAAGTGCATTCTGTTCCCAGCAACTCAACCACCATGAATTTCAAAATCTCTCTTCATCTGGAACACAGAAAATGATTTGCAGTCCTCAGACGGTTAGAAGGGCACTGGGTTTTGCCAAGTCACATTATTTGACAGAAATGGGCCGTGAAATGCCTGCTAATTGCTACAAGATTTAACAGGGAATGAGGAGCCTGAGAATGGGAGGTGCTGTGTCGGACTTTAATGTGGGGAGCCGGGAACCAGGTGATAAGGAGGCATAATGGGCCTGCTTCTCCCAGCTCCAAATTACCAGGATCATTTTATCCTGCTGAAAGAAGGATGAGGCTTTTAAAAATGGGCAATTACGACATTTTTTTCATTGTTGCAGAGAAAGTTAAACCCCAGTTATCCCAGCTATTTTGAAGGGGTTTTTGAAAGGCACTCAGGCCATTGTTGAGCTCATCGTCTCCTCGGGCTCCAGGGAGAGCTTATTTGCTGTCATAATCCTGGTTGATCCTTCTAGCTATACCCAGCAAGTCTTTGCAGAGTTCTTCCCACAAGTTCTGTTCCTGCCCTGCACTTGGACCGTGGGGCCCTTGAATCAATCAAAGGAAACTGTTTCCAAATAAGCAGCAGTGTGCCTCAGCCGAGTCTATAACGATATTGGAAGGGTCTACATTCATCCCGTGCATCCCCTCATTCTCTCGGGAAGTCCTCCCTTGGAATCACATCATTCCCCAGAATTCCCCACTGTCAGGCACAACTGGTCCAAGGCCTATTCCCTCTGGAAATGGATCCCCGCGCTCCTCGTCCAGCCTCATCTTCTCCCTCTCCCATCGTGTGCTCATTCATTCACTTGACACACACAAACTGAGCAGGCTACAGGTGCCGGGCACTGCAGCGGGAGCCGGAGGAGCCTTTGTCAGGTAGGAAAGTTGGTCCTGGAGGCAGGGTGTCCAAAAATCAGTGTGGAGGCTTTGTTGAGTGAAGATGGAGGCATCTGGAACATAAGGAGACTTCTCTCCACTCCAGGGACTCAGATGAGGAAGGCTGGAGGTCGGGGGCACACGGTGACACCTAGGCTGAGAGTCGGAGGAAGCAGACACATGCTGGAGACATATTTGGTGGGCAGAATCTACAGGACATGAAGTTCCAGGGGGTTTTGGAGGGATAAGGAGGATGCTCAGGCTTCAGGTTTGGACTATGGGGAGGAAGGTGATGTCATTGCTAACAGAAGAACCCCAGGGAAGAAATGGATTTGATGGGCAAGAAGATGACCTCCTTTGGGGCCTCAGTGATCCCACGAAGCCTGTAAACCATCAGGAAGAAGGTCCAGTGTGTGGGTCTGGAGCCCATTGAGGGATTCAGGCTGGAAAGAGGGAGACATGGAGGGGTCAACTCAGAGATGGGCATCGGAGCCTGAGGGTGAACAAGGGTATGTGGGAGAGAGATGGAGAGCTCTGGGGAGACCAGCAGTTAAGGGAGAAAATGTAGGCAGGCCGGACTGCAGAGGAAAAGCAAGCTCACTGCTAAGCGATGGGCACCCAAAGTTCACACCTGTGCTTTCTCCACTGGGACTGGCAAATAGCAGTGTTGAGAAGGACTCAGCCTTGTCAAATGGTAAAAATCATGGTGAGATTTTAGAGGAAGGTAACACTAACTCCCACAATGCTCCTTCTTCTCTCCTGTGTTATAATGTGGCTGTTTCCCATCGCCTATTTCTAGGAGGTCTTCTCTAAATCCTAGGAATTTCCCAGGTAATAGGCATGCCTTTCTTATCCCCTCGTTGGCAGGGGGAGGGATTCAGACCACACCTGAATTTGTGCTGATGAAGTGACTGGTGGTGAGTCCTAGACAGTTGAGGCTAAAATGAGATGCCTCCTCAGGATGGACCAGCCACCCCTGAAAGACCAGTGTTGCCATTAGAGGGTTGGGGTCTTAAGCTAGAGCTCAGCCTGACCTTTGGGGAGGAGAGGGAAGCTGGAGGTTAAGGCAGGCTTCCCTGGTTGGCCATACTCTGAGTATGTCGTGCATTGATGTGCTTGGGAGGGCAAAGCCTCCTGAATCCA
This sequence comes from Redunca redunca, assembly GCA_006410935.1. NCBI lineage: Eukaryota > Metazoa > Chordata > Mammalia > Artiodactyla > Bovidae > Redunca > Redunca redunca. The sequence continues at coordinate 221,632 of SJYQ01000083.1, read as the reverse complement.
CTGGGAGAGGACCTGGAAGCTTCCTGTTTGCGCCTCCCCCTCCAAGCCCCCAACCTTGCTCTCTGTGTCTCTCCCTTTGGCTGATTCTGATTTATAACCTTTACAATAAACCTGTGATCAGAAATACCGTGCTTTGTGAGTTCTGTGAGTCTTCCTAGTGAATGATCAAATGTGAAGGAGTAGCGGGGGCCCCCAAATGTGTAGCCAACAGGCCAGAAGTGCAAGTGAACTGGAGACCCCAAAACTGCTGGCTGGTGTCTGAAGGGAGGACAACTTTGTAGAGGATTATGCCTTAAAAAAAATTTTTTTTTGGAATTTATTTACAATGTTATGTTAGTTTCAGAGGTACAACACAGTGACTCAATTATACACATACATATATTCATTCTTTTTCAGATTCTTTTCCCATATATGTTATACAGAATATTAAGTATATTTCCCTGTGTTATGCAGTAGGACCTTCTCGATTATCTTTATATATATTAGTGTATATATGTTAATCCCAAACCCCTAATATATGTCCCCCAAGCTTTCCCCTTTGGTAACCATAATTTTGTTTTCAAAACAAACTCTGAACCTTCTTCTGTTTTATAAGTAAGTTCATTTATATATTTTAAAACTTAAATTCCACATGAGTGATATCATAATATTTATCTTCTCTGTCTAATTTACTTCATTTAGTATGATAGTCTCTAGGCTCATCCATGTTGCTGCAAATTACATTATTTCTTTCTTTTTATGGCTGAGTAGTATTCCATTCCAGAGAAGGCAATGGCATCCCACTCCAGTACTCTTGCCTAGAATATCCCATGGATGAAAGAGCCTGGTGGGCTGCAGTCCATGGGGTCGCTGAGGGTCAGCCACGACTGAGCGACTTCACTTTCACTTTTCACTTTCATACGTTAGAGAGGGAAATGGCAACCCACTCCAGTGTTCTTGCCTGGAGAATCCCAGGGACGGAGGAGCCTGGTGGGCTGCCGTCTATGGGGTCGCACAGAGCCGGACACAACTGAAGCGACATAGCAGCAGCAGCAGCAGCAGCAGCAGTATTCCATTATAAATATGTACTACATCTTCTTTATCCATTCCTCTATTGAAGGACATTTAGGTGGCTTCCACGTCCTGGCTGTTGTAAATAGTGCTCCAATGAACACTGGGGTGCACGTATCTTTTCAAACCATGTTTTCCTCTGGATGTATGCCCAGGAGTGGGATTGCTGGATCATGTGATAACTCTCTTTTTAGCTTTTTAAGGAACCTTCATACTGTTCTCCATAGTCAGTTCAGTTCACTTCAGTTCAGTTACTCAGTAGTGTCCAACTCTTTTCGACCCCATGGACTGCAGCATGCCAGGCCTCCCTGTGCATCACCAACTCCTGGAGTTTACTCAAACTCATGTCCTTTGAGTCAGTGATACCATCCAACCATTTTCTCCTCCTGCCTCCAATCTTTCCTAGCATCAGGGCCTTTTCAAATGAGTCAGCTCTTTGCATCAGGTGGCCAAAGTGTTGGAGTTTCAGCTTCAGCATCAGTCCTTCCAATGAATATTCAGGACTGATTTCCTTTAGGATTGACTGGTTTGATCTCCTTGCAGTCCAAGGGACTCTCAAGAGTCTTCTTCAACACCACAGTTCAAAAGCATCAGTTCTTCGGTGTTCAGCTTTCTTTATAGTCCAACTCTCACATCCATACATGACTATTGGAAAAACCATAGCTTTGACTAGATGAACCTTTGTTGGTAAAGTAATGTCTCTGCTTTTTAATATGCTGTCTAGGTTGGTCATAACTTTTTTTCCAAGGAGCAAATGTCTTTTAATTTCATGGCTGCAGTCACCATCTGCAGTGATTTTGGTTCTCCATAGTGGTTGTACCAATTTACATTCCCACCAATAGTATGAGAGGGTTCCCTTTTCTCCACACCTTCTCCAGAATTTATTGCTTGTAGACTTTTTGATGATGGCCCTTCTGACCAGTGTGAGATGGTACCCTTTACATGCACTGTGACTTTTATCTATGACATTTGGCCCAGCTTCAGGTAGTTGGTGCTAGAAGTCACTGCACCTTCATTCTCAAAAGTTATGGGGAAGAAAAAGTTATAGGGCTCCAAGTATAGGCACCATTATCAGCAAGTCCTTCCTTTGTACTAAGGACCTCACATGAAGTGCTGAGTTCATCCTAGACACAAGAGAAGTGCTAAGTATTATCATCCACCCGTTACAGATGAGAAAACGGAGTCCCAGAGTTATCAATCCTCCTCAAGGTCATGTCCCTAGGAAGTGGGAGAGCCAGAATTAAACTCAAGCAAGCAAATCCAATGACCTTAACCACTCCATGAACTTTTCCCCCAACAAGATGTCTGTATTCACATTTGATCTGGTAGATCTACCAGAGTAGTGGAAATGAGTCCATTTATCAGCTAACTTATAAAACAATATTTATTGAATATCCCCTGCATGCCAAACACTGTGAGATCATCAGTGAATAAAACGATAATCTATGACATATGACATAATCTGTGACATATAATGGAATATGTGTGAGTGTGTGTGGGCGTGAGCATGGAGAGGGCATTGGTTTATATTCTGAGTGATATGGGGAGCATAGTTTGGAGCAGAGGAGAGTGAAGTGGTCTAATGTATGTAGTAAAAGGGTCACTCTCCTGCTGTGTGAACAGTCTTGTGGAAACAAGGGTAGAATCAATGTGACATGTTAGGAAACTAATCAAGTCACTGACATAAGACACGATGGTGGCTTGCACAGGAATGGGAACAATGGAAGTGGCCAGATTCTGGGGACATGTTCAGGGTAGAACCAGCAAGATCAGCTGGTAGATTGGACTGCGATATGGCTGGGAGGGACGGAGCCTCAGAGAAGGGTATGGCTGATTCACTGGAAAAGCTCTCCGTGGGGCACCTGGGCATTGAAAGATGAGTAGAAAAGCACAGGGCACAGGGGGAAGGTCAAGAGCAAAGCCTTCCAGACAGAAGAAAGAGTTCCTATTGTCCTGTTATTCACACAGTGGTCAACAACCAAGGCTACAGGGAATACTAGCCATTTCCTTCCCTCTTCCTACCACGTCTGCATTTGGCTTTTCCTAATCCTCAAGAATTCAGAGAAGGCAATGGCACCCCACTCCAGTACTCTTGCCTGGAAAATCCCATGGACAGAGAAACCTGGTAGGCTGCAGTCCATGGGGTCGCTAAGAGTCGGACACAACTGAGCGACTTCACTTTCACCTTTCACTTTCATGCTTTGGAGAAGGAAATGGCAACCCACTCCAATGTTCTTGCCTGGAGAATCCCAGGGACGGGGGAGCCTGGTGGGCTTCCATCTATGGGGTCGCACAGAGTTGGACACGACTGAAGCAACTTAGCAGCAGCAGCAGCAGCAGCAGCAATCCTCAAGAATTAGACATTCAGTTGAACATCACCTCTTCAGAGAGGACATCCCTTGATCACTTAATCTTAATTCTACCCCCTGCTTTTCTTCTTCCTCCCATCAGCCTGCTCTCTCTCTTTTTTTTTTCATATCACATCTCACAATTTACTGGTACACACCCATTTCTTTACTAGAAAGTGTAGACTTCGGTATGGAGCTATGTGGGCAAAAGTCCAACTCCTGACCCCGCTGGATATGTCATCTTAGAGCTGTCAGTGTGCCTCTCTGCAAATTAGGGTAATAACTTTGCCTACATCATCTGGTTGTGATGAGGAGCTAATGAGACAAGCCACAGACACACTTAGGGCAGCCCCTAGAACCATATGTAATTGTTCAACAAATGTTAGCCATCGTACTGTGCTTTGGAAAGTCTACTAGTAAGTAGACTTTAAGCTCCATGAGGGCAGGCACTCAATATTTTTTGAACGAATACATCCATGTACATTCATGTATAAAATTGCACTGACTCAAACTAGTTCCAAAAAATTGACTGTAGTTGATGTAAGGGGGCTGTCCTTTGCCTTTTCCCAACTGTATCTATTTAGATTTATGGTCTATTGTTTGAGCAGCCATCCTAATTCTCTTGGGAAAGTTGGGGCTCTTGCATTCGGTCATGAATCAACAATGCACCATTTGACACTGGAGAGCATTTCCCTGAAGTCTTGAGCCTCTTACGTCTTATCTTATTTTGAGTGTCATTATCTCTGACACACTTTCATGGTAAAACAACAACTATAAAAAGTTTTGCCAAGCTCATTGTGAAGAAATGGTCAGTGATTCACATCTGAGTTGTAGTCTTGATCAGATTAGCTTTCCTCCAGGAACAACAGCATGTATTTAGTCATTTGTACTCAAGACATTACAGTTGCAAAACATAAAGGATCAGTTGGCAAAACTGCCTTATTTGACAGATGAAATGACAGAAGGGAAGCAATTTGCCCACCATGAGTTAGGATAGAACCACGACTCTCCCCAGGTTCAGAGACTCCGAGTGAAAAGGAATAAGATAATATGACCCAACGGAATAAATCTTCCTCTACTTCTCATTGCCAAGAAGGGGAATTAGACTTACCCATGCTCATGTTTTTTAATTAATTTAAAATTCCACAAGTATTGCATGAATACTGCTTTCCTCAAAATAATTTAAACTTATGGATAAATTTGATGTCCCCTCTGATCACTACACATAAACATTCTCCTCTCTAGGTTCCCGCAGAGGTATCTGCTGTCATCAGTCTGATGTGTCTCTTTCCAATAATTCCTCTGAATTATTACAAACAGGGAGATGAGTATCCATAAAAATAAATGAACATTGTTCAGTGTGATATTTTTGTGTAAATAGCACCGTGCTCCCTGCATTATTCTACAAGTTGGCTTTTCCACAGCCAAGTCTGACACTGACTCCTTTCTGTGTGACTGCATGTCAATCTATCTCATTCTTTCTAACTGACATATTGTAGTCAATATGGTGTGTGCTCCGGCATAACCATTCATCCCCCCAGTGGAATGCCTATCAGAATCTCCCGGAGAATCTAAAGGTCATTCTACATTCCTCCTATTGCAAGTTGTGTCACCGTAAAAATCCTCATACTGCCTGTTGGCCCACATGCAGGAGGGATCCTCTAGGAGGACCCTGCCGACAGCTGCTGGCCAGAGTGTGTGCGTGGTTTTAGCTGTCAAGTTGCTCTCAGGAGGAGCTGTCCGAATATGCCCTCCACCCGCAGTTTCCAGAAGCAGCCCTTTTGCCACAGTCTCACCAGCTCTCCATAGTGTCAGACTCATACTGGATGGGAACAAGTGCTGCCTTGCTTTATACATTCCCAGCTGCTGTGGAGCCACACGCTCCACTGTGATGCTCTTGCATATCTCCTTATATGTCCATTTCTAGTTAATATCCTTTGTCCGTTTTTCTATCAGGCTGTTTGAATTTTCTCCCAACCCTATTTAAAAAGCAATGAAAACACTTAGGCCTTGCTGAAATTTGAGTGAATCATAGTTCAGATCTTAGCCTGCATGAATGATTTGAAATGTTGTTTTTAAAGGGTGGGGTGGTGAGGCTTGTTAGGGAAATGTGGATGACAGGCAGACCCAAAATGAAAGCGGTCCCATGGAAACTGTGTCCACGGAGTGGAGGGTGTGGAGGTTTTGAGTCAAGCCTGCAAATCCCTTTGCTGGTAACCAAATGCTCATGCTGAGGCCACACAGAACAGGAGCCCACCTGGTGGATGGAGGTCCTGGTCCACAAACGCAATGAAAAATACCTCCTTAATAATTTTATATTGATTACATATTGAAATGATAATGTGTGGGATATAGTAGGTAAAATAGAGTATATTACTGAAATTAACATTACCTCCTTCTTTTTTACGTATTTAATGCAGCTATGTGAAAATCTGAAATTTATATATGTGGTTCCCATTATACGTCTGTCAGATGGCGCCAGTCTAGGATATGTGGCAATTAAGTTTCCAGTCCTAGTACTGCAATAAAAAATGCTACGTGTCCTCAATGCCATGTGGGACATACATGCCATGTATGTCACTTTCCTATCCAGCCCTACCTGACTTTAGAGGGGTGATACAGAGAGAAGTCATCCACATGCATTTCCTTAGCTGGAAACTCAAATATTTATCAGGGTGGCACAGTCAAGTGCCTCACTCTGCCTCTCGTATGTCATAGAGTATGCCCACAGAGGGCTGAAATGTTATCTCATCCTAAGGCCATCAAAAATCAGTTTCTATAGGAACTAGAGACAGGATCTTTTTACCTAAGACATGCCTGGTCCTCAGGACATTCGTTTATCAGACTTTACATGAAAGGAGCTGAAGGTGCCCCCTCTTTCATTGTCATAACCTTTGTTATTCCTCATGCTGGGTCTCACTGTTAAGTTTTCATCACTCACATTTTTGTGTTTTATTTATCAAACACAATATTGTTTTGGACTCTACCATTTTATCAATTAAGATTCTTACAAGGAACAGAAAAAAAAAAAAAAGCTCAAAATCCTTAAAGGAAAAAAAGAAGAGAAGAGATATTTATTGTTTCTGGGATTATTTTTCTAGGGCGGAAATGTATCCTCACACAGTTCGAGAGGCCAGAAGTCCAAAACCAAGGTGGCAAAAGGCAAATCACTTCCTTGTCTCTTCCAGCTTCTGGTGGCTCCAGGCGTTCCTTGACTTGTGGGGGCATCCCTCCAATCTCTACCTTCATCTTAAATGGTCTTCTTCCTGGCCTGTGTCTCTGTATGTCCTTTTGTCTTAAACTCTCAATGAATTTAGGGTCCATCCTCATGCCATACAAGCTCATCTCCATATTTACCTCAATTACATCTGCAAAGACCCTCTTTGTAAACCAGGTTCTGGTCGGACATACATTTTGGGGAGAGGCACTTATTTCACCCTCCATAGTTACAGAGCGAGCAGCAGGCAGGACCCCCCTTCTCTGTACCTGTGTTCTCAGCCGGCTCCCTTGCAGGCATTCCTGTCCCTCACAGGCTCCACACCATAGCTAGATGGGGACAGCAACCTCAGACTTACCTCCTCTCTGGTTCAAGTCCAAGAGCAGAGAGAATTTTCTTGGAAGACAAAGAGAAAAATCCCAGAGAGGGAGAGATCCATAAAAGCCCACGGGTATGGGATTGGGTGGGATGAAATGTACTTATTGACTGTACTCAGGCCTGAGCACAAGCTTGCCCTGGGAGCATCATTGTTCCCAGACAGGAGTGATGCCCGAAGGAAAGTGGGGGGTGGGAGGGGCCAGAGGAGGGGTGCTTGCTGAGGTAGCAAACCTGTAGCCTTCACCACCACCAGGTGGAATCACAAATCCTCTTGATCCCTTCTTTGTGGCTTTAATCCCACAAAGCATCTGGGCATCTGCTAAGTACCAGGCCCTTGGCAGGGGTTCAGTTCAGTTCAGTTCAGTTGCTCAGTCGTGTCCAACTCTTTTTGACCCCGTGGACTGCAGCACACCAGGCTTCCCTGTCCGTCACCAACTCCTGGAGTTTACTCAAACTCGTGTCCATTGAGTCGATGATGCCATCCAACCATCTCATCCTCTGTCATCCCCTTCTCCTTCCGCCTTCAATCTTTCTCAGCATCAGGGTCTTTTCCAATGAGTCAATTCTTTGTATCACGTGACCAAAGTATTGGAGTTTCAGCTTCAGCATCAGTCCTTCCAATTCAGGACTGATTTCCTTTAGAATGGTCTGGTTGGATCTCCTTGCAGTCCAAGGGACTCTCAAGAGTCTTCTCTGACACCACAGTTCAAAAGCATCAGTTCTTCAGTATTCAGCCTTCTTTATAGTCCAACTCTCACATCCATACATGCCTACTGGAAAAACCATAGCTTTGACTAGGCAGATGTTTGTGGTCAAAGTAATGTCTCTGCTTTTTAATATGCTGTCTAGGTTGGTCATAACTTTTTTTCCAAAAAGCAAATGTCTTTTAATTTCATGGCCGCAGTCACCATCTGCAGTGATTTTGGAGCCTCCCCAAAATAAAGTCTGTCACCATTTCCTCTGTTTCCCCATCTATTTCCTATGAAGTGATGCGACCAGATGGCATAATCTTAGTTTTCTGAATGTTAAGTTTTAAGCCAACTTTTTCACTCTCTCTTTCACTTTCATCAAGAGGCTCTTTAGTTCTTTGTTTTCTGCCATACAGATGATGTCATCTGCATACCTGAGGTTACTGATATTTCTCCCAGCAATCTTGATTCCAGCTTGTGCTTCATCCAGTCCAGCATTTCTCATGATGTACTCTGCATAGAAGTTAAATAAGCAGGGTGGCAATATACAGCCTTGACGTACTCCTTTCCCGATTTGGAACCACCAGTCTGTTGTTCCATGTCCAGTTCTAACTGTTGCTTCTTGACCTGCACACAGATTTCTCAGAAGGCAGGTATGGTGGTCTGGTATTTCCATCTCTTTAAGAATTTTTCACAGTTTGTTGTGATCCACACAGTCAAAGGCTTTGGCGTAGTCAATGAAACAGAAATAGGTATTTTTCTGGAACTCTCTTGCTTTTTCGATGATCCAATGACAGGGGTTAGAAACATGGAAAGCAGTGTGACAAGGGGTGCTGCCCCCAAGGAGCCCCTCAGTGCGGCCTTGTCACCAGTGTCTGTGTGATGTCACTAGTGCAACAGTAAAAGAAAGTAGGAGGCCATATGGGAACCGAGAGGAAGGAAAGGAAACTCTTTCTGGGGTGAAGGTCACAGAAGGCAGAGGGAGTCAGGCAGCATCCTGATTGCAGTGGCGGGCCCAGGCAGCCAGGAGTAGGGGGGGCAGGGTTATAGGCAAGGCTGTGTTGTGATGGCTCTGGTGCTTTGGGAAGACCCCCTCTGGAGGAGTCTACAGGGAGGGACTGGAGGCAGGGACACCAGGAGGTAGTTAGAGAGGAACACAGTAAGGCTTTACTTGAGACAGTATGCTGCTGCTGCTGCGAAGTCGCTTCAGTCAACTCTGTGCGACCCCATAGACAGCAGCCCACCAGGCTCTTTTGTCCCTGGGATTCCCCAGGCAAGAATACTGGAATGGCTTGCCGTTTCCTTCTCCAATGCATGCAGGCATGCTAAGTCGCTTCAGTCGTGTCCGACTGTGTGCAACCCCATGGACAGCAGCCCACCAGGCTTCTCTGTCCACGGAATTCTCTAGGCAAGAATACTGGAGTGGGTTGCTGTTGCCTTCTCCTGAGACAGAATAGTAAATGCAAATCAGATAGATAAGGGTTGAGGATCTTGTTGCAGAAGACAACTCAGGGCTTTGTGATTGGTTAGATGTAGGAGTGGAGAGGGACAGGAAGGAATGAAGGGTGGGGACAAGCTTCAGGTCGAGACACTTGGGTCTGAGCCAGGGAACGGGGCAGGGCTGAGTGGCTTTAGGGTAATGATGGAAAGCTACTTTTGAACAGACAGAGTTCAAGATGCCTGGGGAGCATCCTGGTAGGGATTTTCCAGCAGATGGAATCACTAGAAAATTGGCTACGGATGCAAGAATTGAGGACGTCTAGGGCTTCCCTGGTGGCCCAGTGGTAAAGAATCTGCCTGCAGTGCAGAAGACCTGGGTTTGATCCCTGGGTTGGGAAGATCCCCTGGAGGAGGAAATGGCTACCCACTCCAGTCTTCTTGCCTGGAGAATCCCATGGACAGGAGCCTGGCGGGCTCCATAGGGTTGCGCAGAGTTGGACACCCCTGAAGCGACTAAGCAGCAGCAGCAGGTGTTAGCTAGAGGCAGAGTGCAGAAGGAAGGGCAAAGGTGGGGATCAGACAAGGCAAGCCCTGTGGGAGGCCAGAACCTCAGAGCCAGACAGAGGGAACAGAAATGGCTGAAACAGAGACCCCGTGGAGGGTGCAGTCTGTTGTGTGGCTGAGCCGCTTGGGAAGAGGCCTGGGAGAACCGCCGCGGGTGTTTCCCTTACTCATCCCACACAGCGGGCCTTACGGAGAACAGACCCAGAACTCAAAGCTTTGCTTCTCCTCTTCCTCTGCCCGCCTTACTCTCTCTTACCTGTGGCCACCTCCTTTCGATCAGATAAAGAAAGCAGGGAAGCCAACACAGCTTCTCAGGCGACGAGAGACAAGGCACCCGGCGTGGGGCTGCCCGACAGTGAGCCGATTAAAGGCCAAGGCTGAGAGAGAGAGCCTGGGACCTTGGCCCGGAGGGCTGCTTGGAAGCACGCAGATTCGGCCGCCCTGGGCCATGATCCACGCGGGTGGTCGCAGGTGGGTCCTTGGCCTTGCATGACTGATGTGGTCCTGTGTCCACCAGCCCCCAGTCACAGAGACTCCCCTGTGTTTCTTTAGCCAGCCAGCCAAGGCCCTGCCAGGCTTCCACCAATGCTGCCAAGGGTCTGTGAAAGGGAGAGAAAAACTGCTCCCCTCCATCCCCAGGCCCTTCTCCTGAGGGATGCTGGCCAGTTCCCCATAGCTCAGCGCGCCCCCTGCAGCTATGCCCCCTCCTAACGTCCCCTCTGGGTGCTAAGGCAAAGCCGGACTCCAGCCCACAGAGGGCCGCCACACATCCCACTCAACTGGTATTTGGACACAAATATACTTTGTTTCTGATTTTTTTGCAAAGTTTACTTCAAATACAGAATATGGGAAAATATAAAGAGTAAGATGAGGAAACTTGCTCATTCACTTAAAACCACCTCTCAGGTGGATGAATCTGGAGCCTATTATACAGAGTGAAGTAAGCCACAAAGAAAAACACCAATACAGTATACTAACGCATATATATGGAATTTAGAAAGATGGTAATGATAACCCTGTATGCTGCTGCTGCTGCTAAGTCGCTTCAGTTGTGTCCAACTCTGTGTGACCCCATAGACGGCAGCCCACCAGGCTTCCCCATCCCTGGGATTCTCCAGGCAAGAACACTGGAGTGGGTTGCCATTTCCTTCTCCAATGCATGAAAGAGAAAGGTTAAAGTGAAGTCCTCAGTCGTGTCTGACCCTCAGCGACCCCATGGACTGCAACCTTCCAGGCTCCTCCATCCATGGGATTTTCCAGGCAAGAGTACTGGAGTGGGGTGCCATTGCCTTCTCTGATAACTCTGTATGTGAGATAGCAAAAGAGACACAGATGTATAGAACAGTCTTTTGGACTCTGTGGGAGAGGGTGAGGGTGGGATGATTTGGGAGAATGGCATAGAAACATGTATATTATCATACGTGGAGTGAATCGCCAGTCCAGGTTTGATGCATGATACAGGATGCTTGGGGCTGGTGCACTGGGATGACCCTGAGGGATGGGATGGGGAGGGAGATGGGAGGGGGGTTCAGGATGGGGGACACACGTACATTCATGGCTGATTCATGTCAATGCATGGCAAAAACCATGACAATATTGTAATTAGCCTCCAATTAAAAGAAATAAAGTTTTATTAAAAATAAATAAAATAAAATAGAGTAAGAAAAAGAAAGAAAACACAAAAGAAAAATTATGTAGTAAAATATAATACAGTAGAATATTTTTACATAATCTTCAATTGGGAGGGCCTTCCTTAGCAAGACTCCAAACCCCAAATTCAAAAGATTTAGAGGTTTGATTACAAAACAATTTTAAATTTCTGTGCAACAAAAGAAACATAAAGTTAAAAGACAAGTAACAGAATAGGAAGGAAGTTTTTCTATTATGTAAGGAAAGGATTAATACTTAATATATTTGAAGAGTCCCTACAAATCAGTGAGAAAAAAACAAACAGCATATCAGGAAACAGTAAAGAATTGTCTCTTGTCAACAGACAACTCATAGAAAAAACTGCAAATATTAAACAGATGAAAACTATTTCATATTGCTAATATTGGAGAAACAACAAATTTTAAAAAAAAATAAAACCACCTCCCCGAAATAACTGATTACAAGGAACAAAAATTCATGCTACTTTTAAAATTGGAGAATTTTACTGAAAGGAAGGAAATTTTTCAGGAAATAAGAATATTCTAGGTTCTGATCCCTCTTTCTGAACCTGGTGTGTGTGTTAGTTGTTTAGTCATGTCCAACTCTTTACGACCCCATGGACTGTAGCCCGCCAGGCTCCTCTGTCCATGGGATTCTCCAGGCAAGAATAACTGGAGTGGGTAGCCATTCCCTTCTCTAGAGAATCTTCCTGACCCAGCGATCAAACCTGGGTCTCCTGCACTGCAGGCAGATTCTTTACCACTGAATCTGGAGCCCATGATTTCTGAACTCTCCAATGCAAAGTGCACTTAGCTTTGCCCCTTGTGGCAGAACCTGTGTGCTTTGCCCTCTCAGACCTCAACCAGTTCTCCCATTAGTTCAGTTTGGTTCAGTTCAGTCACTCAGTCGTGTCTGACTCTTTGAGACCCCATGAATTGCAGCACGCCAGGCCTCCCTGTCCATCACCAACTCCCGGAGTTCACTCAAACTCATGTCCATCGAGTCGGTGATGCCATCCAGCCATCTAATCCTCTGTTGTCCCCTTCTCCTCCTGCCCCCAATCTCTCCTAGCATCACAGTCTTTTCCATTGAGTCAACTCTTCACATGAGGTGGCCAAAGTACTGGAGTTTCACCTTTAGCATCATTCCTTCCAATGAACACCCAGGACTGATCTCCTTTAGAATGGACTGATTGGATCTCCTTGCAGTCCAAGGGACTCTCAAGAGTCTTCTCCAACACCACAGTTCAAAAGCATCAATTCTTCGGGGCTCAGCTTTCTTCACAGTCCAACTCTCACATCCATACATGACCACTGGAAAAACCATAGCCTTGACTAGACGGGCCTTTGTTGGCAAAGTAATGTCTCTGCTTTTCAATATGCTATCTAGGTTGGTCATAACTTTCCTTCCAAGGAGTAAACTCTTTTAATTTTGGCTGCAGAGGCAGGAGGTACTAAGATGGCGGAGGAATAGGATGGGGAGACCACTTTCTCCCCCACAAATTCATCAAAAGAACATTTAAATGCTGTGTAAATTCCACCAAACAACTTCTGAATGCTGGCAGAGGAAATCAGGTGCCCAGAAAAGCAGCCCATTGTCTTCAAAAGGAGTGGTTTTGTCAACGGTGCTGTATAGAAGGAGAAGTTTTGAGACTACTGTAAAAATAAGACTGAAAACCAGAAGCAGGATGCTTAAGCCCAAACTTTGAGAACACCCGAGAGCTCCTGACTCCAGGGAACATTAATTGACAGGAGTTCATCAAATGCCTCCATACCTACACTGAAACCAAGCACCACCCAAGGGTCAACAAGTTCCAGAGCAAGACATACCACACAAATTCTCCAGCAACACAGGAACACAGCCCTGAGCTCCAATATACAGGTTGCCCAAAGTTACTCCAAAACTATAGAGATCTCATAACTCATTACTGGACACTTCATTGCACTCCAGAGAGAAAAAATCCAGCTCCACCCACGAGAACACCGACACAAGCTTCCCTAACCAAGAAACCTTAATAAGCCACCTGCACAACCCCACTCACAGTGAGGAAACACCACAATAAAGAGAACTCCACAAACTGCCAGAATACAGAAAGGACACCCCAAACGCAGCAATATAAACAATATGAAGAGACAGAGGAATACCCAGCAGGTAAAGGAGCAGGAGAAATGCCCACCAAACCAAACAACAGAGGAAGAGATAGGGAATCTACCTGATAAAGAATCTACCTGATAATGATAGTGAAAGTGATCCAAAATCTTGAAATCAAAATGTAATCACAGATAAATAGCCTGGAGACAAGGACTGAAAAGATGCAAGAAAGGTTTAACAAGGACCTAGAAGAAATAAAAAAGAGTCAATATATAATGAATAATGCAATAAATGAGATCAAAAACACTCTGGAGGCAACAAATAGTAGATTAACAGAGGGAGAAGATAGAATTAGTGAATTAGAAGATAGAATGGTAGAAATAAATGAATCAGAGAGGAAAAAAGAAAAATGAATTAAAAGAAATGAGGACAATCTCAGAGACCTCCAGGACAGTGTTAAATGCCCCAACATTTGAATTATAGGAGTCCCAGAAGAAGAAGACAAAAAGAAAGACCATGAGAAAATACTTGAGGAGATAATAGTTGAAAACTTCCTTAAAATGGGGAAGGAAATAATCATCCAAGTCCAAGAAATCCAGAGAGTCCCAAACAGGATAAACCCAAGGCGAAACACCCCAAGACACATATTAATCAAGTTAACAAAGATCAAACACAAAGAACAAATATTAAAAGCAGCAAGGGAAAAACAACAAATAACCCACAAGGGGATTCCCATAAGGATAACAGCTGATCTTTCAATAGAAACTCTTCAAGCCAGGAAGGAATGCCAAGACATACTTAAAGTGATGAAAGAAAATAACCTACAGCCCAGATTACTGTACCCAGCAAGGATCTCATTCAAATATGAAGAAGAAATCAAAAGCTTTACAGACAAGCTGGTTTGGTTCAGCACCACCAAACCAGCCCTCCAACAAACGCTAAATGATATTCTCTAGATAGGAAACACAAAAAGGGTGTATAAACTCCAACCCAAAACAATAAAGTAAATGGCAACGGGATCATACTTATCAATAATTACCTTAAACGTAAATGGGTTGAATGTCCCAACCAAAAGACAAAGACTGGCTGAATGGATACAAAAACAAGACCCCTATATATGTTGCCTACAAGAGACCCACCTCAAAACAGGGGACACATACAGACTGAAAGTGAAGGGCTGGAAAAAGATATTCCATGCAAACAGAGACCAAAAGAAAGCAGAAGTAGCAATGCTCATATCAGATAAAATAGACTTTAACACAAAGACTGTGAATAGAGACAAAGAAGGACACTGCATAATGATCAAAGGATCAATCCAAGAAGAAGATATAACAATTATAAATATATATGCACCCAACATAGGAGCACCACAATATGTAAGACAAATGTTAACAAGTATGAAAGGGGAAATTAACAATAACACAATAATAGTGGGAGACTTTAACACCCCACTCATACCTATGGATAGATCAACTAAACAGAAAATTAACAAGGGAACACAAACTTTAAATAATACAATAGACCAGTTAGACTTAATTGATATCTATAGGACATTTCACCGCAAAACAATGAATTTCACCTTTTTCTCAAGTGCGCATGGAACCTTCTCCAGGATAGATCACATCCTGGGCCATAAATCTAGCCTTGGTAAATTCAAAAAAAACTGAAATCATTCCAAGCATCTTTTCTGACCACAATGCAGTAAGATTAGATCTCAATTACAGAAAAACTATTAAAAATTCCAACATATGGAGGCTGAACAACACGCTGCTGAATAACCAACAAATCATAAAAGAAATCAAAATATGCATAGGAATGAATGAAAATGAAAACACAACAACCCCAAACCTGTGGGACACTGTAAAAGCAGTGCTAAGGGGAAAGTTCATAGCAATACAGTCATACCTCAAAAAAAAAAAAAAAAAAAAAACAAGAAAAAAGTCAAATAAACAACCTAACTCTACATCTAAAGCAACTAGAAAAGGAAGAAATGAAGAACTCCGGGTTAATAGAAGGAAAGAAATCTTAAAAAATTAGGGCAGAAATAAATGCAAAAGAAACAAAAGAGACCATAGCAAAAATCAACAAAGCCAAAAGCTGGTTCTTTGAAAGGATAAATAAAATTGACAAACCATTAGCCAGACTCATCAAGAAACAAGGGGAGAAAAATCAAATCAATAAAATTAGAAATGAAAATGGAGAGATCACAACAGACAACACAGAAATACAAAGGATTGTAAGAGACTAGTATCAGCAAATATATGCCAGTAAAATGGACAACATGGAAGAAATGGACAAATTCTTAGAAAAGTAAAACTTTCCAAAACTGAACCAAGAAGAAATAGAAAATCTTAACAGACCATCACAAGCATGGAAATTGAAACTGTAATCAGAAATTTTCCAGCAAACAAAAGCCCAGGTCTGGATGGCTTCACAGCTGAATTCTACCAAAAATTTAGAGAAGAGCTAACACCTATTCTACTCAAACTCTTCCAGAAAATTGCAGAGGAAGGTAAACTTCCAAACTCATTCTATGAGGCCACCATCACCCTAATACCAAAACCTGACAAAGATGCCACAAAAAAAGAAAACTACAGGCCAATATCACTGATGAACATAGATGCAAAAATCCTTAACAAAATTATAGCAATCAGAATCCAACAACACATTAAAAAGGTCATACACCAAGACCAAGTGGGCTTTATCCCAGGGATGCAAAGATTCTTCAATATCCACATATCAATCAATGTAATACATCACATTAACAAACTGAAAAATAAAAACCATATGATTATCTCAATAGATGCAGAGAAAGCCTTTGACAAAATTCAACATCCATTTATGATAAAAACTCTCCAGAAAGCAGGAATAGAAGGAACATACCTCAACATAATAAAAGCTATATATGACAAATCCACAGCAAACATTATCCTCAATGGTGAAAAATTAAAAGCATTTCCCCTAAAGTCAGGAACAAGACAAGGGTGCTCACTTTCACCATTACTATTCAACATAGTTCTGGAAGTTTTGGCCACAGCAGTCAGAGCAGAAAAAGAAATAAAAGGAATCCAAATGGAAAAAGAAGAAGTAAAACTCTCACTGTTTGCAGGTGACATGATCCTCTACATAGAAAACCCTAAAGACTCCACCAGAAAATTACTAGAGCTAATCAATGATATAGTAAAGTTGCAGGATATAAAATCAACACACAGAAATTCCTTGCATTCCTATACACTAATAATGAGAAAATAGAAAGAGAAATTAAGGAAACAATTCCATTCACCATTGCAACAAAAAGAATAAAATACTTAGGAATATATCTACCTAAAGAAACAAAAAACATATATATATAGAAAACTATAAAACATTGGTGAAAGAAATCAAAGAGAACACCAATAGATGGAGAAATATACCGTGTTCATGGATCAGAAGAATCAATATAGTGAAAATGAGTATACTCCCCATAGCAATCTATAGATTCAATGCAATCCCTATCAAGCTACCAACGGTGTTTTTCACAGAGTTAGAACAAATAATTTCACAATTTGTATGGAAATACAAAAAGCCTCGAATAGCCAAAGCAATCTTGAGAAAGAAGAATGGAACTGGAGGAATCAACCTGCCTGACTTCAGGCTCTACTACAAAGCCACAGTCATCAGGACAGTATGGTACTGGCACAAAGACAGAAATATAGATCAATGGAACAAAATAGAAAGCCCAGAGATAAATCCACGCACCTATGGACACCTTAACTTTGGCAAAGGAGGCAAGAATACACAAGGATTAAAGACAATCTCTTTAACAAGTGGTGCTGGGAAAACTGGTCAACCACTTATAAAAGAATGAAACTAGAACACTAACACCATACACAAAAATAAACTCAAAATTGATTAAAGATCTAAATATAAGACCAGAAACTATAAAACTCATAGAAGAGAACATAGGCAAAACACTCTCCCACATACATCACAGCAGGATCCTCTATGACCCACCTCCAAGAATATTGGAAATAAAAGCAAAAATAAACAAATGGGACGTAATTAAACTTAAAAGCTTCTGCACAACAAAGGAAACTATAAGCAAGGTGAAAAGACAGCCTTCAGAATGGGAGAAAATAATAGCAAATGAAGCAACTGACAAACAACTAATCTCAAAAATATACAAGCAACTCCTACAGCTCAATTCCAGAAAAATAAATGACCCAATCAAAAATGGGCCAAAGACCTAAACAGACATTTCTCCAAAGAAGACATACAGATGGCTAACAAACACATGAAAGGATGCTCAACATCACTCATTATCAGAGAAGTGCAAATCAAAACCACAATGAGGTATTATTTCACGCCAGTCAGAATGGCTGCGATCCAAAAGTCTACAAGCAATAAATGCTAGAGAGGGTGTGGAGAGGGAGAACCCTCTTACAGAGTTGGTGGGAATGCAAACTAGTACAGCCTCTATGGAGAACAGTGTGGAGATTCCTTAAAAAACTGGAAATAGAACTGCCTTATGACCCCGCAATCTCACTGCTGGGCATACACACTGAGGAAACCAGAATTGAAAGAGACACGTGTACCCCAATGTTCATCACAGCGCTATTTATAATAGCCAGGACATGGAAGCAACCTAGATGTCCATCAGCAGAAGAATGGCTAAGAAAGCTGTGGTACATATACACAATGGAGTATTACTCAGCCATTAAAAAGAATACATTTGAATCAGTTCTAAAGAGGTGGATGAAACTGGAGCCTATTATACAGAGTGAAGTAAGCCAGAAAGAAAAATACCAATACAGTATACTAACGCATATATATGGAATTTAGAAAGATGGAAATAACCCTGTACGTGAGACAGCAAAAGAGACACAGGTGTATAGAACAGTCTTTTGGACTCTGTGGGAGAGGGAGAGAGTGGGATGATATGGGAGAATGGCATTGAAACATGTATAATATCATATATGAAATGAATTGCCAGTCCAGATTTGATGCATGATACTGGATGCTTGGGGCTGGTGCACTGAGATGACCCAGAGGGATGGTACGGGGAGGGAGGAGGGAGGGGGGCTCAGGATGGGGAACACGTGTATACCTGTGGCAGATACATGTTGATGTATGGCAAAACCAATACAATATTGTAAAGTAATTAACCTCCAATTAAAATGAATAAATTTATATTAAAAATAATAATTTCATGGCTGCAACCACCATCTGTGGTGATTTCTTGCCTCATATGTTTCTGGGCTCAGGCTGAGACTGCCCAGCCCTCTCTGCTGCTAACTCCAGAAGCAGCGAGTGATCCAGGCATGTTTCTTCATTGCACCATGAAGTGAGTGATGGAGTTTCGAGAAGAATCAGGACCCAACTTGGCTCTCAAGGAGCTTGCAGTATGGGGTGGAGGAATCCAAGCACATAAATACACTCTTCCTCATACCCTCCCCGTACCTTTTTTGTATTTATTTTTCTGACCGTTTATATGCAGAGTCAACACTATGCCAGGCACATGGAAGACCATTCATGTTTGTGCCTGAAAGAATGAGTGAGTGCAAAATTCTACAATCTGACCGTCCATAATTCTTAATTCAGACCAAAGCACTGAAGAAAATTTAAACCAAAAGGGCTTGAATAACAGTTCTGAAAAGGAATTCATTTGTACTGTTGTTTTATTATTTCTTTGTTCTCTGGCTTTTGTTTTTAATTTTTAATGAATTTATTTTTAAATTTAATTTATTTTTTATTGAAGTATAGTTGATTTACAATATTACATCAGTTTTAAGTATACAGCAAAATGATTCAGTTATGCATACATATATATCTATTTTTTCTGATTCTTTTCTCATAGGTTATGCATCCCAGTATTCACAGAAGCACCATTTTCAATAGCTAAGACATGGAAGCAACTTAAATGTCCATTGACAGAGGAATGGATAAAGAAGATGTGGTACATACAATGGAATATTACTCAGTCACAAAAAAAGAATGAAATAATGCCATTTGCAGCAACATGGATGAACCTAATTATCTTACTAAGTGAAGTAAGGCAGGCAGAGAAAGACAAATATTATATGATATTGCTTATATGTGGATCTAAGAAAAATGATACAAATGAACTTATTTGCAAAATAGACTCACAGACATAGGAAGTGAATTTATGATTGCTATGGAGGAAAGGAGTGGGGAGAGGGATGAATTAGGAGTTTGGGGTTAGTATATACATACTACCATATATAAAGTAGATAATCAACATATAAAGTAGATAATCAACAAGGTTCTACTGGATAGCTCAGGAAACTATATTCAGTATTTTGTAATAACCTACAAGGGAAAAGAATCTGAAAAACTACACTGTTAAAAAGGCTATGAGGTCATAGAGGAAGAAGCAACACAGCCTTCCTTGGAGAGCTCTGCCAGAGGAGGTGGCCATTTTTTTTAAAGCACTTTATTTATTTAAGTATGACTGACACATAAAAAGCTGGGTATGTATTTAAAGTGTGCAACCTGATGAGTTTGGGGATAAGTATACAAATGGCAACCCACTCCAGTACTCTTGCCTGGAAAATCCCATGGATGGAGGAGCCTGGTAGGCTGCCATCTATGAGGTCTCGAAGAGTCAGACACGACTGAGTGATTTCACTTTCACTTTTCACTTTCATTCATTGGAGAAGGAAATGGCAACCCACTCTGGTATTCTTGCCTGGAGAATCCCAGAGATGGAGGAGCCTGGTGGGCTGCCATCTACGAGGTTGCACAGAGTTGGACACAACTGAAGCGACTTAGCAGCAGCAGCAACATACACTATTGAGGGCCTCCCTGGTGGCTCAGATGGTAAAGAATCCTCCTGCAATGCTGGAGACTTGGGTTCAATCCCTGGGTTGGGAAGATCCCCTGGAGGAGGGCATGGCAACCCACTCCAGTATTCTTGCCTGGAGAGTCCCCATGAATAGAGGAGCCCAGCGGGCTACAGTCCATGGGGTTGAAAGCGTTGGACATGACTCAGCAACTAAGCCCAAGCACATACCCTACTGAAACCATCACCACTATCTAAGCCACAGACATAACCATCACCTCCCAAAACATCCCCCTACTCCTTTATTATTATGACCATTATTTTGTGTTAGTGTGGTAAGAACACTTAAGATCTCCCTCCCGTAACACATTTTCAATATACTATACAGTACTGCTAGCTACAGGCGCTATGTGGTATGGCAGGTCTCCAAATTCATTTGTCTTGGGTAACAGACAGCTTGTAACCTTTGACCAACATCTCCCCCTCCCACCAGCCCCTGGCAACTACCATCCTGCTCCCTGCTTCTAGGAGTCTGACTACTTCAGGCGCCACATACAAGTGAAATTGTGCGTTACTTGTCTGGAGAGGTTACAATTGAGTTGGGTTTTGAAGATGGATTTCTGGGCAAAAGAAAAGGAGGAAAGGTCAGCTGAGGCAGAGGGAACAGCATAATCAACAACTCAGAGAGCTGAACTGTCATGAAACACTCAGGGAGTGGAAAGAAAGTGACTGTGGGTGAGGGGTTAGCCAAAGGGGCTATGGGGTCAGGAAGGGGCTGGAGATGCTTCTGAAAAAGGCTTTATCCCTGCACATTAGGAGAACACTGGACACCGAGGGAAGAAATATTTTTAATCTACAAAGTGAAAGAGAAAAGTCTTTTCAGAAATCAAAAAGCAGTAGAAGGGAAAGTGCTTAGTTATTCAGTCATGTCCAACTCTTTGTGACCCCATGGCCTGCTGGGCTCCTCTATCCATGGGATTCTCCAGGCAAGATTACTGGAGTGGGTTGCCATGCCCTCCTCCAGGGGATCTTCCCAACCCAGGAATCAAATCCAGGTCTCCTGCATGGCAGGCAGATTCTGTACCTTCTGAGCCACCAGGGAAGCCCAAGAATACTAGAGTGGGTAGCCTATCCCTTCTGCAGGGGAAATTTCTGACCCAAGAATCAAACTTCGGTCTCCTGCATAGCAGACAGATTCTTTACCAGCTGAGCTACCAAAGCCTTGCAAGTATGAGCTCTGTACTTATTGCACATGAATCTGGCTGGGGGGTTAGTCAGAGGTTGATTTTCTGACACCCGTTGTTTCTGTTTTTGAGAGATTCTGTTCTCCAAATAGGAATAAGATGTGGGCTGACAGTTAAACAGTCTGGGTCCAACAACGGACTGTGTAATACCTGGCAGTCTCTTCTCTCCTCTGAGCCTCAGTTTCTTCATTTCTGGAAGAGAAACTCAGTGATTTTAACAAATTCCAGTTTGTGATGTCAGCATGCCTAGAGCTGGCCGTGTTCTTGGAAAGAGAACTTTGAAGCTGGCTACAAGACTGTGAGTCTAACATTTGCTTACCCAATTAAACCTAGAAGAACTTTCCCTGATTTCCAGTGGTTTTTAATCCCATCTTTTGCTTACAAAATAAATGACCTTCAAGACTCTCAATTTGAAGGGCAGGGGATTTTCTGTGTTCTCTGGAGACAAAAGTGAGTATTTGTAGTGTATTAATGAGGAATTCAACGACAGGAGTGAAAGTGTTTTCTATCTGACGCTGATTCTGTTATAGCTTTTGTCCTTTCCAGATTAAAAGAAAAAAAGTACATCTCATTGCTAAATAAATTTCCTATTTAAGCAGTCAGGTATCATTCATAACTTCCCTTTTTCCACTTTCAGATCTCACACAATTGCCTCCCATTAGCAGGATCTAACTGGAACCATGCTGGCAGAAGAATCTGGGGTAAGTCTTTCCCAGGCTGTATCCCTCTGTGTATAGAGATCTTAGGAGGACAGGATAATAATAAGTTAATACAAAATGCAGCACACACATTGTGATCAAAACTGGACAGAAAAACATATCTTCAATCATTCAAAAATATTCCTTGAGTAACTTTTACATGCCAGTTATCATGCTAGAGAGGATAAATAGTTAAATACACATAGAATTAAATATAAGTCTTTTCCTTGCAGGTATATTCATGGTCAAAAGAAAAAATATACATGAATAATCAAAGTCCAACATAATGACTGGTCAGTGTCCAAAACACCATCCCTCCTGGTTCTTCCCTCCCTTTGTGCTTTCTCCTTCTCAGTCTCCTTTGCTGATCTGTCCTCACATACTCAACCCTGAAATACTGGAGTATGCCAGGGTTCAGCTTTTCTCTTCCTATGCAGCTTTTGGTGTGACTATTAGTCAGGGATTAAAACACTTTCTCTATGCTGATGATTTCCAATTGACCCTCACCTCTTGATACAAACAACTTAACAGCTCTACTTGAATGCCTCACAGGCCTCTCAGATATAACTTTTAGTGGCTGCACCCCAGCATCGTCTAATAGTTCAGACCCCCTGAGTTTTTTAGTTGGGCCTGTAGCTGCTTGGCTAAAGACTGTATTACTCCCCTGAATCTATGTATGGCCTTATGACTGACTCTTGACCAGTGGACAAGAGAGGAAGTGACACATGCTGCATTTGGTTCTTGCCTTTAAAGGAAAGGAGTATCCACCCTGTTCCTCCTTCTCACCCTCTCTGCTGTTGGAGTCACGTGCTTAGTCGCTCACTTGTGTCCGACTCATTGCAACCCCAGGGACTGTAACCTGCCTGGCTCCTCTGTCCATGGGAATTCTGCAGGCAAGAATACTGGACTGGGTTGCCATGCCCTCCTCCAGGGGATCTTCCCAACCCAGGGATTGAACCCAGGTCTCCTGCATTGCTTGCGGATTCTTTACTGACTGAGCTGCCAAGGAAGCCCAAGAATACTGGAGTGGGTAAGCCTATACCTTCTCCAGGGGATCTTCCCAACCCAGGAATCGAACCTAGGAATTGAACCAGGGTCTCCTGCATTGCAGGCAGACTCTTTACCAGCTGAGCTACCAGGGAAGCCCATAGGAGTCATGGTGGAGCTCAACTTTTCATGTTACAGCTCAAGATGGGAGCTTTACTTGTGGTACAACAACGAACAGAACACCACCAAAACAGAAGGAGTTGGCTTCCCAATGCCACAGCCACCATATCACCTCTGCATAAATTTACTCTTAGAATAGTCAGATGAGAAAGAAAAAAATTCTGGTTTAAGTCACTATTGATCTCTATAGGCAGACCTGAATCATAAATCAGAAAATATCTAAAGCCAAGTTCCTTATCCACTCCTTTCACCCAACTTGCTTTCTTTGTAGTCCTCTCCATTTCAGTAAGTGTAAAAAAAAAAAAAAATCCTTCTGATTGACAGGTCCCAAATTTTAGTTATTCTGAACTCCTATTTTTCTTTGAATCCCAGATCTAGTCTATCAGAAAATCCTATTATCTCTACCTTTAAACACTGACTGATGTTGGAGATATTGAGGAAATAATTTTTAATTCTTATTAAGTACAACATTCAAAAAACTAAGATCATGACATCTAGTCCCATTATTTCATGGCAAATAGATGGGGAAACAATGGAAACAGTGACAGGCTTTATTTTCTTGGGCTCCAAAATCACTGTAGATGGTGACTGCAGTCATGAAATTAAAAGATGCTTGCTCCTTGGAAGAAAAGTTACGACCAACCTAGACCACATATTAAAAAGCAGAGACAGTACTTTGCGACAAAGGGCCATCTAGTCAAATCTATGGTTTTTCCAGTAGTCACGTATGGATGTGGGAGTTGGACCATAAAGAAAGCTGAGCGCCGAAGAATTGATGCTTTCGAACTGTGGTGTTGGAGAAGATTCTTGAGAGTCCCTTGGACTGCAAGGAGATCCAACCAGTCAATCCTAAAGGCAATTAACCCTGGATATTCATTGGAAGAACTGATGCTAAAGCTGAAGCTCCAATACTTTGGCCACCTGATGTGAAGAACTAACTCATTGGAAAAGACCCTGATGCTGGGAAAGATTAAAGGTATGAGGAGAAGGGGAAACAGACAATGAGTTGGTTGGATGGCACCACTGACTTGATGGACATGAGTTTGAGCAAGCTCTGGGAGTTAGTGATGGACAGGGAAACCTGGAGTGCTGCAGTCCATAGGGTCACGAAGAGTCAGACATGACTGAGCAACTGAACTGAAGTACAATGATAGTATTAAGATATTTGGTGATTTCTTTTGGAGACATGTGCTGAAATATTTACAGATGAAATAATCTGGTGTATTGGATTTGGTTTAAAATAATATGGAATGTGGAGGGAATGTAAATGAAACAAGATGCCCCTGAGTCAATAGATCATTGTGGAAGCTGTGATGGGTGCACATGGTTTCATTTTACTGTTCTCTCTACTTTTATCTTTGAAATTTCCTGTAATACTTAAAAAAAAAAAATCTTCAGTATCCTGGCATTTCCCACCACCACCATTCAGACCCTGGTTGCCATCTCTGCAATTCTTCTCTAATTCCACTCTTTTCCATTATGTATATTCTCAATGTAACACTGAAGTGACCTTTTCAAAATATGTCCAATCAGGGCTCTATTCTGCTGTAATCCTTCCAGGGGTTCCTATCTCATGCAGGAAAAGCCAAAATCAAGTCCTCATTGTGTCTCCACCAGGGTCTGTCCAAACCAGGCTACCTCTTTCCTTTTTGTCTTCAACTCTCTTTGTGCTCCCCTTCACTCATTCCTTTATTGCCACACCGGCCTCCTTTCTGTACCTCAAACACACTGGATGCTCCTGCACTTCAGGGCCTTTGCACTCACTGGCCGTCTTCCTAGGATGCCGTTATTCCCCCAGATACCTCCATGACTTACTTTCTCACCTTCTTCAGATCTCTGCTCAAATGTCACCCCCACAGGGGACTTCTCTGGCAGCTCAGTGGTAAAGAATCTGCCTGCAATGCAGGAGACACAGGTTCGATCCCTGGGTCAGGAAGATCCCCTGGAGAAGGAAATGGCAACCCACTCCAATATTCTTGCTTGGAGAATTCCACGCACAGGGGAGCCTGGTGTACTAGTCCACGGAGTCACAAAGAGTCGGACACGAGTGAGCCACTGAGCGCACACAGTGATGTTTACCTGGTCACCAACTAAACCAGCAGCTCCACGCTCACTGCCTCTCCCGTCTCCTTACCCGCTTTATTCTTTTTCCGTAGCACTTTTGTCCAACCGACAAACTACAGCTTTACTTAGTTTTTTGGTTTGTTGTCAGTCTTTTGCATCTGTCTCCCCTGCACTTGTAGCAAGGCCTGGAACATCTCTGGTTAAACTGTTGAATGAGTGAAAAATCAAATCTAGCAGGTGGAGATGCTAAAGCCCATCTCTGTCCTGCTGTAACAGAGAGAGTTGTGCTGAGGAGGTGGACAAGGGCCTCAGGACCAGAGGAAGAGAGCTCTCTCTGAATTGGAGGCTGGATATCTAAAGAAACTGTGACGGAGAAGAACAAAACTGACTCCATACTGAATCTAGCTCTAACTTTTGCGCTCTGTTCTCTGTGCTTAATCATGCTGGCTCTGAAGCTTTTGTAAAAGAATGTTGCTTCTAGCCTAAAATATATAGGATAGCCCATTCTCAAGGCTCTGACCTTTAAGGGTATAACACTTTTACATTCCTATAAAGGTAAAAAGTTTCAGGTCAGAGATTAACATTTATCTTTTGGAGGTTTCTAGAAATCTGAGTGACTTCACTTTCAGGCATTGCAGAAGGAAATGGCAACCCACTCCAGTGTTCTTGCCTGGAGAATCCCATGGGCAGAGGAGCCAGGTGGGCTGCAGTCCATGGGGTCCCTAGGAGTCAGACACCACTGAGCGATTTCACTTTCTCTTTTCACTTTCATGCCTTGGAGGAGGAAATGGCAACCCACTCCAGTGT
Organism: Redunca redunca; assembly: GCA_006410935.1. Taxonomy (NCBI): domain Eukaryota; kingdom Metazoa; phylum Chordata; class Mammalia; order Artiodactyla; family Bovidae; genus Redunca; species Redunca redunca. The sequence continues at coordinate 195,444 of SJYQ01000083.1, read as the reverse complement.
TCTTGCCTGGAGAATCCCTGGGATGGGGGAGCCTGGTGGGCTGCCATCTATGGGGTTGCACAGAGTCGGACATGACTGAAGTGACTTAGCAGCAGCAGCAGCAGCAGCAGCAGAAATATTGTGACCAGACCTACTTGGACAATTGTAAGAACAAAGGATTTCAAGAAGTCTGCAACCATCAGCCACATTTCTTCCCTTTAGTATAAAAGAAACTTGAATTCTAACTCAGATAAGATGGTATTTTGGGACATGGTATATTTCTCCACCTGTTTGTTTTGTCTACAATTTCTTTCATCAGTATCTTATGGTTTTCTGAGTACAGGTCTTTTGCTTCCTTAGATAGGAAAAAACTAAACTTAGATCTACCATATGATTAAACCAATCCCACTCCTGGGTAATATACTCAGAGAAAACCATAATTCAAAAAGATATATGCACCCCAATGTTCATTGTAGCACTGTTTACAATAGCCAGAACATGGAAGCAACCAAAACGGCTATCAACAGAGGAACAAATAAAGAAGATGTGGTACATATATACAGCAGAATATTACTCAGCCACAAAAAGGGATGAAATAGTACCATTTGCAGAGACCTAGAGATTGTCATACAGAGTGAAGCAAGTCTGAAAGAGAAAAACAAATGTCGTGCAATATTGCTTATGTGTGGAATCTAGAAAAGTGCTGCAGATGAACTTATTCATAAAGGAGAAATAGAGACACAGTTATAGGGAACAAACTAATGGATACTGGGGTGGGGGCGGCAGGAGTGGAAGATGAATGACACAGGGAACTTTACTCAGTGCTCTGTGGTGACCTAAAAGAAATCTGAAAAAGAAACAATATATGTGTACATATAACGAACTCGCTTTTCTGTACAGCAGAAGCTAACACAATGTTGTAAAGCAACTGTGCCTGCATGCATGCATGCTGAGCTGTGTCAGTCGTTTCCAACTCTTTGTGACCCAGGGGACTGTAGCCCACCAGGCTCCTCTGTCCATGGGGATTCTCCAGGCAAGAATACTGGAGTGGGTTGCCATGCCCTCCCCCAGGGGATCTTCCAGACCCAGGAATTGAACCTGTGTCTCTTAGGTCTCCTGCACTGGCAGGTGGGTTGTTTACCATTAATGCCACATGGGAAAAGCAAGTATACTCCAATACAATTTGGCTGATTCAGGGTGATGTTTGGTAGAAATCAACACAATACTGTAAAGCAATTATCCTTCAAATAAAAATAAATTAAAAATAATTTTAAAAGTTAAATAAATACAATTTTAGAAATTCCATTCCTTCTGAAAACTTAGTCAAGTTACTGCCAGGTGAATTCAGGTAAATTCTGATTTAAATTCAATCAAGTTGGAGGCAAAGAAAAGAGAAAATATAGGCAAGGATAAGTAATAGTTTCCTATTGCGGCTGCACCAAATTATCACAAACTCGCCTTTAAATAGGACACATTAATTATCTTATGGTTCCGGACATCCGAAGTAAGATGTGAGTTTTATTCTGTTAACATCAAGGTATCAGCAACTTCCTTCCTTCCAGAAGCTCCAGGGGAGAATTCGCTTCCTCGCCTTTTCCATCTTCAAGAGGCTGCCCGCCTGCTTGGCTGGTGATGTCTTCCTTCCTCTCCACAGCCTCGCAGCACGACGTCTCTCTGGTCCTTCTCACATCATCACAGATCTCTCTGACTGCCACACCCAGCTAGAAAACTGCCACTGCTCTCAAGGACACCTGTGATTAGATTAAGCCCTCCTAGAAGATCCAGGAGAGAATTCTCCCCTTTTCAGTGGCCATAATCTCAATCAATCTGCAAAGTCCCTTTGCTATGTAACCCAGCATATTCACAGATTCTGGAGATGATTTCATAGACATCTTGAGCAGGGGACATAATTCTGCCTGCCATAGAAAGTGATGAGAGATATTTTCCCAGGACCAAAAGACATAAAAATGGCCTTAAAACATCCATTTTGTTGAAAGAAGGCTTATCAAGCACCCACTTTGTGCCATGTCTATTCCATGTCCTGGGCATAGAGCAATCAAGTGTCAGCAAGCACATCCTCTCTTGACTCTTACATTCCAGACGAGGGAGAAAGACAGTATACAAGAGAAGTAATGAACCTGGTAATAACAGGAAGCGGTGAGGCTACAAAGGAAACTGAAGTGTGACGTAGAAAAAAGTGGGGGGTCCTCTAAGAAGAGAACGTGAAAAGGCCTCTTACAGGAAAAAACACGGGGGATGAGAAAGGAGGAACCATCGGAGGGAAGAGTACTCTAGTCAGAAGACAATGGAAGGGCAAAAGCCCTGAGGTTGGTATAAACTTGGAGTTTTCCAGGAATGGGAAATAAAAGACTTGTATGACTGGTGTGTAATGAGCCAAGTGAAAGATTTATGATAATTGAAATCAGAAAGGGGCTGTGGTTGAGTTTTGCAAGCCTGACTGGTGTGATATTTCTGTTATTAGCACACTAGAGGATTTTGTGGAAGGGAGTGGTGTGGTATGACTCACATTTTTAAAAGTCATCTTGTCCATCAATTGACAAAGGGATAAACAAAGTGTGATATATCGAAATATTATTTGGCAATAAAAAGGAATGAAGAATGACAAGCTTTCAAATGGATGAACCGGGAAAACATCATGCTAAGTAAACGAAGCCAGTTCAAAATTCTATATATTGTATAATTACGTATATATGGAATGACTGTAATAGTCAAATTTGTAGAGACATAAAGTAGATTAGTGGTTATTTACGTCTGGAAGAAGAAGGGGAGGTTTAAAGGTGATGGCTAAGGGGATGAGGAAATATCCTAAAATTAGGTTGTGGTGATGGCTGCACAACTCTGTGAATGTAATAAAAACCATTGAATTGTACACTTGAAATGAGGAAATTGCTTGGTATGAAATTACATCTTAATAAAGCTATTTTTTAAAACATTCGTTCTAGAGACATCTGGTTGAACTTGTGTTCCGAATTCATACATTCATATCCACAATAGATGCTATGAGACAGTAAAGTGATGACAAATTTCAAAAGCATGTGTCCACCAAAAAGAGAGGAATTGGAGAAAAAAAATGACTAGCACCAAATTTCAGAAGCTGAAGAAATAGATCTTCAGATTTCTGGTTTGCTGTTGCTGCTGCTGCTGCTAAGTCGCTTCAGTCGTGTCCGACTCTGTGCAACCGCATAGATGGCAGCCCACCAGGCTCCTCCGTCCATGGGATTTTCCAGACAAGAGTACTGGAGTGGATTGCCATTGCCTTTTCCAACGCATGAAAGTGAAAAGTGAAAGTGAAGTCGCTCAGTCGTGTCCGACTCTTGGCGACCCCATGGACGGCATCCCACCAAGCTCCTCCATCCATGGGATTTTCCAGGCAAGAGTACTGGTGTGGGGTGCCATTGCCTTCTCCAGATTTCTGGTTTAGCAAACCAGAGAAGGCAGAAACCCAAAGCAGGCAATGAGGGAGGGCCAGCAGGACCGATTTGCCAACTAAAAGAAAGAACCGTTCATCAAAGGTACTGAGGACCACTGGAAGGGGAGTTGCAGCGTGGGCTGTACCCAGGAGGACTGGCTTAAAGTCGATAGATAAAGACCACCCCAGATTCTGTTCTGCACCTTGCACAGGAGGTTCACGTTCTCTGGATGTTCCATCAGAAAGGCTCCATGCCTGGGCCAGCAGGCACAGTAGAGGCTAGAAGGACCACTCTCCACAATGGTATTGAGTGAAACTTTACATGCCTCGTGATAATGCCGCCTGGCTCAAGCCCTTTCCCCCATCAGGCCTGAGAAAGGTCAGCAGCCAACCTTGTTCTTCCCTCTACTCCCACCCCTGAGGCAGAAGATTATACAATTCCTCTCTGAAAGACTAGGGGATTTCTGTTACCTTAAGACTATATAATAGCCCCATCTTAGTTTATTTGGGCTACTACAACAGAATACCATGGACTGAGTGGCTTATGAACAATAGAACTTGATTTCTGAGAGCTGAGAAGTCCAAGATCAAAGCACCAGCAGACTCAGTGTCTGGTGAGAGCCCACTTCCTCATTCATAGCTGGCTTTTCATAGACAGCTTCTTCCTGTGTCCCTGCGTGCTGGAAGCGGCAAGGGAGTCCTCTGAAGTCTCCTTTACGAGGACACTAATCCCGTTCATGAGTGTCCCTCTCTCATGTTCTCACAGAGGCCCTGCCTCCTAATACCTCTTACGTTTCAGTGCATGAATTTTGAGGGGACACAAATATACAGTCTACAGAAACCCCCTGCTCTCACTAGATTACAGTCACAAACATTTATTTTTCAAGCTCCTGGGTATGCAGACTAACTAAGGTTCAGCTCATCTCAACGGTTCCCTGAGGTTCCAAGTTGCAGATTGGATCAACACTTTCTCCCTGGATTTGGAGCTAGAGGCTACTAGACTCGGGTCCTTCTTATGGTGGATGGCAGAGAACCAGAGGGCAAACTGAAGCACACACACAGACACATGAAAAATCTCTGCTCCAATCATATCCGCTCACATTCCATTGCTGAAAGCAAGCCACCTGGCCAATGCAGCTTCAGAAAGGCAGGGAAGTACCCTTCTCCCAGAGAGGGTAGCAAGGGCATGGAGGGAATAAGAATGAATGAACAAATAATACAATATGCCACACAACCCAAAAGAAAAGACGCATGAACGCAGACAACTGGGCTCCTCCAATGAAGCAGGCTATTCAAATCCCACCAGAGTGAACTTTTGTTCTCAAGACTCTTTAATATTCTTAAAAATTACTGGAGACTCCGAAGATATTTTGCTTATGGGGGTCATATCCATTAATATTTAGAAATTAAAATAAGAAATGTTTTTAGTATGTGTTAATCCACTTAAAATATTAATTGAAAACTCACTATGTGTACAAATAACATATTTTTATTAAAACTACTTTTCTGAAAACAGCCAAAAATTTAGCAAGAAGAGTAACATTGTTTTATAATTTCTGAGTTCCCTGTGTTATACACTAAGTCCTTGTTGGTTATCTATTTTGTATATAGTAGTATGCATATGTTAACCCCAAACTCCTAGCTTATCCTCCCCCCTCTTCCCCCTTTGCTGTTGTTCGGTCGCTGTCTGTCTGACTCTTTGTGACCCTGTGGACAGCAGTGTACCTTCACTGTCTCCCTGAGTTTGCTTAAACTCATGTCCACTGAGTCAGTGATGCTATCCAACCACCCCATTCTCTGTCACCACCTTCTCCTCCTGCCCCATGGACTGTAGCCCACCAGGCTCCTCTGTCCATGGAATTCTTCAGGCAAGAATACTGGTGTGGGTAGCCATTCCCTTCTCCATGGAAACTTTCTGACACAGGGATCAAACCCAGGTCTCCTGCTTTGCAGGCAGATTCTTTATGGTCTGAGCCACCAGGGAAGCCCTCGGGTCCTCTTAAATCCACGCAAATAGTAATTATCCACGTGAACTCCTTCTAAACTCACCTGGTTCTCTCCATCACCTGCTGGATGGAATAACTTTTGTTTTAGGCACTTAGGTATTATGTAACTAAGCCACTTTTGAATGCAACCATGTATAGAAGCAGCTGCTGCTGCTGCTGCATCACTTCAGTCGTGTCCGATTCTGTGCGACCCCGTAGAGGGCAGCCCACCAGGCTCTGCCGTCCCTGGGGTTCTCCAGGGTGCCATTGCCTTCTCCGATAAAAGCAGCAGCCGAGCCAAACAGAGAGCTCCAGTCTTGATTTTTTAAGTTGACACTGTCATTCAAATTCCTTAAAAGGAAAGAAATCTCATGTGGACCCTGAAACTAATAGTAAGAGCCACGTTCAGTGTCAAGACAGCCTCCTCTGAGTATCTAGCAAGACCAGGGAGGAGAGTAGATTGCAGTTTGGCAAGAACAGCTAATTATTTGCAGAGGCAGTTTAGTGAACGCTTTTATATGAGGCACACAACAAGCTTATAATGTCTTCCGGGGTCCTCTGGGACACCTCAGGAGAGGGTTTTGATGTTTCCTAGTCATGTGACTTCTGCTTGGTCAGGAGTTCTTCCCCCTTGTCCCATGACACCGCAACATGGCAGATGCCGAGGCATGAAAAAAAGGGTCTGCACACATGTCCCCATCAACGTCTCGACTGCCTCTCAGCAGACAGCGTCACTGACTTTCCCTGTGACTACCATTCATCCTCGGATACCATTTTCCCAAAAGATCCATGAAAAACTCTGCTTTTCAAAATTCATGCAGGCCTAGGAGCTTTCTAAGGGCTTTCTGGAAGGAGATGGTATTTATCACCAGCCAACTCTCTCTACTGCCATGGTTTAACACAGCTGACTCTCCTTGCTTTCACAGGGATGCTTGACTTTTCCAACTATGTCAAGAAAAATTTATTTCATCTAACCCATGATTGTCCTTCCCTGGTGGCTCAGACGGTAAAGAAACACTTGCAATGCAGAAGACCCAGGTTTGATTTCTGGGTTGGGAAGATCCCCTGGAGAAGGGCATGGCAACCTGCTCCAGTATTCTGGCCTGGAGAATTCCATGGACAGAGAAGCCTGGTGGGCTACATCCCATCGGATATGATTGAGTGACTGACACTAACTAACAAACTAACCCATTATTGGGCTTCCCTAGCGGCTCAGACAGTAAAGAATCCACCTGCAGTGAAGGAGACCTGGGTTTGATTCCTATGTCAGGAAGATCCCCTGGGCAAGTGAATGGCTACCCACTCCAGTATTCTTGCCTGGATAATCCGATGGACAGAGGAGCCTGGCGGGCTACATTCTATGGGGTCACAAAGAGTTGGATATGGTTGAGCAACTAAGCATGCACCCAACCCATGACTATAGAGCAGGAACTCACCCACTGCCCCAAAATGGTGTTCAGTTCAGTTCAGTTCAGTCACTCAGCCTTGTCCAACTCTTTGCGATCCCATGGATGGCAGAACACCAGATTTTTCTGTCCACCACCAACTCCTGGAGCTTGCTCAAACTTATGTCCATTGAATTGGTGATGCCATCCAACTATCTCATCAGTAAAGGTTTTCCTTGATTAAAACTTGCTTTGGTAAGGTCATGTAACAATAAAGACAGTGATAGAGCAACGAGAATGAAAATACTAATGGCTAGTTTATTGAATACCTATAATGTGCCCCCAACATATAACTCGTTTGAGCTGCAAAATAACTTTGCAACATGGGAATGACGATCCTGCAATTTACAGACAAACATATTGAAATTCATAGAGAGGACATGGCCTTTCCAGCATTATATAGTCAATATGTGTGGCAATGCCAGGATTTAGATCTGCAACTAACTGATCCGACTATGCTTATGTCTCTCTGGTTATTTCTTCCCAGCTGGATTCATACAGGAAGTTGAAAGGAATTTCTACCTCAGCTTCAAATTCACTAAGGGGGTTTGAGTATGGCCCTTCCCTCTCTGGGCCTCAGCAGCCTTCATCTTTAGAGGAAGTTCTGGAATGAGGCTCCTTAACCTCTGCCCCTTCTGGGCCCTTGCAGGGAAACTGGCATTGCAAAGCATCAGTTGAAGGTCTTTTGCAGTCACATAAATTCTTACCAACCTAAGACTTCTGCAGTTAAATCCAGAGTGAAAATATTAGGAATAAGTATTACAGTTTAGTTAAGAGTTCAGGTTTTGAACTAGACCACCCCAGGTTGCAATTCCAGTCTTTCTACCTGAATCTGTAGCCTCAGGGATGCCACTCAACCTCTTTAAGCCTCCATTTCTCTCTGTAGGATGTGGACAAAAACTCTAACCACGTTCAGGTTCAATGAGATGACTTACATCAAGTCTCTGGCACATAACCAGTGCTCATATTATTATTATTATTTTTAATGCAGTCTATCCACAGAAGTCCAGACCATCTTACCTGACTCCTGAGAAATCTGTATGCAGGTCAAGAAGCAACAGTTAGAACCAGACATGGAACAACAACAGACTTGTTCCAAATTGGGAAGGGAGTATGTCAAAGCTGTATATTGTCACTCTACTTATTTAACTTCTATGCAGAGTACATCATATGAAATGCTGGGCTGGATGGAGCACAAGCTGGAATCAAGATTGCCGGGAGAAATATCAATAACTTCAGATACACAGATGACACCACTCTTATGGCAGAAAGTGAAGAAGAACTAAAGAGCCTCTTGATGAAAGTGAAAGAGGAGAGTGAAAAATCTGGCTTAAAACTCAACATTCAAAAAACAAAGATCATGGCATCTGGTCCCATCATTTCATGGAAAATAGATGGGGAAACAATGGAAACAGTGAGAGACTATTTTCTTGGTCTCCAAAATCACTGCAGATGGTGACTGCAGCCATGAAATTAAAAGACACTTGCTCCTTGGAAGAAAAGTTATGACCAACCTAGACAGCATATTAAAAAGCAGAGACATTACTTTGCTGACAAAAGTTCATCTAT
>SJYQ01000083.1:135238-184618 GCA_006410935.1 Redunca redunca | reverse complement strand
GGTTTTCCCTACTTTCTTCAATTTAAGTTTGAATTTGGCAATAAGGAGTTCATGATCTGAGCCACAGTCAGCTCCTGGTCTTGTTTTTGTTGACTGTATAGAGCTTCTCCATCTTTAGCTGCAAAGAATATAATCAGTCTGATTTCGGTGTATGTCAAGGCTGTATATTGTCACCCTGCTTATTTAACTTATATGCAGAGTACATCATGAGAAACACTGGGCTGGATGAAGCACAAGCTGGAATCAAGATTGCTGGGAGAAATATCAATAACCTCAGATATGCAGATGACACCACCCTTATGGCAGAAAGTGAAGAAGAACAAAAAAACCTCTTGATGAAAGTGAAAGTGGAGAGTGAAAAAGTTGGCTTAAAGCTCAACATTCAAAAAACAAAGATCATGGCATCCGGTCCCATCACTTCATGGGAAATAGATGGGGAAACAGTGGAAACAGTGTCAGGCTTTATTTTGGGGAGCTCCAAAATCACTGCAGATGGTGACTGCAGCCATGAAATTAAAAGACACTTACTCCTTGGAAGAAAAGTTATGACCAACCTAGATAGCATATTAAAAAGCAGAGACATTACTTTGCCAACAAAGGTCCATCTAGTCAAGGCTATGGTTTTTCCAGTGGTCATGTATGGATATGAGAGTTGGACTGTGAATAAAGCTGAGCACTGAAGAATTGATGCTTTTGAACTGTGGTGTTGGAGAGTCCCTTGGACTGCAAGGAGATCCAACCAGTCCATTTTGAAGGAGATCAGCCCTGGGATTTCTTTGGAGGGAATGACACTAAAGCTGAAACTCCAGTACTTTGGCCACCTCATGCGAAGAGTTGACTCATTGGAAAAGACTCTGATGCTGGGAGAGACTGGGGGCAGGAGGAGAAGGGGACGACAGAGGATAAGATGGCTGGATGGCGTCACTGACTCCATGGACACGAGTCTGAGTGAACTCCGGGAGTTGGTGACTGACAGGGAGGCCTGGCGAGCTGTGATTCATGGGGTTACAAAGAGTCGGACAGGACTGAGTGACTGAACCCACTCCAGTATTCTTGCCTTGAGAATCCCATGGACAGAGGAGCTGGCGGACTACAGTCCATGGGTTCACAAAAGAGTTAGACATGACCTAGTGACTAAGCAATAACTCCATTCTAGACTAAGCACTGTGGACACATTAGTCAAAAGAGAAATGTTCTGTACACAAACTCCTGTTTTGCTTTTTTCCAAATGTCTAAGTTTGATTGAGTGTTCATCACTTTCACAGTCATAAAAGAATAGAGATAGAAAATGTTGCGGAGAAAGTTTCAGATGGAAAAAATGAGGAAGAAGTCTTTAGGAAACAAACACACCACGTTCTCTTCCCCTTGGCTTGGGTCAGGGGTGCGGGGAGGATAGAAGCCTGACATTTCTCCCAAATGAGACCACCCCAGGTTGCGTATCTATCTACCCAGAACCTCAGTGTGCCCTTAGGGATACCGGCGTGCTAGGAGCTTGATTTGTGGTGACAGACAAGTCCCTGGGTTCGAGTCCCAGCTCTCCTCTCTCTGCCTCACACTAGCTGCGCAGCTGAAGGGCCTACCTACCCTCAGGTTGCCTCAGTGTGCTGGTCCGTAATAGTGCCAACCAGCACCAGGCTATCTCCGGGATCATTTCCAGCTCTCAAGAGCCTGACTCTCAGTCCTCTTCTCAAAGGGGGTTTCTTCCTAATTAAAATGAAGGGGAACTTGAATGTTCCTTGCCTTTCAGGGCTAAGAACTACCAGAGTCAAAGCCCCATTTTTGCTACATGACTCCTCTCAACTTTTATTTCCTTCAAAAGTGAATTTTCTTTGGCATTTGTACAAACTGAGTACTTGTGTACCACCTGACCCTGGCCAAATTCATATGTTGGAATCTAATCCCCAGGGTGATGGTATTTAAAGGTACTTAGGTCATGAAGATGGACCCCTTCATGAATAAGATTAGTGCCCTTATAAGAAAAGGCCAAAATGCTCCCTCACTTTCTTTCCTTCATGGAAGGCCACAGGAAGAAGGCAGCTGTATGTAAACCAAAAAGAGAGCCCTTACCAGTTGCCAAAAAAGCCAGCACCTTGATTGCAGACTTAGCCTCCAGGACTGTGAGAAACTGTTGCTGATAAACTATCAAGGTTGCAGTATTTTGTTATGACAACCCAAATGGACTAACACAGGGTTAAACCATCCAAGGGACAGTGGGCAGGGTTCTCCCTACATTTGAAGACAACAAAGGCAGGAAATGTCTTTCAACCTGATACAATATAGTACTAGAAACAGGAAGTACCTGGAACAGAAAGTGGGAAGAGTGAGTTCTAAACACTGACTCCTGGTGAGGCCTTTCTCTCTCAGAAGCAAGATCATCATTTTTGCTGAATTTGGTTGCTTAGTACACAAGTCACTGACTACAGCCCTCACTCAAGGGGAAAGAATTAGCACAGACCATAAATACCAGGACAGAGTCATCACTGGGATCATTTTACACACCTGAGACAATTGGGAAGAGGCTGAGCCCAGCCACCAGGAGATCAGTCAGCCCTGTTCTCAAGTTCACAGGGAAAAAAAAAGTGAATATGTAATCATAGGTGTGTACATGTGTACACATGTGTGTATATGCACGCACATATATTGTATGTGTGAGTATGCATATATGTATGCACATATGCACATATGCTCTCAAAAGGGGGTTTCTTCCTAATTAAAATGAAGGGGAACTTGAATGTTCCTTGCCTTTCAGGGCTAAGAACTTCCAGAGTCAAGGCCCATTTTTGCTACATGACTCCTCTCAACTTTTATTTCCTTCAAAAGTGTGAGTGTGTGAGTTATATAGACATACTCATGTATACATACGTGTGTGCTTATATACAGTCATGTGAGTGTATGGGTGTCATTTTTTAATAGAACATATTTTGAAGAAACAGCAAATTAAAGCCTGAATTAAAGGAAAGAATTGACATTAGGAATGGGAGATGGAGAGAACCTTATCTGGGGACTTTATACCCTGAATTTTGATCCAAGCAGACTGCTTTCCTAGGTCAGTTTCCAGGAGGGTAACCACACCATGGAAGGATGGTAAGTGGGTGAAAGCTGAGATGGGAGCAGAATGGGGGGCTCAAGGGGCAGGGGGCAGAGAGGAAAGACCAAGTAAAGTGGAGCTGGAAATTCCTTCCAGACTTAATAATCCCGGGCATCATTAGTAACCAAAGCAAGACTTCAGAACATATGTTTTGTGTTGACAGCGGACCCTTAATTAAAACAGCCCCAGTGAAGAACAGCCTGATTAAAGGAAAAGTGGTGCTTAAAGAACAATTTGACTGTCGACTGACACGGGTTGGCAGAGGGTGGGGAGTTGCCCCTCTGGTTCTCCAGTCCTTCAAGGGGACCCGGAACTGTGGCCCCTCCCTGTGTGTCAGGCAACGTGCTGGGCCATTTCACAGCCCTTGTCTCACTGACTCCTCGGAATCAATTTCATTTCAATTTCAGAGACTTGATAACTCAGCCGGAGAAGCTAGACGAGTTGCTGGAGGCGCCCGCAGCCAGCGTGGTCATGGCTGTAAATTCAGGGGGAGTCCTCGGCATCGCTTTCACTCATGCACAGTTCTGGTCGTTCTAATGAATCAGAATGTCTTGTCAGTTATAAAAACCATATGCCTCCTCTATGCATTCCTTCTTGGAAAACCAGTGGTTTTAGGGACCCCCGAATTGCTCCAGGGCACAGCCAGCCTCACGTCTGCATTCCGTCCACGGTCTAGAAATCACGGGGGCAAGACTGGGATGCTCCCTGCAGTTGTCTGCCTGTTCGGCCAGGAGGCAAGAGCTGTGGGTATCAGGACTGGGCACAGGGAAAGCCCGGTCTGTGAGACAGCTGCAATCATCTTCATATTCAATGAAAGAAACCACTTCCTGGGAAAATGAAGCCCTTTTCTGAGGAAATGAGGCTGGCTCAGGAAACAAAATCCATTCTAACTGTGGTTTGAGGGTAGAGGTTGCAGGGGAAGGGCAGAGAATCTGATCCTCCCTAGGACACTGCTGCAGCTTCACTTTTGGGGTCCCCCAGAGCTGCACACACACATTAGGAAGATAGACACCCAAACTAGACACCCAGCTCGCTGTTTATAAGAATGACAGCTAGCATGGTGTGAGTGATTACTAATGTGCCAAGTACTTGTGTTCCATCATTTAATTCTCTATTTAATGTATTATTAGCCCCATCTCAAATTAACCTTTCTCAGTGTTTTTAGGACAAAGACGGTATTTAACTTTAATAAAGGAGGAATTCTCTATACTAAATGATCAGTTTTCACAGATGAAGTGAAAACCAGACTTAGGGGTGGGAGAGACCCATCTGACCATCACTTGCTTCCAAGGATGGTTGGGAAGGCCTCTTGTTGGCCTCTTTAGAAATGTCCCCCCTTCCACAGATAACTAGATAGCTCCCCCTGTCACTTTTCTCTCCTACCCCTGGTCTAGCTGATAGTTCCCCAGGTGGTCATTTGGTGCCTCTGGACCAATGAACGCCTTCCCTGGGATTTGGGCTTGCGATCAAAAACACAGCAGTCATTCTCTGGGAGCTGAAAGTGTGGCATTAAGAACCTGAGACCGTGTCATCATTCATCGTATCTCAGGACAGCCAGTCTCCAGGAGAAGTGAGAAAAGTTGCCTGTGGAGAAAAGGGCATGGAATGTTCCAGAACACTGTTTCTGCCTCATTTCTTGGCCTGCAGAGAGGCTGCCCTTCCTGAGGCTTGGTTCTTCGGCCCTTCCTTGGATTCATGTACCAGTAAGTCCTCTTTTTATTTAATTGTTGAGTTTCTGCCACTTACAATCAAAAGTTCTAACCAACAAACACATAAATGAGATTTTCCTGGGGGGCAGATCCAGTCCCAATGAAAGATGTGGAAAGAAAGTTTCTGAGGTTTAAGCAGTCACTCAGTTTCTGTGTGACCATCCAGGGGCCAACCCAAGGTCTGGGAGATAGAGCAAGGACCATCATGAGGAGATGACTTCACAGTGGCCACTGTGGGGCCAGAAAGACCGTCTCTATGCTGTAGTCAATTCAAACCATGTTAGAACACCAGCGCCCACAAAGCAGGTTCAGCTTTCAGGTGCAAGTCTGAGAAATTCAATGAGCAAGGGAAACCATTTTATCTCCTGACCCCTTCATGAAGCTATAAAGACTAATCAGTTTAGTGAGGGGTCCACTAGTCCAGCCTAGTGGACTTCCCTGGTGGCTCAGAGGTAAAGAATCTGCTTGCCAAGCAGGAGACATGGGCTGGGAAGACCCCTGGAGAAGGAAATGGCAACTCATTTCAGTATTCTTGCCTGAGAAATCCCACGGACAGAGGAGACTGGCAGGCTACAGGACCTGGGGTTGCAAAGAGTTGGATAAGACATAGTAACTAAAAAAAAAAAAAAAGAAAGAAAGAAAGAACAAAACAAAACAACAAAGATATAGTGACTGAACAATAGCAACGGTAACCCAGCCTGGCCCTGGGGTGACACATAGCTGGGAATGCGGGCTTGGGACAAAAACCATGTTGCGGCATCCTGGAACCACCTCCTGAGGCTGTCTGTCCATCTGGAAGATGCAGAGAATAGTGATCCCTGTCTGCTCGACATGTCACGTGGAGAGGAGAGCAACTGCACGTGGGACATCGCCTGGTCCCTCAAAGGTTTCCGTGGAGAGAGCCTCACGCATGTGTCTGGAGATAAGTACCCCACCATGGAGCAAGGCTGTGAAACGCTGTGCACCGTGGCCCCCTTGGAAAGCTCATTAGCGTATTAAAGGCCCTGAGAAGTCCTGCATCAGAAACCTGTTTTATCTATGTTTAGACTGGTGTTTCCCAAATTTATTTGACTGCAAAAATCTCTCTCTCTTCCCATGCACACACCTTAAGGATAGCCTAAGGATGCAATATCTTATCTAAGCTAGTGCTGCCTTGGGGCAAAAACAAAAAATCTACAAAAAAATCTGCTACAAAATCCCACCCATTCCATCTTCTTAACCTGCTACACTAGCCTGATTTTTCCCTCATGGGGACTTATTCAGCATTCACACCAGGAAACAATGGACAACCGATATACAGTGCGTCCCCTGCATATGAGCCTTCGAGTTGGGAACTTTCAAATATTTGAGCATGAGGCAGAACCATCGATGTCCAGTGTGAGTGAGATTGCACTTTGCCCACCGTCTCCTGCTGCTAACGATCCTTCAGCTCGACCATCTCCACCATCTCCCAATGCCTCTGCCTTCTCCAGGCAGTAACTCTTCTTGCCTGCTCACTGGACGCCTGCCCCTGGATGCCAGCTGCTGTGCTTTTCAAGATGCTGCTGTTGTTGTTCAAGATCAAGTGGTGGCTCAGACGGAAAGCGTCTGTCTACAATGTGGGAGACCTGGGTTGTTGTTGTTCAGTTGCTAAGTTGTGTCTGTCTCTCTGTGACTTTGTGGACCATAGTGACCAGGCTCCTCTGTCCTTCACCGTCTCCTGATGTTGGCTCAAACTCTTGTTCATTGAGTCAGTGATGCCATCCAACCATCTCATCCTCTGTCATCTCCTTCTCCTTCCCTCAGTCTTCCCCAGCATCAAGGTCTTTTCAAATGAGTCAGCTCTTCACATCAGGTGGCCAAAGTATTAGAGCTTCTGCTTAAGCATCAGTCCTTCCAATGAATATTAAGGTTGATTTCCTTTAGGATGGACTGGTTTGATCTCCTTGCAGTCCAAGGGACTCTCAAGAGTCTTCTCCAACACCACAATTCGAAAGCATCAATTCTTTGGTGCTCAGCCTTCTTTATAGTCCAACTCTCACATCTGTACATGACTACTGGAAAACCTATAGCTTTGACTATAGGGACTTTTGCCAGCAAAGTGATGCCTCTGCTTTTTAATTTAATTCAAAGTACTACTGTAAGATTAAAAATGTTTTATTTTTGTGTTTATTTTTATGTAATTATTTTTGTGAAAAGTATTATAAATTTAATACAGTACAGTACTATATAGCCAATTGTGTTAGCTGGGTATTTAGGCTAACTTTGTTGGACTTAGAAACAAACCGGACTTACAAACATGCTCTCTGAATGGAACTTGTTCTTATGTAGGGGACTTATTGTATCTGTGTTTATGTACTAGGAGGGAAAAATTAAGTCATATTGGTTTGGGGAAATTTCTATTCTATGCCACCGTGCTAGGAATCCAAGCAAACAGTCAAACCAATTTTTATCTGCCCAGGTTATTAAGGAACTGAACATTTAGAAAAATTAACTGGTAGTAAAATTACCCATAAATGGATTGGCATAGTACATGGTTTTCTATACTATATTCTATCTACCCCGATTCGCAGCTTGGAGTAGGTAGATGGATGAGAAATGACTGCAGAGCGAGGGACAGGGTGATCAGTTTCCCTCTGAATTTACTGGCTGTGACTTTGGGCCAATCCTATCACCTTTCTTTGCCTCAGGGGTCTCTTCTCATCCTTGGGAATACTAAGGAAACACTTCCCGCCTGTGGCCATTATGATAAGCAGGTGAGATTGTGGGATAGGAAGATATTTGTTTGGTCAGCAAGAAAACCCTGTAAACTGTGGCCCAAATTATACTAAATGGGTTCTATGCCATATCAAAATAGTATAAGGTAATCAAAGTTTTGTGGATAATATGTGTCTATAACAGAGATGAGCAAACTTTTTCCAAGAGAAACATAGAAAATATTTTAGGCTCTGTCACAACTGCTCATCTCTGCCACTTTAGAGTGAAAGCAGTCACAGAAAATAATGTGAATGAATGGATATGGCCATGCTCCAATAAAACTTTATTTACAAAAACAGGCAGGAGGCTAGATTTGGCCCATGAGCTGCAGTTTCTCATACACTGATGTGTAAGTTTGTGTAATCCACAAATAGCTTGCAAACAGTGAATGCTGAAGTATGCAAGGAATATGTGATTAGCGTGGCACTTAAAGAATGAATTTTCCTTTAATATTATGTGTTATTATATGTTCATTTTACAAAGAGTAAAATAGGCATCTTCGACTAAACTAACCATGTTCTAATAAGATTCCAAGGATTGTCATGGGATTTCTACAGGCAGTTAAAATTGTGGATCCTGGGAACAGCTTTCAATTCCCACTTCCTTTGCTTCAAATTCCAACTCTGTAGGGGTCCTGGAGACCTTTCCCACATCATAGCCAGGGCTGTTTTGTGGGAGGAGGGGCTACATGCCATTCCAGAACTGCTGTCTTAGAATTATGCAGCCCCAACTCCCCCCTTTTGTCTGCTGTAACTTGATGATCTCACAAAAAAGCACACACTCGATCAGTGATTCTCAACTGGGCCATTTTGTCCACCCCCCCCTCCCCACCCCCCTANCACCCCCTCCCCAGGGAACATTTGTCAATGTCACAACTGGGGGCTTGCCACTGGCATAAAGTAGGTAGAGGCCAGGGATGCTAATAGACACCCTACCAGGCACAGGACAGTCCCCACTGCAACAAAGACCTATCCTGTCCCAAACGTTAGTAGTGCCAAGGCAAAGAAATTCTGCTCTATCTTAATAGATTTTAGTCATTAACATTATAATGCAATCATACTTTATATAAAATATAATGAATAATACTGACTTAATATTATTTATTCATGTTTAACTCAAACAACAATTTGTTTGTGTATTCACATTTTTGTTTCTCCCTTTGTAATGAAAAGGAGTTGTATTTTCTCTAGATGATCTTTATAAGTGGTGGAGTGGTGATGGGGAGGGGAAGGGAGACTCAATGTGAGCCTAGCCCAGCTTGCAATCACCACCCAGAAAAAACAGAGGGCAGGGAAATGGCATGGTTAATGCTGATTCATTTCATATATTATGAGCTTTAATGTGAGTTATATGACATAATATACCCCCCCACCCCCCTGCCATTTCTTCGGGGTCTGAGGTTAAGGGGAAAACAAATGTCTATGGAGCTGAAAATGATTTACTTGTAAGTATGTGTGGTGCTGTTTTTTCTCTTCTCTCTCCCTTCCTTAATTTTACAAAACTACTAAGTTTAATATTAGTAATAAGGGAATATGAAGAGAGGGAGAGGGGAGTGTGTTCTGGGGTCTTTTAAGATGTAATACAAAGGCCACAGGTGATTATAATAATAGCATTGGTACTACTACTACTAATAACATGAATAGTTAACACTTTTTGAGAACTGTTTGTTCTAAGCACTGTGTCAGGCAGAGACAACTTTTGGATGTCCCCTCTTCGAGCCTTGAAGCATCCCCAGGAGGTCACTACCACCATTATTTTAAAAGGTTAATGACTTGCCCAAAGTCATTCAGTTTTCTCAGTGACAGAAGCGATAACTCAGACAGTCTGGCTCCAATCTTAACTCTTAACCCCATCTTTGTAGCGGTCTGCCCCCACGTATCCCCATCCCCACCCCGAGAGTCCAAGAGTTCTTGTTTATAGTCCCTGAAGGGCCCAGGACCAAGCCTAACTTACAGCCAGACGCGGTAAGCCCCTGACTTAATCGAATGGAATCAAAAACAGATTTTGCTTGGGTTGAAGGGAGACTTACCGGAGGCAGCCGCCGGGAGGCGCACTGGAGCCAGCAGTCTCGCGCTCCGCTGAGGAAGCGCTGGACCAAGGTCCAGGAGGAGCCTGGAGCGAGCAAGCGGGAAGGAAACCTCGGGATGCAAGGGCGAAGGAGGGTAGGGGCTGGGGAGAATTGCCGACAGGAGGAGAAGCAGAAACAACACATTATCGCGTGTTTTCTGCATTGCAAGGACAACATTATTCCATCAAGGAGATGGCAATAACCACTTAATTAAATCTCTCTTGTTGAAACAGAGTGCTGGCTTCAGTAATTGCCCGTTTAAATGGCATGGAAATATGTACTCCGCCGGCCCAGACTCTGGGCTGATCCCCGACGTCTCTCCCGCTGTCCCTGTGTGCTGGAACTGACACCAAGGGCTGGTCTTAATTTTTAAGTGAGGAGGGGTGGGGAAGAAGGTTTTTTTGCAGGCCTGTTCATTTCATTCCAGAGAGTCCTTTCCTTTTCATAAGTCCCGGCTTGCAGCCCTCATGCTCCCTGTAGATCAGTCTTCCGTATCGGAATCCGCGGGTATCTAGAATGATTGCCTATTTGTTCACAGCTGTATCTTCAGCACCTAGAGCCCCCCAAATTGTCCTCCATGCCCTTTCTCCATCCCCAAGGGCTCGGCTTAAGATCTCACAAAATGCTGAGCAGACACATCAGTATCTCCCGGTTTTATCTGATGACAAAAATCAGCCTGGGCGGCTCACTCAAGCACAGGTTTCTCAGTCCTGGGAAATTCTGATTCTACTGGGTTGGAAAGAGGCGGGGGCTCTACCTTAACAAGCATCTGCAAACTCCCAATTTGGCAAGTGTGGAGACCCTGCCTTTGCAAAGAGCCTCCTGCCTCCCACTTGCCTCACACTAACCCGCTTAGGGTGCAACCTGCCTCCAGCTCCTCACCTGCCAGACCCCACCCTCCAGTCCTTTCTCCAGGCCAGAGGCCACAGTGATTTTTTTTAAAAGCAGAAATCCATCCCTGGCATTTTCCCACTGAAGCCATTCAGCAGCCCCTCCTTGCCTGGTCAAGGGAAGCTGTGAGGATAGATAATGGCCACAGGCACAGCTGCTGAAGCTACAACATGGGTTAAAATATTAAGCTCTGGGGCACTGGGGGGCAGCAAGTTAGACTTCAGATTTCTAGAAACCATAGATTAGAAATATTCCTTATAAGATCATCTCAGGGTTCCTCAGTCTCAGAACTCTTGACATTTTGGACAAGATAATTCTTCATTATGAGGGGCTATCCTGGGCATTATGGGATATTCAGCAGCATATCTGGCTAGATGCTAAACCCACTGGATACCAGCAGCATCTAGTGGGTTGATATCTAGTTGTGACAACCAAAACTGTCTCCATGCGCGCATGCTTAGTTGCTTAGTCACGTCCGACTCTTTGTGACCCAAAGGACTGTAGCCTCCCAGGCTCCTCTGTCCATGGGATTCTCCAGGAAAGAATACTGGAGTGGGCTGCCATTCCCTTCTCCAGGGGATCTTCCCAACCCAGGGACTGAAGCCGGGTATCCTGCATTGCAGGAAGATTTTTTACCAGCTGAGCCACCAGGGAAGACCAAAACTGTCTCCAGACATTGCCAAGTGTTTCCTGGGGTCAAATCATTCCCTGTTGAGAACTGCTGGATTCTTATAAAGAGTAAATTTTAAAAAAAGTATGGAAAGCTCTTAGCCCATACCTGGCACAGAATAATTACCCTTCAAGAATATCCATGATTTACCTCTCACCTGCTGCTGTAGGCTTTCCTCCTATCCATTTCCCACCTTCACCCTGAACTTTATGCAGTGTCCCCTGAATATTTTCACTCCGTCTCTACTTGGAGTTGGGTGCCTTCATTTCTTAACATTTATCCCACTGTGTTTTACTTGTCTTTCTTTTTTTCCACACAAAACATTGATATGTATGTTTCACACACATGGCTTAGTTAGTATATTTGCACACATTGCCTTGGTCTGTCATATGAGACTACAGGCAACAGCACCCAAATAGCGATGAGCACACGTAGTGCCCACATTTTGGCTTTAATACTATTCTCTAATAACAGGAATCAATGTTTCTTGAAGAAATTGGTGATTCCAGGAGTTGTGGAGGAAATAAACTAGATGAGCCTGGACCATCTAGTAGTAAGTATTAAAGAAGTATTTAAAAAACCAAGAATGAGCTTAAACACATACACAAAATGATGGGATCTGTCAAATAGATGCGAAGGGTAAATTTAAAAAGCTTCCAATGACCAAAGCTGAAACACTTTGAGCAATGAAATAAATACTGTCTTTCTTTTCCAGACTATGGGCAGCCTGAGAACAGAGGTGATGCTCCATTCTCCTCTGTATCTTTTGTATCTGTCACTTCGTTGGAAAGAATAATTGCTCTTATATTACACTAATAATCCTCGATCCCTTATTACGTGTCAGGCACTGCAGAAGTAGCTTGCCTGCAATATCATATTTCATCTTCATGACAACCCTGTGGCACTCCTGTCATTATCATTCCTACTTTACAGGTGAGGATCTGAGACACAGAGAGGTAAGCAACTTGCCCAGCATCACACAGGACTCAGCTGAAGCGACTTAGCGTGGTCTAGGAAGACCACAGACCAGGAGGACCATGGACACCAGAAATCCAGGCTCCTGCTTCACCAGCACCAGAAGCTAGTGCTACCTCTGTGCTGTCTGTGGCCCCTTTCAAAAGCCGCAGTGTTTACAAACTGTGGAGAGTGTTGGTAGTCCCCACACAGTTGTGGGCAGGTAATGCTGAAGTCTCGCAAGTCCAGAGAGATCCAGCAAGCACCCTTCACTTCTAGATACTGGAAGGGCTTTCTGGCATGACTCGGCATCATCTCTTATCTCAGCAACACAGGACCTCCCATGTTAGGGGACATTCAGCTACAGGAATTTTTGCATGGTCATTACTCCAATGCCCAGATGCATCTGTGCAAATTATGAAGAGAAACAGAAATGGTCAGGCCAAGAGACAGTACCATGAAGGAAACTCTGGATGCTCATGGCAGAGAGGTTTTATACTTTAAACCTTGGAAAACTTGCAGGCAAAGCCCTGATAATTATGTATGGGCCCTGATAAAGCATGGGCAAGAGGCTAAAACACTAGATGGTGGGCTAAAAATGAAATAACAACAGTAATTGAGGTAACATTTATGAAGTGCTGTCTGTGCCACAGCCCCTTTGCTCAGTCATTTCCAACTCTTTGAAACCAAAAGGACTGTAGCCTGGCAGTCTCCTCTGTCCATGGGATTCTCCAGGCAAGAATACTGGAGTGGGTAGCTGTTCCCTTCTCCAGGGGACCTCCCCAACCCAAGGATCGAACCCAGGTCTCTAGCATTGCAGGCAGATTCTTTTCCATCTGAACCACCAGGGAAGCCCCAAAATACTGGAGTAGGTAGCCTATCCCTTCGCCGGGGGATCTTCCTGACCCAGGAATCAAACTGGGGTCTCCTGAATTGCCTGATGGATTCTTTACCAGCTGAGCTTCGAGGAAAATCCCCTTTCTATATAGCAATTCATTTAATCCTGTGATGCATATATTACCATATCCCATTTTGCACATGTGGAAACTAAGGAACTGAGGCTTAGTGTTACCTGTCCAAGATCAGATGTTAATATGGAGTAAAGTGGATTTTAAACTCCCTGAGAGGACTTTAGCACCAGCCCACACTGGCTACTTCCTACTATCATGGCATGCATGGTCTTTTATATTCTGGCAAAGCTTATCCTTCTAAAGGTAATCTCGTTGCTTTGGTTTCGTCTATTTCCCTGCTGTACTAGAACACAATTTGCTTTCTCTTGGGTTTCTGTAGAATGTTGCCCCAATAAGAACCAAGGCATCTTGTAGCCCTGTCTCTTACAACCTCTGTCTTCCAAAGTCACCCGGGTACAGGAACTGTCCCTTTATCATTTGTTGCTTCGACCCCCAGCTGGTGGCCAACTTCTAAAACTTTGTAAAAGTGAGTTTACAAAGTTTAATTGGGTGGTCTTAAGAAAATAAGGTTTTCCTGCATGTTTTTGTTATGAACTCATTAGTAAAAAGACACAAATGGGTGATACCCATGAGTTAAATGAATCTCCAGGGAATTATGCTGAGTGAAAATAACCAATCTTAAAGGGCCATATACCATATCATTCCATTTTTTACAACATTCTTGGAACAACACAGTTATGGAAATTGATTACCTAGAATTCAGTTGTGGGGGATAGTTGTCAATGGGTATGGCTATAAAGGGGCTTCCCATATGGTGCAGTGGTAAAGAATCTGCCTGCCAATGCAAGGAGACATAAGGAGACACTGATCTGATCCCTGGGTCAGGAAGATTCCCTCGCGTAGGAAATGGCAGGGAAGAGCCTGGTGGGCTTCAGTCCGTGGTGTCACAAGGATCTGGACACAACTGAAGTAACTGAGCATGCCAGACTTGTCTCTCAATGGAATTTCTAGGCAAGAATCCAGGAGCAGGTAGCCATTTCCTTCTGCAGGGGATCTTCCCGACCCGGGGATCGAACCCAGGTCTCCTGCATTGCAGGCGGATTCTTTATCGTCTGAGCCACCACAGAAGGCCTGAGCACACCAACGTGGCTATAAAAGGGCAACGTAAGGGATGTCAGTACTGCTGGAACTCTTCTATATCTTGACTGTATCAATGTTAGTATCCTCATTGTGACACTGTACTATAGGTTTGCAGGGTAATGTCACTGGGGAAAATGTCATAGTATTTTACAACTGCATGTGAATTGGGAAGGTCCCCTGGAGAAGGGAAGGGCAACCTACTGCAGTATTCTTGCCTTGAGAATCCCATGGACAGAGGAGCCTGGTGGGCCACAGTCCATGGGGTCAGAAAGAGTTGGACACGACTGACGGACTAACACACACACATGTGAATCTGCAGTTAACACAGAGAATCTACCATTAAAAGTCATTTGTGTGGTGACATAGTAAAAACTGGAATATGGGGGCGCCAAAAGTACATCCTTTAAAAAAGCAGCAGTAAACTGGCAAAAACAAACAAAAAAAACTGTCAGAATCGACTTTACCAGGACTCTGGAAACTAATCCAAAGTTTATAGCAACAAAATGAATGCTTACTGAAGACAAATCAACTAATCTTGGTGAGACAGCTTTGGGGCATTTTAATTTACCAGGGCTCTGTCCTCTCTCCCAACTCAGTAGCAGCTTTGAAGACATAGCCTGTTACAGGTTCTTGGTCCCACAGAGTGCCAAATGGACCTAAATGAACACTGACTGTTCGTTCTGACTTTTCTGGTGGCTCCCTGGAGGACTCTTTCAAAGGACTATCCTTTTTTTCACCTTTTTTTCACCTAATTCAGAACTATTTCAGCTGAGGTAACTATCAGGGAGGAGAGGAGTGTTTGTCAAAAATATTTAAAGCATTAGGCATGGCCACCTGGGGCAAGGGATAACAACTGGGGCAAACGATGGACTAGTCAAAATGTTTGGGAAGAAAGGCTGAGGGACTTGGGGAATAAGGACTTTGGAAAGTTATAATACGTTCCTAAGACTCTAGAAAGTCTCGTGCATGCCCAGGTCTGGGCACACGATCAGAAAAGATCTAAGAAGTCCATAAACTCTCACCTCTGGCTGACCTTCAGACTCTTCATAATTAGGAACTGAAAACTAAGGCAGAATTATAAATTGCCTGGATGAATGTGAAAGATGTTGACCAACATACATACCCGTGTGTAGAGCCCATTAGCAAAGACTGAGAATTTCAGTAGCTTTTGTTTGTGTTTTGAATCCAGTCATTTAAAGAAAGCTCTATTAAATCACTAGATGATTAGGTGGAGCAGAGATTTCAGTGGTCACACATGGAAAAAACTACAGACGTTGCAAAATTAGTTTAGAAGATTTACTTAAAACAACAACAACAATAGGCAGCAACAACAAACCTTTCGGAAGGGGGAGAATCTGACTTGTAGAGTTTTCACATTAAAAGTTTCTATAACAATGAAAGATTGTTGGTGACAAAAAGTAACAAGGCATGTAAAGAAACAAAAACATGTGGCTCATACAAGAAAAAAACACCCAAATTAATAGACACTTTTCTTAGAAAGCACACATATTGAGCTTACTAGACAAAGGCTATAAAGCAAGTATTTAAAACATGCTCAAAGAGGAAAGTATGTAAAAGAACGGAAGGAAACCATGAATATGGTGTCTTATTAAATAGTTAGGCAGTATGAAAAGGAACCAAATAGGAAATCTTGAATCGAAAAGAACCACAACTCAAATGAAAAATTAATTTGAGGGATACAATGGCACATTTGAGCAGGTGAAAGAATTAGCAGACTTGAAGAGAATCCATTTGAGATTATCCAGTGGGAGGAACAGAAAGAAAAGAGTGAGGAAAAATACACAGAGTTTGAGATTTTAAGAGTTTAAGACACATTAAGAGTTTAAGACACCATCATCCATATCAACGTATGCTAATGAGACTCTCAGAATGAGAGGAGAAAAAGAAAATAACTTTTGAAAAAAGTACTGACCAAAATCCTTTCCAAATTTGTTGAAAGAAACAAATCTACATTTCCAAGATTCTCCAAGAATCTTAGGATGGATCAACTCAGACAGAGCCACAGTGAAAAGCATTATAGTTATACTATTGAAAGCCAAAACTGAAGAGAAAAGTCCTCAAAACATCAAGAGAAGTGACTCATTGTTTTGCTGTATGAGGGATCCTCAATAAGATTAAAAACTGATTTCTCATCATAAATCAAGGAGGCCAGAAGACAGTGAAATGTCATACTTAAAGTTTTTTTTTTTTAAACTGTCAACCAAGAATTCTTTACCTAGAAAAGTATTCTTCAAAAATGGAGAAATCATTCCCAAGAAATAGAAATTGAGAGTTGTCACTAGGAAACTTGCTGGATAAGAAATGCTAATGCAAGCCCTTCAGGATAAAATGAAAGGACTCTCCCTAGACAAAGAAATAAAGAAAAACTGTAAAGGTAACTATGGAAGTGAATATAAAAATTGCTATTAATGAATTTTTGGTTTGCGACTATTTTCTCCTATATGATTTAAAATATAACTACATAAAATGATAATTATAAATCTCTATTGATGGAAACATAATAAAGATGAAATTTGTAACAATCACAATATAAAAGGGAGATGCACAGCTATACAAGAGCGAACTTTTGTAAACTATTGAAAATATGTTGATATTCAGTTCAGTTCAATCCCTCAGTTGTGTCTGACTTTTTGTGACTCCATGGACTGCAGCACGCCAGGCTTCCCTGTCCATCAGCAACTCCCGGAGCTTACTCAAACTCATGTCCATTGAGTCAGTGATGCTGTCCAACCATGTCATCTTCTGGCATCCCCTTCTCCTTCCACTTCAATCTTTCCCAGCATCAGAGTCTTTTCAAATGAGTCATTACTTTGCATCAGGTGGCCAAAGTATTGGAGTTTCAGCTTCAACATCAGCCCTTCCAATGAATATTCAGGACTGATTTCCTTTAGGATGGACTGGTTGGATCTCTTTGCTTTTGATATTAATTCAAACTAAATTGTTATAAATTAAAATGTTAATTAATCTTCAGAAAAACCACAAAATAATGCTAAAAATATTCTATAGTAACATAAGTGAGAAGGAAATCAAACTGTTGTGCTACAAAATATCTCATACAAAAGAAAACAGTAATGGAGTAATTGAGGGACAAAAAATATGTAATATATAGAAAACAAATAGTAAATGATAGATGTAAGTTTCTCCTAATCAGTAGTTACTCTAAATGTAAATGGATTAAACTCTCCAATCAAAATGCATAGATTGACAGAATGGGTTTTCTTTTTCATTAAAAAATTTTTCAGATATATACCACCTTCAAGCCACTCACTTTACATGCAGACACTAATATGTTGAAAGTAAAAGGGTGAAAAAGAAAGATATTCCATGCAAGCATAACCTAAAGTGGTTAAACAAATACCAGACATAATAGATATTAAAAGAAGAATTGTTACAATAGGCCAAAAAGTCATTATATAATGATAAAATTCAATCCATCAAGTAGATATAGCAATTGTAAACATATAGGCATCTAACAATAGAGCCCCCAAAATATATGAATCAAAACCTTGCAAAATTGAGTGAAGAAATAGACAATTTAACAATAATAATGTATACTTCAAATCCCCCTTTCAGCAATGAATAGAAATACAGGCAGTTGATGAACAAGAAAACAGATGACTTGAAAAACATTATAAATCAACTACATCTGACAGACACAGACAAAACATCCACTCAACAGCAGAATACACATTCTTTCAAACACGCATGGAACATTCTCAAGAGGGAAAAATAAATCACATATTAGACCACAAAACAAACTTCACTAATTAAAAAAATAATATTGGCATTATACAAAGTATTTTCTCCAACCTCTACAGAATGAAATTAGAAATCAATAACAGAAGGAAATCTGGTACATTCACAAATATGTGGAAATTAACAACACATTCTAAAACTATTAATGGATAAGGAGAGAAATCACAAAAGAAATTAGAAAATATTTTGAGAAGAATGAAAATGAAAACCAAACATATCAAAAATTATGCAATGTGGTGAAAGCAGTGCTAGAGAGAAATTTATAGCTGCAAATGACTACAGTTAAAAAGAGGAAAGATCTCAAATTGATAGCCAACCTTCCAGCTTAAGGAGCTAGTAAAATAAGAGAGAAAAATAAACCCAGATGCACCTGAAACTAACACAAAATTGTAAATCAACTATACTCTAATATAAAATAAAAATTAAATTTAAAAAGTTTACAGCAGAGATAAATAAAATAGAGAACATAAAAGCAATAATCAATAAAATTGAAGATTTGTTCTCTGAAAAGATCAACAAATTTATCTAGATGACAAATTTTATACAGTAGTAAGATGAAACATGCAAATTACTGAATTAAGGAATGAGAGTCGTGACATTCTGTTCAGTTCAGTTCAGTCGCTCAGTCATGTCCAACTCTTTGCGACCCCAAGAATCGCAGCACGCCAGACTGCTGAGTTTTCCAGATTTGCTCAGGAGTGGTGGCTGCGCNGGCCGCTGAAGAGCAGACTCCTCCTCCCAGGAGGGCACAGAGGTGGGCATAGCTGGCTGCAGTATTATAAATGCTTGGCCAAGTTCTTGCCCCCAGGAGCCAGTCTGCAGCATGGCTTTAGGACAATTTTTTTTTTTTTTTTTACTTTTAAAATTTTTATTTTAACTTTAGTTTACTTTACATTACTGTATTGGTTTTGCCAAACATTGACATGAATTCACCACGAGTGTACAAGCGTTCCCAAACTTGAATCCCCTCCCACCTCCCACCCCACGCCATCCCTCTGGGTCCTCTCCTTGCACCAGTCCCAAGCATCCTGCATTCTGCATCTGACATCAACTGTAGCCAGAAAATGGAAACACCCAAATGTCCATCAGCAGACAAATGGATAAGCACACTGTGGTATGCTGTACATAACATGGAATATTGCCTAACTGTAACAAGGAATGAGATACTGAAACAAGCTACCACAGTGGCTGAAACTTGAAAACATTATGGTGGATGAAAGAAATCAGACACAAAAGTCCACAAACTATATGATTTCATACGTCTGATATGTCCAGCATAGGCAAGTCCATAGAAACAGAAAATAGCTTCATAGTTACTGAAAGGAGAGGGGTATGGGAGTAACTACTTATCAGGTACAGGATTTCTTTTTAGAGTGAGGAAAATGTTCTGTAGTTATATAAAGATGATAGTTACACAAGTTTTTGAATGTATGGGAAAAAACAGTGAACTGCACACTTTTAAAAATCTTTAAAGCAATAAGTTTTATGTTGTGTGAATTTTGCCTCTGTTTTTAAAAAATCATACATTCATTGTAAAAAAATTTTTTAATATATATTTAAGTGAAAGCATTCTTCTTCCATTATTGAAAGCTAAACTCATTAATATGCCAGCAAATTTGGAAAACTCAACAATGGCCACAGGACTGGAAAACGTCAGTTTTCATTCCAATCCCAAAGAAAGGCAATGCCAAAGAATGCTCAAACTACTGCACAATTGCACTCATCTCACATGCTAGTAAAGTAATGCTCAAAATTCTCCAAGCCAGGGTTCAGCAATAGGTGAACTGTGAACTTCCAGATGTTCAAGCTGGTTTTAGAGAAGGCAGAGGAACCAGAGATCAAATTGCCAACATCCGCTGGATCATCCAAAAAGCAAGAGAGTTCCAGAAAAAACATCTATTTCTGCTTTATTGACTATGCCAAAGCCTTTGACTGTGTGGATCACAATAAACTGTGGAAAATTCTGAAAGAGATGGGAATACCAGACCACCTGACCTGCCTCTTGAGAAACCTGTATGCAGGTCAGGAAGTAACAGTTAGAACTGGACATGGAACAACAGACTGGTTCCAAATAGGAAAAGGAGTATGTCAAGGCTGTATATTGTCACCCTGTTTATTTAACTTTTATGCAGAGTACATCATGAAAAATGCTGGGCTGGAAGAAGCATAAGCTGGAATCAAGATTGCCGGGAGAAATATCGATAACCTCAAATATGCAGATGATACCACCCTTATGGCAGAAAGTGAAGCGGAGCTAAAAAGCCTCTTGATGAAAGTGCAAGAGGAGAGTGAAAAAGTTGGCTTAAAGCTCAACGTTCAGAAAACGAAGATCATGGCATCTGGTCCCATCACTTCATGGGAAATAGATGGGGAAACAGTGTCAGACTTTATTTTTTTGGGCTCCAAAATCACTGTAGATGGTGACTGCAGCCATGAAATTAAAAGATGCTTACTCCTTGGAAGGAAAGTTATGACTAACCTAGATAGCATATTAAAAAGCAGAGATATTACTTTGCCGACTAAGGTCTGTCTAGTCAAGGCTATGGTTTTTCCAGTGGTCATGTATGAATGTGAGTTGGACTGTGAAGAAAGCTGAGCATCGAAGAATTGATGCTTTGAACTGTGGTGTTGGAGAAGACTCTTGAGAGTCCCTTGGACTGCAAGGAGATCCAACCAGTCCATCCTGAAGGAGATCAGTCCTGGGTGTTCATTGGAGCGACTGATGCTGAAGCTGAAACTCCAATACTTTGGCCACCTCATGCGAAGAGCTGACTCATTGGAAAAGACCCTGATGCTGGGAGCGATTGAGGGCAGGAGGAGAAGGGAACGACAGAGGATGAGATGGCTGGATGGCATTACCGACCTGATGGACATGAGTTTGAGTGTACTCCGGGAGTTGGTGATGGACAAGGAGGCCTGGTGTGCTGTGATTCATGGGGTTGCAAAGAGTTGGACATGAATGAGGGACTGAACTGAACTGAACTGAACTGAAACTCATTAATGGTTCACTTGTATTTTCTAGACCTTTCTTTTACACCCGGCTTCCCTGGTAGCTCAGAGGTTAAAGTGTCTGCCCACAATGCGGGAGACCTGCGTTCAATCCCTGGGTCGGGAAGATCCCCTGAAGAAGGAAATGGCAACCCACCCACTCCAGTATTCTTGCCTGGAGAATCCCATGGACGGAGGAGCCTGGTGGGCTACAGTCCACAGAGTCACAAAGAGTTGGACATGACTGAGCGAGCAACTTAGCTTACATGCATGGACATGAAGATAAAGGTTGAGGTTTTGTAAAATGGAATCATAATTATAATACACATCTGTAATTTGCTTTATTTATTTAATATGAGTATCTAATCTTCAGCACAGCTACTCTACATTCTGTTTTTAACAGCTGCTTAAGTTTTTGTACAATGCGAGTGCTATCATCTTTTGTAACCATTTTCTATAGATAGACATTGAGAATGCATACACTTTTTACTGTTATTAACAATTCTACAAGTGACAACAGTGTGCTCATATCCTTGAACACTTGAAGAGGTAACAGTGGATTGATTACGTTTGAATTGCCTTTAGTGTGTATGTATGTCCGACTAAGGAGTTATCTGGGAGCCTGGAAGTACCAACCACATCATTCCTTGACTCCCCCACTGGCACAATGGGTAGCTCTGGCAAGAACTTTGTTACTTGGACAATAAGCCAGTCCGAATAGCAGGGAGCCAGCTAGAACCAGATCCCATAGAGTCTCAACTCCAAGACGTGGACACAAAGACTTACTGGATCCCAGTAGCCGATGAAATGTCAGCTGATGAACCAAACTAACACTTGAGCCCTCTGAGCATTCAGTCTTTCCTTATGACTTTTGGGTTGAAGTTGACAGTGAGGAAATGCCCAGGTACTGGGAGGGTACATGCCCAGATATTCCAAAGAGAACTTGATTCCTGGGATCCCGTTACCCTTGGTCCTTGTTTCGAGTTTGTCTGCTCTAGCCCATCTCAGGGTCTCTGAACAAGCTCTTCCCTCTGCCAGAAGTGCTCCTTTTCCAGATTATCCCCAACTGTCGCCTTCTTGTCACTCACGCCTTGGCTCACAAGCCACCTCCTCAGAAAGCCCAACTCTGACCACCAGATCTACATTTATGCCCTAGTCCCCAACACAGTCCTGTCACTCTACCACCTCACCCTTCTTCACCAGAGACCCGAGTCATTTCTGATATGATCTTGTTCATTTATTTGCCTATTTAAATATTGTCTAGCTCCCTGTCAACAGTAGGAATTGAAGGAGACTACCAGAAAAACCTGTTGATCCAGCAAAGCTAAATTCGTTAGAAGCACTGAGATCAGAGAGAGTACAGCCTCGACGGTCTCAGGAGTGTCTGCAAAAGGGAATTTAGAGCAAGGTGTTTGTAGGGTTTTAGGTCCTTGATGCCTGGTTTTAAGGCAAATCTTGCAAGGGAGAATACTAATTGAGATTGCACAGAGTTTATGACATAATTACTTGGCAGGCATAGCAAGGCTAGGGTTCTTAAGCGTTACTGATGAACAAGCTCTTGTTTTAATCTTTTTGAAAAAATCAATATATCATTGCCATTTAACACTGTATTAGTTTTAAGTTTAAAGTTTATATATAAGTATATGTAAGTTTCCCTGGTGGCTCAGACGGTAAAGTGTCTGCCTGCAATGTGGGAGACCTGGGTTCAAGTCCTGGGTCGGGAAGATCCCGTGGAGAAGGAAATGGCAATCCACTCCAGCACTCTTGCCTGGAAAATCACATGAACAGAGGAGCCTGATAGGCTACAGTCCATGGGGTCACAAAGAGTTGGACACGACTGAGCAACTTCACTTCACTTCACTTCATATGTAAGTTTATATAACTTAAAACTAATACAGTGTTAAATATATATATTGCAAATTGATCACTATGATAAGTTTTCTTAACATCCATTACCATACATTGTGTAAAAATTTTTTTTCTTGTAATGAGAACTTTTAAGGTCTACTCTGAGCAACTTTCAAATATATAATACAGATTTGTTAACTATAGTCACCATGATGTGCTCTATGACTCCACAACTTATTATTAATCTTATACCTGGAAGTTTGTACCTTTTGACCACCTTCACCCATTTAGATCACCTCCACCTTCCACTTTTGGTGACCAATCTGTTCTCTGCCTCTAGAAGTTTAATATTTTGTTTTTACATTTTATATGTAAGTGAGATCACACAGTATTCATCTTTCTTTGCCTGGCTTATCTCACTTAGCATAATGCCCTCAGCTTCATCTATACTGTCACAAATGGTAGGATTCTTTCTTTTTATGGTGGAATAATATTCCATTATGTAATATATTCTAATAATATAATAATTATAATATATGATAATATAACAACATTCCATTATATATATTATATAATGAGATATAATTGACTTTTAACACTGCATTAGTGTTAATACCAGTGTTAATATCAGAGAAGGTGATGGCACACCACTCCAGTACTCTTGCTTGGAAAATTCCATGGACAGAGGAGCCTGGTAAGCTGCAGTCCATGGGGTCGCTAAGAGTCAGACATGACTGAGCGACTTCACTTTCACTTTCCACTTTCATGCATTGAAGGAAATGGCAACCCACTCCAGTGTTCTTCCTGAGAATCCCAGGGACAGGGAAGCCTGGTGGGCTGCCATCTATGGGGTCTCATAGAGTTGGACATGACTGAAGTGACTTAGCAACAGCAGCAGTAGCAGTGTTAATATATATAATGGAATATTGTTATACTATGTATATATAAATAAACATATTTCCTTTATTCATTCATTCACTGATGGATACTTACCTTGTGTCCATGTCTTAACTACTGCAAATAATGTTACAATAAAAGTGGGGGTGCAGATATCTTTTTGAGATAGTGATTTCATTTTCTTCAGGTAAGTACCCAGAAGTGGAATTGCTAGATCTGTTAGTTTTCATAAATAAGCTGATTAGTTCATTTTCTTAGCTTCCAGAGGCAGGTATATGTTCTGGAACACGCAGCTAACTCAGTTTTGCTGACTCCTAGCATTGCTTAACACAGGGACAGGGAATTATGTTGATTTCAATTCTCTTCCCACTAATAAATTAGAAAATCCTCCTTGAGAGCAGGAACCTCATCCATCTTGTTATTCCTATTTGCTTTTAAGTGCCAAGAGCATAGTAAGGATAAGGGCCTGTTGTGTAACAGGTATTTAATAAATACTTATTAACAAATTATTACTATGGCATTAAAAGCTGTTGGAGATCCTAGGCAAGACACTTCACCTCTGCAAAATAAAGATTCATACGTGCTGTCACTTCAGTTGTGATTAACTCTTTGTGACCCTATAGACTGTAGCCCACTAGGCTACTCTGTCCATGGGACTATGTAGGCAAGAATACTGGAGTGGATTGCCATGCCGTCCTCCAGGGGATCTTCCTGACCCAGGGATAGAACCCACATCTCTTATCTCTTACGGTCTCCTGTATTGGCAGGCAGGTTCTTTACCTTTAGCACCACCTGGGAAATCTGCAAAATAAAGATAAAGCTATATAATTTTCTTGAGCACCTACCATTTGCCAGACAGCGTCCTAAGTGCCAGTGATCCAAGAGTGAATCAAATCTACTTTCCATTCTCATGGCACTGATACCTCAGTGCAGAAAAGACAGACAATGAAAAAGCTAACAGACGGGAAAATACCATACGTCATCACTTATATGTTGAATCTACAATATGGCACAAATGAACTTATCTGTGAAACAGAAACGGAGACACAGATAATGAGAACAGAATTATGGTTGCCCAGAGATAAGGAGATGAGGGGAGGGATGAATTGGGGGTTTGGGATTAATGATGCAAATAGGGACTAATAGGGATTAACTATTACATTGCTATTGTTCAGTCGCTAAGCCGTGTGTGACTCTTTGCAACCCTATGGACTGCAACAATTTTATATACAGAATGGATAAATAGGGTCCAAAGGCACCTCACTCCAGTACTCTTGCCTGGAAAATCCCATGGACGGAGGAGCCTGGTAGGCCGAAGTCCATGGGGTCGCTAAGAGTCAGACACAACTGAGCGACTTCACTTTCACTTTTCACTTTCATGCATTGGAGAAGGAAATGGCAACCCACTCCAGTGTTCTTGTCTGGAGAATCCCAGGGACGGGGGAGCCTCATGGGCTGCCATCTATGGGGTCGCACAGAGTCGGACACGACTGAAGAGACTTAGCAGCAACTGTATAGTACAGGGAACTGTATTCAATATCCTGTAATAAACTGTAGTGGAAAGAATATGAGAAAGAATATTTATGTGTTTGTATATATATGAAACTGAACCATTTTACTGTACATCAGAAATTAACACAACATTGTAAATCAATTATACTTCAATAAAATACATTTTTAAAAAGAAAGCTAACAAAATCATTACAGATTGCATAAGTCATATTTAGGAATCCAGATAGTCCTTATTGAGAATGAGTCTAGAGAAAAGCTACACTCCAGTGAAAATCACAAAAGAAATGGTTTGCTTAAATTATGTTTCCTTATTGTTTTTACTACAAAAGCAATGTAAGCTTGTTCCCCTCTAGGCATCTGCTGGTTGGGAGCCCTTTTGTGCTGTTCTAGGACTATACAAATATACACAGTGAGTGAGTGAATGAAAGTCACTCAGTCGTGTCTGACTCTTTTCGACCCCATTGACTCTATAGTCCATGGAATTCTCCAGGCCAGAATACTGGAGTGGGTAGCCTTTCCCTTCTCTCGGGGATCTTCCCAACCCAGAGATCAAACACAGGTCTCCCACACTGAAGAGGGTTCTTTACCAGCTGAACCACAAGGGAAGACCAAGAATAATGGAGTGGGTAACCTATCCCTTCTCCAGGGGATCTTCCTGACCCAGAAATTGAACTGGTTTTTTGTGCTGGGTTTTAAATTTAAATGGTGGTCAAGACTTAATCATTAGAAAGGGATTTTTGCTTGTTCATTTTAAGAAAATTCTGACAGTGTTCCTTTTTCTCAATAATTTATAATATTCATTTTTTGACTGCATCCTTTCCTAAACTTTTCAGAGGACCCTTCACCTGGTCTCAGTCTGAGAGCTTTTTAAAAGATTTCTGGAAATCTAAAATCTAAAACTTCTTCTTGTTTCCAGGTACTCTTGGTCTCCAAGAATCCCAGGATGAGCAGTACTAACGTCTTTTCAAATTCCCAGTTGTCTCCCATTAGTGGCAAACAATACAGTGTAAGTTTGAAGTATCTTCATTCTGGGTATTGAGTCCAGGCTCACCTCCTGACCCTGCATCCTCTTAACGGAAACCTTGGACAAGTCTTTTGTTAGTATTTCTGAATCTCAGTTTCCCCATCAGTAAAACAGAGAGAATGAGGAAACCGTGGTGGGATGGACACTTTGGGTGTCCAGGGCTTACAACAAAAGAACGTATCTAGAGTTCCTGACCTCACATATAACTTGTAGCTGTCCTGATCATGAATCAAACATAGTCTCTGATCTCCACAATTTACACATTCTAGGCGAGACAGATTTGGAAACAATGAATGCCACAGATGGATGAGAAAAAAACACATAAGAAACCCATAGAAGCTCATCAGAGGTGCATGGAAGGCAGATAATGTTCAGCTGTGTTGGGATGTGTAGGAAGGAACTCACAAGATGGAGAAGGAGGAAGTGGGGGTGGGGCGGGGGGAGTGGGAGGGAGGTCTAGCATTCCCAGGGGAACCGATTAGGAGAAAGCACGGCCGTGTGAATGCATACGTAGGCTAGGGAAGGGCATCACTTAGGTTGAGGACATGGTGCAAGTGAAG
This sequence comes from Redunca redunca, assembly GCA_006410935.1. Classification (NCBI taxonomy): domain Eukaryota; kingdom Metazoa; phylum Chordata; class Mammalia; order Artiodactyla; family Bovidae; genus Redunca; species Redunca redunca. The sequence goes on along the minus strand of SJYQ01000083.1, from coordinate 157,845 downwards.
CAGGGGATAGATAAATGGGCCCCAGACTGAACAGCGGGACATTGTCCCCTGTGGACAGGTGCTCCAAGAAGAAAAGAAGGAGGAGGTAAGCTCTGCCCAGATAAGAGACCACATATTTCTCATGCTCAAGGTCAAGGAGCCCTTCCCAACTACACATGCGTAGAAAAGTTCCTTCAGTTCAGTTCAGTTGCTCTGTCGTGTCCAACTCTTTGCGACCCCATGAATCGCAGCACGCCAGGCCTCCCTGTCCATCACCATCTCCCGGAGTTCACTGGAGGTCAAAAAGAAAGTCATGTCAGCTTACCCACAGGCCTCTTTGCTAGAATCTTTCTTGGCTAAGAGATGCATGGGCACACATGGAAGGACCCTGACCTGTACAAAACAGAACTCAGAACCCAGCAAAGCAAGATGACTGGCCACAGGAAACCCGCGAGAAATAACCCATATAAGTGATTTAACGCATGTAAGTGATTTAACCCGTATAAGTCTAACCATGGGGGCAAGACTCTGTCTGAGTCTGCCAGTGTGTCTATCCACATGTCACCCCTTTCCTGCTAGTGAACACTGTATTGTTTCACCACTTTCTATCTCTATGCAGAAATTCATTTCTGTACAGCTGTTGGGCCAGGGCCTTGTCCCTGCTTTAGTGGCTGGGGTTCAGCACCCCACTGCTGAGCCCTGACTTCAGTCCCCGGCCAGGAACCAACATCCTGCTTCAAGTCGCTGCAGGATGAGGCCATCCGAGAGCAGAAGGTGGTAAAAGGCAAGAAGATTCTGTTTTGGGGGCAGACTCGGGTTGGATCTCTGCTACCCTGTTAAGGCAGAGCTGTGCAGTCTCCCAGCTGCGGAGACTGCCATGGCCGCTGCGTGGCCTCAGATCCCGCGGAGAGGCATCAAGGTAACTGTCAGTGTCCCTCTCCAAGCTTTAAGTCCCTCCCTGACAGAAAGAGGGCTCTGGGCCTGCCTTACCTCTCAAACGTTTGCTTCCAATCCTAAAACACTTCTGACACTGAAGGGAAGCTGTTTCCACTTACAAATCTTAGGAGGGAATCAGGCCTTTCCATGCTGAGGCCCAGGGTGAGACATAATGGTGATTTACACACCATAAACTTTTGTGAGTTTTATTCACCTCAGTGGTCTGATATTAAACAGGCTCACGGGGGAGCCGCAGTGACTGGCTTTTCTGGGCAGGGCAGCACTAGGCTATGAGGAAAGGAGAGGAATGAGACAAACAACCAGCATACTCTGGTCTCCAGACTCCTGGTTATCCTCTTGATCTGAAGTGAAAGTGTGAAAGTGTTAGTCACTCAGTCGTGTCTGACTCTTTGCAACCCCGTGGACCACAGCCTGCCAGTCTCCTCTGTCCACGGGATTCACCAGGCAAGAATACCGGAGTGGGTTGCCATGCCCTCCTCCAGGGGGTCTTTCTGACCCAGGGGTCCCTCACACATCTCTGTGTCTCCTGCATTAGCAGGTAGGTTCTTGAGCACTAGCTCCACCTGAGAAGCCCCCTTAGACAGGGCTACCATCTTCCAAAGGCTTGACTGGGGCTGGGGTTGGAGGATCCATTTCTTTTTCTTATTTTAAAAGTGATGTATCTCCCCCCAACCCCCCGTTTTTTTAAGGAAGTCTTCTTATCTATGGCTTTGTATTTATTTACTTATGGTTGTGTGGCATGTGAGATCTTAGTTCTCAGACCAGGGATAGAATCTGTGCCCCCTGCATTGGAAGCCCAGAGCCCTGGCTACTGGTTCACCAGGGGATTCCGAGAGGACCCATTTCTCATGAACAGTCGTGCACATAGCATTGAGGCCTAGTTCCTCTCCATGCAGGCCTCTTCACAGCTACATAAGTGGCCTCAAAGCATGGTGACGGACATTCTCCAGAGCAAGTGATCCAAGTGGCCACAACGGAACCTGCAAGGCCTTTTCAATGTATTAGTAGACTCACAACATCTACCTATCCCCTCCGTTATGCACTCTTAGTCACACAGATAGCTCTGGGTTAACGTCAGGAGGAGGTTGCAGAAGAGTGTAAGTGGCGGAGAGCAAGGGTCACTGAGGCGAGGGGAGGGATGCCGTCTTGGAAGCTGGTTACGGCAGCCAGCTTATAATCGAAGTTCTTGACTCGCCTGTTTATTCCCAGTTTACCTCTGGCTTTGCCTCCATCCCTTCCAGTTTTTGCAGCTTCATGCATTAGCTCCTATCGCTCTTGACAGTTTCTGCTCTTTCGCTGCCCTGATTTAAGGTTCATCTTTTCCTTCCTGTGACAGTTAAAAATAAATTATACCCTTGGCAATAATAAAATGGGGATTTCACACCCACCTCCATATAACTGCTGTGTAATAAATGTATCTAAATTGCCTAGTGCAGCACCGGCTCATATTAGGTGTGTAATAAATGCTAATGGCTCTTTTTATGATTGTTATTATTATTATTTCTATCACCAGTATTAGCTCCATCATTATCAATACAATTATGCCATTATGAACTGCATTGTGGAAAGTCTAGCGCAGAACCTCACTCCTGTAATAGGTAAGGAGATGGTCATTTTGATGAAAATCTGCCTTTCCTTTTTTCCCCCATCTTGCTGCCTTTCAACACCCAGTGTTGCAGTCAAAGGAAACTATTATCAGACCCCAAAAGCCTCAGAAAATAGCCTTTATTTTTACTGAAGTCTTTTGAAGAGCAAGCAAGGAAGGATGGAATTACATGCCAGAGCCCAAACCACATCTTCTAAAACCTCTCTCCAGACGCCCCTCCTTTCCAAGTCTCAGCCTCCCGGCAAAGGCTTCTGCAAGTCTTTGCTTGCCACTCTCCTCCAAAACTCTCCTGTCCTTTCTCTCCCAAAAGTCTCCCCTGTCTTCATACCTTCTTCCACCTAAGCCTTCAACTTGCCTGATCTCTTTTCTACTCAAAGATTTCAAAGGAGAAAAATGGAGAGGCATGTTTAAAACATTTCCAGCAATTCAACATCACTGCAACATCCAACCACTTCCCAGAAATCACTTTACAATCGCTTTCCTAGAAATTCATTTTTATTGTAGTTTAGAGAATGGATTAGAAAAGAACCAAAAACACAACAACTGATCCTTCACCAAAAATAATTTAAGATAACTCTGGAGTTCCTAAGGAATACTTGTGTTTTATTTCAAAACCCAGCTGTCTGCTGCCTCTAGCATCTGACCATAACGAATCCCCCGTGCACTCCTGCATAGAGGCAGGCAGCCCATGAACCTGGGTTTGAGTTCCAGTCCAAAGCTTACTTTTATTTACTCTCACTTTCCTTATTAGTAAACTGGAAGTCATAATGCCTGCCTCCACATAATCTGAAGATGGAGGAGGCAGTGGTCTTTAAGCACAAACACAGTGTCAGATGCTGAGAACTTGCTCAATAAATAGTAGCTCTAGCATCCTTGGAAATGTTTTTCATGGACTGGCAGAGGAAAATAACCTTATTAAATGGCTTCTATTCCTAAGACATGTCCAGTAGAGCTGTCTCATTTACAAATAAGGCTCAGGACTTGGCTGAAGAGAAATATATATATGTATATATTCAGAGAGATGGAGAAGGCAACGGCACCCCACTCCAGTACTCTTGCCTGGAAATTTCCATGGACAGAGGAGCCTGGTGGGCTGCAGTCCATGGGGTTGCTAAGAGTCAGACACGACTGAGCAACTTCACTTTCACTTTTCACTTTCATGCATTGGAGAAGGAAATGGCAACCCACTCCAGTGTTCTTGCCTGGAGAATCCCAGGGACAGGGGAGCCTGGTGGGCTGCCGTCTATGGGGTCGCACAGAGTCGGACACGACTGAAGTGACTTAGCAGCAGCAGCAGCATTCAGAGAGAAGGAAAAAAAGGAGTTCTTGGGTTATTTGGGGAGCCAGGAGGGTCAGTTTAAAGTCTGATGACACTGCTTGGGCAGTACTTCAATTTTCAGCCTTTCAATGTCTTAATCTTTAAGAAGGTTATAATAATACCATCTATCTCACAGAGTGGTGGTAGAGAATTCAGTTAGTGAATAGATGTAAGGCTCTTGGCAAGCAATGGAGTGTGAGTTATTTCTTTATGCCTATATGATCAGGCATAAAGGAGCTGTCATTTTAAGGAATAAATTAAATGATAGGTACTCTTCCTCTGAATTCCCAAAGCACCCTATTGCCATGTCGGGGCATCCTCACAGCAAGTTCATTATCAGAGACCCTTTGGTATGAGCTTGTGGAAGGAAGTGTAACCACTGGAAAGTGGAAATATTCACTCATGAACTTGCCACTTAAAAATCTGAGTCTTGCTCAGACATGGCTTCCCACATAGCACAAGCTCCCTGGGTGCCCAGAGGGTCAACTCTGACACCTGTCCTGCATTTTCACCCAGTGATACAATGCAGAAAAGACACAGGGCTGCAGGAAGTCAAAGAGTGACATTGGCAACAGCTCCAACCATTCATCAAGGCTTTGACAAATGGGAATGTGGTGGTGGTGGAACAACTTGCAATGAACGAAAAGATCTTTCTAAATGATAATGTTTCAAAAGGGAATAAATGTGAATAGCAGCTGATTAAAAATGATGCGTAGACAGATGAAACCCTCAAATTTCCTAATAGAACTGATGTTCTCTGTAATATCCTTTGACAGTCAGATGTGACCTGAAGAATGCTAAAATACAAGGTCATTCTTCAGTGTATAGACTGTGTGCTTCACTGCAGTTATAATTGATGTATTGTTGAACATATTTAAAGTTCTGTTACAAATTTTCATTTCATTTTCTAAGATAAAGTCCCAGTCACACTGTTTGTTTCACTATAACTGCTATGAAATTCATGTTCCCTATTTTAATACATCTACATAAGTGGCCTTCTTCTGTTGCAGTTTGTCCAGGAAAAATGAGAATCTCTCTTTTTAAAAAATTTTATTGGAGTATAGTTGCTTTACCATGTTGTGTTAGCTTTTACTGTACAGCAAAGTGAATCAGCTAAACATAAACCTACATGCCCTCTTTTTTAAATTTCCTTGGAAGGAAAGTTGTGACCAAGCTAGACAGCATATTAAAAAGCAGAGACATTACTTTGTCAACAAAGGTCCATCTAATCAAGGCTATGGTTTTTCCAGTAGTCATGTGAGGGTTGGACTATAAAAAAAAGCTGAGCATGGAAGAATTGATGCTTTTTAACTATGGTGTTGGAGAAGACTCTTGAGAGTCACTTGGATTGTAAGGAGATCCAACCAGTCCATCCTAAAGGAAATCAGTCCTGGGTGTTCATTAGAAGGACTTATGTTGAAGCTAAAACTCCAATACTTTGGCCACCTGTTGTGAAGAGCTGACTCATTTGAAAAGACCCTGATGCTGGGAAAGATTGAAGGCGGGAAGAGAAGGGGATGACAGAGGATGAGATGGTTGGATGGCATCACCGACTCAATGAGCATGAGTTTGGGTAAACTCCCAGAGTTGGTGATGGACAGGGAGGCCTGGCCTGCTGCGGTTCATGGAGTTGCACAGAGTCGGACACGACTGAGCGACTGAACTGAACTGAATTAGGTCATCACAGAGCACTGGGTAGAGTTCCCTGTGTTATCCAGTAGGTTCTTATTAGCCATCTGTTTTACACATAGTATCAATAGTGTTGGAAAGGGAAATGGCCACCTACTCCAGTACCCTTGCCTGGAGAATTCTGTGGACAAGGAGCCTGGTGGGATGCTGTCCATGGGGCTGCACAGAGTCAGACATGACTGAAACGACTTAGCATGCTTGCATGCATTGGAGAAGGAAATAGCAACCCACTCCAGTATTCTTCCCTGGGGAACCCCAGGGACAGAGGAGCATGATGGGCTGCCGTCTATGGGGTCACATAGAGTTGGACACGACTGAAGCACCTTAGCAGCAGCAGCATCAATAGTGTACATATGTCAATCCCAATCTCCCAGTTCATCTCACCTCCTCTTCTCTTATAGGTGTCCATACATTTGTTCTTGATATCTGTGTCTCTATTTCTGCTTTGTAAATAAGATCATCTATACCAATTTTTTTGGATTCCACATATATGTGTTAACGTATGATGTTTGTTTTTCTGACTTACTGCACTCTTAGAATCTATTTTTCTGCATGCTGGTTTCTGATGTGCCACCCCCTCTATTTGGGATGCTCCCTGCCCCCTCACACCCTCAGGATCCTCGCTGCTCCCTTCTTTAGGTCTTTGTCAAGTATCTACTTCTCAGGAGACTTCTAGACCTTCCTTTACAAAAAAGCCCCCTATACAATAAAGCATACATGCCCACTCACCCGCAACCACACATGCACTCACATCCCCCACACCTCTACAATCAGATACTCCTCACACACATATACACCCTTACACATACCCCCATACATACATGCTTGTGCACACACAAACAAAACCTTTACTCACTTATCTACTCTTCTCTATCCCTTTATCTTGGTTTTTGTTGGTAACGTTTATCACCTCTTGGAATGTTAAGTATATTTTCCCCAGTTATTTGTTTATTATTTGCTACAAAATCAGGAACTTGATTGGGTTCACTATTTTATTTCCAGTAGTGGGCAGGGAGGAGGTCCTCAATATTAGTGGGATATATATCCTGCTGATATGTATCCTGAGAAATCTGTATGCACGTCAAAAAGCAACAGTTAGAACTGGACATAGAACAACAGACTGGTTCCAAACTGGGAAAGGAGTATGTCAAGGCTGTATATTGTCACCCTGCTTATTAAACTGAAATGCAGAGTACATCATGAGCAATGTTGGACTGGATGAAGCACAAGCTGGAATCAAGATTGCTGGGAGAAATATCAGTAACCTCATACATGCAGTTGATACCACCTTTATGGCAGAACTAAACAGCCTCTTGATGAAAGTGAAAGAGGAGAGTGAAAAAGTTGGCTTAAAACTCAACATTCAGAAAACTAAGATCATGGCATCTGGTCCCATACTTCATGGCAAATAAATAGGGGAACAATGGAAATAGTGAAAAGCTTTATTTTAGGGGGTTCTAAAATCACTGCAGATGGTGACTGCAGCCACAAAATTAAAAGATGCTTGCTCCTTGGAAGAAAAGTTATGACCAACCTAGACAGCATATTAAAAAGCAGAGACATTACTTTGCCAACAAAGGTCCGTCTAGTCACAGCTATGGTTTTTCCAGTAGGCATGTATGGATGTGAGAGTTGGACTATAAAGAAAGCTGAGTGCTGAAGGATTGATGCTTTTGAACTGTGGTGCTGGAGAAGACTCTTAAGAGTCCCTTGGACCGCAAGGAGATCCAACCAGTCCATCCTAAAGGAGATCAGTCCTGAATATTCATTGGAAGGACTGATGCTGATGCTGAAACTCCAATCTTTTGACCACCTGATGCGAAGAACTGACTCACTGGAAAAGACCCTGATGCTGGGAAAGATTGAAGGCAGGAAGAGAAGGGGACGACAGAGGATGAGATGGTTGGATGGCATCACTGACTCAATGGACAAGAGTTTGAGTAAACTCCAGGAGTTGGTGATGGATAGAGAGGACTGGTGTGCTGCAGTCCATGGGGTCGCAAAGAGTCGGAAATGACTGAGGGACTGAACTGATATCCTGCCGATGAATGGATGGATGAATGGATGCCTGGATCCCAGAACTCAGGGCATTTTGTTTGAAAAGGTTACTTAACCCCCTTCACGCTGATGATGCCTTGAGGGCAGGGTCTATGGCTTGTTGTCCTTTTCCACCAGTTCTTCAGGGAGCCAGGCACTGAGGTTTACCACAAACACCTGCTGGGCTGCAATAAAGTCCTAGCAAAGTCTCCAGGTTCCAACTTCTGAGTGTCTTCAAAGCCCCGGTCCCAAACCCTGACATCAGCAGAGGTGCAGCCCCAGGCCTGGGGCCTTTGCCAGAAGCGTCTCTCTGTTGTAAAAGCAAAACAAAAGAACACACACCACTGTGGAAATTCCAAAGTAAACGCTCCTCTCTGCAGGCTGGAGCGGGTTGGGTGGGAGTGAAGATGCAGAGGCTACAGCAGCGGCCCGCCTGGAGCCCCGAGTTTGCAATGTCGGAGCTCCGCTCCAGTTTTATTAAAAATGCCAATCTAACGAGCCTGCGTGACCAGCCCATGAAAAGTGGCGTGCTGTGTGTGACTAGACCCGCTCCTGAGGCTCTAAATTGGTTCAAGATGTGGGGGTGGCGGCGAGGGGCAGTCAGCTCCGCGCATCCCCCACCATCGCTCCTCGGGGGAGAGACGGCCACAAGACAGTGGGAAGTTTGGGCAGGCAGGCTGGTAACCAGTTTGCTTACTTCATGTACAAGCCTCAGTTCTTCTGGTGGCATCATCCCCATGTGGGCCTTGATGGGGGCTTGCGGCGGGGAGCAGCCCTGCCCCTGCTCTCTGAACACAACCAGGTACTCAGCTCAGAGGCGCGGGCTGCCGAGATCCCGACCCACCTGAGGCTCTTCCCCAGCTATCCTTCGGGACTCCTGCATCAAGCCTGCGGGTCATCAGGTCACCAGATCTGTTTCAAAACAGAGGAAACCAAGCTCAAAAAGCTAATGTCTCACCGAAAGCCACGCATCGGGGAGGGACTACGGCAAGATGCGAACATAGGCTCAAGAGAGATCCTTTAAAACCAAAGTGCAGGTCGAAAGGAGCCATATGTAATTTTAAGACTAGGGAAGGAAACTCCTTCTCTCTTGGTGCAGGAGACGGTATGAAGAAATGGTGACATGCGGGGCTTGGGAGACTGTGCCCGTACTGCCCGTTTGCGTGCTACTCGGGCTGCTTCAGTTTCCTCATCTGCACCCCAAGGGTAACACAAAACCCACTTCACTTGTGTTTATGAAGATCCACTTAGTGGCCGGCACAGAAGAAGCTCTCAAATAAATAGTGTGACTATTATTGCAAATAAAAGTTATTCCATCCTCTGAGAGTTCAGGAGAGATACAGGGAAAGATAACTGGGTATAAGGGTATGAAATGTGAAATGTCAGACAGCCTAGCGTCATGGGCAAATCACCTCCGCTGCCTGTCCCTCGCCTTCTAACGTGTTACAGTCCTAACTGGCCACTTCCATCCTGGCGTCTCTGCAGCTCTCGGCACAAATGTCTATGATGGCACTTAGTATTCCTTCAGTTTACCAGCCCCAGGGCCCAGGAAACTGCACCTTCACCCGTACAGAGAGCAGATCGCCATCACGGGCTCGGTCTCCTTACCAGGGTCTGTGTCAAGCCCATTCTTTGAACCATCCCATCTAAGTATCACAGCTCCCTTGTGACCAAGTCCTTCATCAGCCCCTTTTAGAGGAGGGATCTAAGATAACAGACATCCTAAGTGACTTGCTCAAGAACAAGTATCCTGTAGGAGGCACAGCTGGGATTAGAACCTAAATCAAGATATCCACCACTCCATGACAGATGCTTAATGAATTACTGGGAAAACAGGGAAGAAGAGAGAGGAAGAGTTTGACAAAGGAAAGTAGATTTGGACAGGAATGGTTCAGATGGTCAAGAATCTGCTTACAATGCAGGAGACCTGGGTTAGATCTCCGAATCAGGAAGATCCCCTGGAGGAGGACTTGGCAATCCACTCTAGTAGTTTTGCCTGAAGAATTCTTTATACAAAGGAGCCTGGTGGCCATAGTCCATAGAGTCGCAAAAGAGTGGAACTTTTTGGTGGAACTAACACTTTTTGGTGGACCTAACACTTTTTGGTGGAACTAATCACTTTGGACAAAGTGTCCTAATCACTTTGTCCAATCACTTTGGACAGGATAGTACCAGTGCAAGACTAAATAGAGACTCACATCTCACTTAGAAAAAAGCATGTAAGTGTGTGTGTGGGTTTTGCTTTCTTGAGTCATACTTAGCAAGTTCACCCTCTACCCTTAATATTTCAGAGAAACCTCTGGAGGAGTGACTATAAATATGAGAGAAGGCTGTTGCACACTCCACCTGATAGTCTCCTGGGTTTCCCATTTTCCATCTTTGATAGTCTATGGGATCTTCAGCACTGTTTGTCAATTAAACAACTGAGGAACTCAGCTATGTCCCAGGAACCTGATTTCCTTGTTAGAAATATGGGGGTTTGGGGGCATAAATACAAATATACATACACATACACGCACCTTGTTTTCAGTCACTAAGTCGTGTCTGACTCTTTGCAACCCCATGGACTGCAGCATGCCAGTCCTTCTGTGACCTCCACTATTCTCCCGGAGGTTGCTCAAACTCATGTCCATTGAGTGAGTGATGCTATCTAACAATATCATCCTCTGCCAACTTCTTCTCCTTTTGCCTTCAGTCTTTTTCAGGAGCAGGATCTATTCCAATGAGTCGATTCCTTCCATCAGGTAGCATCAAAGTATTGGAGCTTCAGCTTCAATGTCAGCCTTCCAATGAATATTCAGGGTTGATTTTCTTTAGGATTGATTGGTATGATCTCTTCGCAGTCCATAGGACTCTCAAGAGTCTTCTCCAGCACCACAATTTGAAAGCGTCCATTCTTTGGTGCTCAGCTTTCTATATGGTCCAACTTTCACGTCCATATATGACAAGGGGAAATAATATTCAGTTCAGTTCGTTGCTTAGTCACGTCTGACTCTTTATGACCATATGGACTGCAGCATGCCTGTCTTCCTTGTCCTTCACCAACTCCCAGAGCACGCTCAAACTCATCATCAAGTCAGTGATGCCATCCAATCATTTCATCCTCTGTCGTCCCCTTCTCCTCCTGCCTTCAGTCTTTCCCAGCATCAGGGTCTTTTCCAATGAGTCAGTTCTTCACATCAGGTGGCCAAAGTATTGGAGTTTCAGCTTCAGCATCAGTCCTTCCAGTGAATATTCAGGACTGATTTCCTTTAGGATGGACTGGTTGGATAGCCTTGCAATCCAAGGGATCCTGAAGACTCTTCTCCAACACCACAGTTCAAAAGCATCAGTTCTTCAGCACTCAGCTTTCTTTATAGTCCAACTCTCACATCCATACATGACTGCTGGAAAAAACATAGATTTGACTACAAGGACTTTGTCAGCAAAATAATGTCTCTGATTTTTAATATGTTAGGTTGGTTATAGCTTTTCTTCCATGGAGAAAGTGTCTTTTAATTTTGTGGCTGCAGTCACCATCTACAGTGATTTTGGAGCCACCCCCCCAAAAAAAGTCTCTCATTGTTTCCATTGTTTCCCCTTCTATTTGCCGTGACCTGATGCGATGGGATGTCATGATCTTTGTTTTTTGAATGCTGAGTTTTAAGCCAATTTTTTCACTCTCCTCCTTCATTTCAGCAAGAGGCTCTTTAGTTCCTCTTCACTTTCTGCCATAAGAGTATGTGTCATCTGCATATCTGAGGTTATTGATATTTCTCCCGGCAATCTTGATTCCAACTTGTACTTCATCCAGCCTGGCATTTTGCATGATGCACTGTGCATGTAAGTTAAATAAGCAGGGTGACAATACACAGCCTTGATGTACTCCATTCCCACTTTGGAGCCAGCCTGTTTTTCCATGTCCAGTTCTAACTGTTGCTTCTTGACCTGCATACAGATTTCTCAGGAGGGAAGTCTGGTCTGGTATTCCCATCTCGTGAAGAATTTTCCATAGTTTGTTGTGATCCACACAGTTAAAGGCTTGGCATATTCAATAAAGCAGAAGTAGATGATTTTCTGGAACTCTCTTGCTTTTTCGATGATCCAACTGATGTTGGCAATTTGATCTCTGGTTCCTCTGCCTTTCCTAAATCCAGCTTGAACATGTGGAGGTTTACAGTTCACGTACTGTGGAAGCCTGGCTTGGAGAATTTTGAGCATTACTTTGTTAGCATGTGAGTGAGATGAGTGCAATTGTGCAGTAGTTTGAGCATTCTTTGGCATTGCCTTTCTTTGAGATTGGAATGAAAACTGATCTTTTCCAGTCCTGTGGCCACTGCTGAGTTTTCCAAATTTGCTGGCACACTGAGTGCAGCACTTTCACAGCATCATCTTTTAGGATTTGAAATAGCTCAACTGGAATTCTGTCACCTCCAGTAGTGAAGCTTCCTAAGGCCCACTTGGCTTCACATTCCAGGATGTCTGGCTCTAGGTGAGTGATCACACCATCGTGGTTATCTGGGTCATGAGATATTTTTTGTATAGTTCTTCTGTGTATTCTTGCCACCTCTTCTTAATATCTTCTGCTTCTGTTAGGTCCATACAATTTCTGTCCTTTACTGTGCCCGTCTTTGCATGAAGTGTCCCCTTGGTATCTCTAATTTTCTTGAAGAGATCTCTAGTCTTTCCCATTCTATTGTTTTCCTGTGTTTCTTTGCACTGATCAATGAGGAAGGCTTTCTTATCTCTCCTTGCTATTCTTTGGAACCCTGAATTCAAATGGGTATATCTTTCCTTTTCTCCTTTGCCTTTAGCTTCTCTTCTTTTCTCAGCTATTTGTAAGGCCTCCTCAGACAACCATTTTGCCTTTTTACTTTTGTTTTTCTTGGGGATGGTCTTGATCCCTGCCTCCTGTACAATGTCATGGACCTTGTCCGTAGTCCTTCAGGCACTCTGTCTATCAGATCTAGTCCCTTGAATCTATCTGTCACTTCCCCTATATAATCATAAGGGATTTGATTTAGATCATACCTGAACGGTCCAGTGGTTTTCCCTACTTTCTTCAATTTAAGTCTGAATTTGGCAATAAGGAGTTCATGATCTGAGCCACAGTCAGCTCCCAGTCTTGTTTTTGCTGACTGTATAGAGCTTCTCCATCTTTGGCTGCAAAGAATCTAATCAACCTGATTTTGGTGTTGACCATCTGGTGATGTCCATGTGTAGAGTCTTTTCTTGTGTTGTTGGAAGAGGGTGTTTGTTATGACCAGTGCGTTCTCTTGGCAAAACTCTGTTAGCCTTTGCCTTGCCTCATTTTGTCCTCCAAGGCCAAATTTGCCTGTTACTCCAGGTATCTCTTGACTTCCTACTTTTGCATTCTAGTCCCCTATGATGAAAAGGACATCTTCTTTGGGCATTAGTTCTAGAAGGTCTTGTAGGTCTTCATAAAACCATTTAAGTTGAGCTTCTTCAGCATTGCTGGTCAAAGCATAGACTTGGATTACTGTGATATAGAATGCTGTGCCTTGGAAATGAACAGAGGTCATTCGGTCGTTTTTGAGATGGCATCCAAGTACTGCATTTTGGACTCTTTTGTTGACTATGATGGCTACTCCATTTCCTCTAAGAGATTCTTGCCCTTAGTAGTAGATATAATGGTCATCTGAGTTAAATTCACCCATTCCGGTCCATTTTAGTTCACTGATTTTCTTAAATGTCGATGTTCACTTTTGCCATCTCCTGTTTGACCACTTCCAGTTTGCCTTGATTCATGGACCTAACATTCCAGATTCATACGCAATATTGCACTTTACAGCATCAGACTTTACTTCCATCACTGGGCACATCCGCAACTGGGTGTTTTTGCTTTGGCTCCATCCCTTCATTCTTTCTGGAGTTATTTCTCCACTGATCTCCAGTAGCATATTGGGCACCTGCTGACCTGAGGAGTTCCTCTTTCAGTGTCCTATCTTTTTGCCTTTTCATACTCTTCATGGCGTTCTCAAGGCAAGAATACTGAAGTGGTTTGCCATCCCCTTCTTCAGTGGACCATGTTTTGTCAGAACTCTCCACCATGACCTAAGAAAGCTGTGGTACATATACACAATGGAGTATTACTCAGCCATTAAAAAAAATACATTTGAATCAGTTCTAAGGAGATGGATGAAACTGGAGCCGATTATACAGAGTGANTAAAATAAAATAAAATTTAAAAAAAAAATAAAAATAAAAAGCCCTGCACACCAATTTTGTGCTTGTACATCACTTTAATTCCCTGCTGACAGGTAGGATAAAGTAGTGGCTAGAAGCTCACCATAGAGGTAGGCAACATGAGTCTAAGCCCCTGCTCTATCTCCTTAGCAGCTGTGTGACACAAGCAAGTTACTTAGCCTGTCTGTTTCTCTATGTCCCACCCACACAATGGGTAGTAATAATAATTTCTACCTAATGGCACTATTGCTTTGCCCAGAGCCTGGCAAACAACAGTGTTCTATTAAATATTTTTCATTTATGTTGATTTTTTTTATTCGACCTTTTAGAAAGCCCTACATGGCCATTATTATGTCCATTTTTCCATCTGAAGTAACTGAGACTTAGAAGAGGGAAGTTGTGCCCAGTATAACATAGGTTTTTCTAATCATGATACTGCCAGAGGAAAATTCCAGAAAGGTAGTCTGAAAAAAAAACAAAAAAAACATAAGTCTGGACAGTGAGGAGATACTAAGGAAAAAGACAAAACTATCCAACCATTTGCAGTTAGGTGGTTTGGTGTCCAAATTAAAAAAACACTTTTTTTTTCTCCTCAGGAGCTAAAACTTCAGTATTATTGACCATCTATCTGTAAGCGTCACTATGAGCAAAGATGGGTCTCTGTGTTCTCAGCAAACTAGAGTCGGCATATGCTAGCACTGCGATAGCTTTTCCTCTTGGGAAACCACCCAGCTCTCTCTCTCTTAGTCCATGAGATTCTGGTGTGGCAGCCCTTGCACTCCCACCACCCACCCTACCACAATCAAGATGAGCATCTTTCAAGTATCACACAAGACTCACACCAGAAGAAACAGGGGCAAATTTGTGAATTTAGTCAGAACATGAGGAAAATGGCCCTTTCCTTCTCTGGGGTTTTTTGAGATAGTAGCAGGGAAGCCTAGAAACATTGTTAGCCATATTTATCAGCATATGGGAAGAGCATGCTCAACAAAAAAACGACAAAACAAAGGGAATCAGAGCAGAGGATTGATGAGATAACATCCTGGATTAAGCCATGCCTGAAGGCCATGCAAATGTCTCATGTTTAATACCTTTTATTTTCTGTTTAATAGGAGTTGGTTTTCTGCCACTTGCAAACAAAATGATCTTAGCTTACAAAATCCCTTCCTTATTTTCTTATCTCTAACCTTCCTAGCTCAGCTCAGCAGGGTCCACTGCTCTCCAACTCTTGCGGCCTAAGTCTACTGCAGTTTCTTAGCCCATCATTCGGATGGAAAAGAGAATGTCTCAAATACCACCTCGCTCACCCTCCACCACCAACACCTGGTGGAACCATGTGCAGACTCCGGGTCCCAGAGAAGCCCCCAAGGCTGTGTTGGAGTCCTGGACTCCAGTCCTGGTTCTTTGTCTTGGCAGTGGCGTGTCACGTCTGGAGTCCAGTTCTATATCAAGTTTGCCGGCCCTGATTTGGGGACTTCTGTTCTGTTAGTCCAGTGTCTGAGCACATCATACTGGCTGCCCACCAAGCCAATGGCTTTTCTCCTTGCTATTCCAAGGCAGATCATCAACATACCAGCATCTTTCAGCTTAGTCATAGCCTGACTCATATCAAATTTTTGACACTGTTTCTATATCTGGCAAAGAAATGACTTGGAAAGTCAGACTTAGGGTAGACTATTAAACTGAAAATAAATTCCTTATGGGGATCATTTAAACCTAAGCCACTACAAATCCCAGCTATAAGAAGACAGAGGGCTAAGACTTTTTAATGCCCTGACAGTTAAAACAGTCGTTAAAATTCAGCCTGATTTTCTAAGCCATGATTTTAAAGTCCTATTGGGAAAACACACAAGGACAGAGTGGGTTTTTGCAGTGGTTGGACAATTATGGGAGCAGTGAGAGCAAATAGTGAGCTTTCTTCTCCTCCCAGCTTCAGGGAGGTACAGCTGTGCAGCCTGAAGGGTCCTGTAATGGGGAACTGACTGGCTGTCCCTGAATGCTTCTTTCAAGATCAGTTCCCAGATGCAATCACACTTGGCTCAGAATAGCTTGAGGAAGAAGACAAACTTCCCTTCCTGTGCACAGAGAAAGATACACAGTTCAGAGGACAGAGGCCACAGGTCAGTGACAAGTGTAAGGCTCTCTGGGCCAGAAATTTAGCCCTTTGCACTGCCTCGGATGAGGCCCATCTGACAAGGAAAGAGTCAGCCCCCTGGGGGAAATCCACTGATTAGAAATTACAATGGGCAAAAATGACAATAACCATCATCTGCCAAACACTTACTCCATGCCAGGCACTCTTCTAAGGCGTTAGGTGCGCCATCTCAGCTAAACCTCATAACAACCCTACAGAATCAAGATAATATTAGCCCCGTTTTACACAGAGGAAGCTGAGGCTTAAAGAGGTCAGATTCCTGCACTAGTTATTTATTGCTATGTTAAAAGTTTCCCCAAAATGTAATGGCTTAAACCAATTTTATATTATCTCAAAGTCTCTGTGGGTCAGAAATCTGGAACCATCCTAGCTAAGTAGAGGAGGAGGGAAGGGGAGGGGTCTCTCCAAAGGTGTCAAGATGTTGGCCAGGACTGAGATTAGCTAAAAGCTGGAAGGTCCACTCTCAAGAGGCTCACTCTATGGCTGCTGGCAGGAAGCCTCAGTTCTTCACCAGATGAGCCTCTCCACAGGGCTGCTTGAGTGTCCTCTCAACATGGCAGCCCCTGTCCCCAGAGTGAGTAATCCAAGAGAGTCTGGGAGGAAGCCATAGTGCCTTTTACATCTTCATCGAGAATGTCATGCAATGACACTCTGCCATATTCTGTTCATTAGAAAGCAGTCACTTAGTTCACATGAATAGAGGAGTCGGCTGTACTTTTTGAAGAGTCGAAGTTTGTGAACATATTTCAAAACTCCCAGAGCACCTATCCAAGATCACAGTGTGGCTGAGCCAGTGGATAATCCTCTGCTCTCAACAAGATCATTTTGCCTCTCAGGAAACAATGAAAGAAAACCTTCCTCCTTTGTATGCCTTTTAGAAAAGGCAGAAGAACCAGAGATCAAATTGCCAACATCCACTGGATCATCGAAAAAGCAAGAGAGTTTCAGAAAAACATCTATTTCTGCTTTATTGATTATGCTAAAGCCTTTGACTGTGAGGATCACAATGAACTGTGGAAAATTCTGAAAGAGATGGGAATACCAGACCACCTGACCTCCCTCTTGAGAAACCTGTATGCAGGTCAGGAAGCAACAGTTAGAACTGAACATGGAACAACAGACTGGTTCCAAATAGGAAAAGGAATACGTCAAGGCTGTATATTGTCATCCTGCTTATTTAACTTATATGCAGAATACATCATGAGAAATGCTGGGCTGGAGGAAGCACAAGCTGGAATCAAGATTGCCAGGAGAAATATCAATAACCTCAGATATGCAGATAATACCACCCTTATGGCAGAAAGTGAAGAAGAACTAAAGAGCCTCTTGATGAAAGTGCAAGAGGAGAGTGAAAAAGTTGGCTTAAAGCTCAACATTTGGAAAACTAAGATCATGGCATCTGGTCCCATCAGTTCATGGGAAATAGATGGGGAAACAGTGGAAACAGTGGCTGACTTTATTTTGGGGGGCTCCAAAATCACTGCAGATGGTGATTGCAGCCATGAAATTAAAAGATGCTTACTCCTTGAAAGGAAAGTTATGACCAAGCTAGACAGCATATTAAAAAGCAGAGACATTACTTTGTCCACAAAGGTCCATCTAGTCAAGGCTATGGTTTTCCCTGTAGTCATGTATGGATGTGAGAGTTGGACTGTAAAGAAAGCTGAGTGCTGAAGAATTGGTGCTTTTGAACTGTGGTGTTGGAGAAGACTCTTGAGAGTCCCTTGGACTGCAAGGAGATCCAACCAGTCCATCCTAAAGGAAATCAGTCCTGGATGTTCATTGGAAAGACTGATGTTGAAGCTGAAACTCCAGTCCTTTGGCCACCTGATTCGAAGAGCTGACTCATTTGAAAAGACCCTGATGCTGGGAAAGATTGAAGGCAGGAAGAGAAGGGGACGACAGAGGATGAGATGGTTGGATGGCATCACAGACTAAATGGGCATGGGTTTGGGTAGACTCCGGCAGTTGGTGACAGACAGGGAGACCTGGCATGCTGAGGTTCATGGGGCTCGCAAAGAGTTGGACATGACTGAGTGACTGAACTAAACTCAACTATATATCCAGGAACATAAACTCCAGGTAATCATTTGAACAGGTAAAACATGCATCTGGTAAAACATTTACAATTATGCAAAAAGGATATATGGTTTCCCTGGTGGCTTAGCTGGTAAAGAATCTGCCTGCAATGTGGGAGACCTGGGTTCAATCTCTGGGTTGGGAAGAAGGAAATGGCAACCCACTCCAGCACTCTTGCCTGGAGAATTCCATGGACAGGAACCTGGCAACCATGGGGTTGCAAAAAGTCGGACATGACTAAGCATCTGCCTCTCTCTCTCTCTCTCTCTCTCTCACACACACACACACACACACACACACACACACACACATACAGGATGCATAGTGCAAAGGAAAGCCTTGCATAAATCCTTCCAGAGATGGCCTAAGCCAGTGATTCTCAGTGCAATCCCAACCAACAGCATCAATCACTTGGGAACTCGCTAGAAATATAAATTCTCAGGCCAACCCCAGGCCTAGTGAGTCAGAAATATGGGGACAGGGCCCAGCCATCTGGGTTATAATAAGCTGCCAGGTAAGTTTGATGAACATCAGTGTTTAAGAACCACTAGTTTATGCAACAAAGCATCAAACAACTTAAAGCCCTTAAGTGCTCCCACCATCTAGACTGTGATAGGAATAAACTTTTGTGTATCTTGAAATTACCTTGTAAACACCACAATGATGGTACATTGCATTATGCCTGAGTGAAAACCACAATGCAATGATATCTGTTGCCTGGCTTTGGTAAATTTACACACACACACACACACACACACACACACACATATATGTCATGGGAACTATTCCCAATTGGAAGTACCTATCCCACAGTGCCTTATCTCTTGAAGGCCCTGAGACTTGTCTGCAGAGAAGTCATTTCAAGATGGTTCTATCACAAGTCTTTTTATATGGCAGGGCCCACAATATTTTCTTTTCAAGCTTAAGATTGTTCATCTGTGGATCTGCAACCATTGTCTTCATGCAGAGGATGTGTGATCTCAGGAAGCCATGGAAAGACCCTATGCCTTTTTGATTGTCATTGGAACTTCTCTTTTATGGAAATCTGATTGTGGCAGATGAACTTTATTTGTTAAAATTATACTAATGATAATACTAATGGCAATATGAACACAGCAGTTATATTGTCTCTAAAGAAAACAAAATATGTTAAATTCTAATTTAGGAAATGACTTTATTTTACCAAATTTATTCCAGGTACAAAAGAGCACACTAGAGACTTCTTTTAGCTAGCAACTCTCATGAGCTTTAAGTATGATTCAACTTACAAAAAGTCATTAATCATTCAAGCAGTGTTCTGGGAAGACACCCACGTAATAAAGTGATGCTTGCTGGACAACCAGGGTATGATGACAATGTTGATGTCCTCAGGTTGTGTTAACACAAGCGACACATCTTACCTTGTTATGTTTCACATATTGGAAAAGCAGTAATGAATATAAAATGTCAGACTTCATTCTTCTTTAGGCATTAGATCAACCAGAGAGAATCCAGGACTTCTGGGCATGTGTCAAAATAGAGACGCTGTGTGTGTATATATGCGTGTTTCTAGGGTGCATTTCCATACCTCTAGCTAGTCTATTCACATGTGTTGTATTTGTCATCTACTGCTGTATAACAAATAACTCCCATATTTAGCAGCCTAAATAACAAACATTTATGAATTCACACAATTTCTGAGAGTCGGTAATATGCAGGGGTTTTCTCTTCCCATCAAAAGTGGTCACTGTTTTATGTTTTAAATCATTAGTCAGCTAAGTTTGTTGTGCCACTTTCCCAGCCTGGCATCCAACAAGGGGGGAAAAAAATGAAGCACTGATAGTGACAAAAATCAGAATATTTATTTAAATCTGGGGTGGGGGACAACCTAAACACCACAGGGGATTGTTTAACAAGTTATGCCTCATTCCAATGACAGACTACTGGACTATCATTAAAAATGATCAAGGGTAGGAGGGGTGGGAGAAGGGAAGGAGGTTCCAGAGGAAGGGGACATATGTATACTTATGGCTGATTCACATTGTTATGTGGCAGAAACCAGTATAACAATATAAAGCAATTATCTTCCAATTAAAAATGAATTAAAAAAAATGATCATATCGTCAAAGAATATATGGTGCTATGCAAAGATGTTCATGTGTGTGCGTGCTCGGTTGCTTCAGTCGTGTCCGACTCTTTGCAACCCTATGGACTATAGCCCATCAGGCTCTTCTGTTTATGAGGATTCTCCAGGCAAGAATACTGGAATGGGTTGCCATGCCCTCCTCCAGGGGATCTTCCTGACCCAGGGATCAAACCCATATCTCTTATGTCTCCTGCACTGGCAGGCAGGTTCTTTAAGTGCCTTCTGGGAAGCTCATGAAGAAGTTCATAGTATGATCTTAAATCAAAGCCTATGATCCCAATTTATATAAAAATAATGCACATGTATTCATAACAAGTAACATTTCTTGAGCACTTAAACATGCCAGGCATTGTGCTATTGCTCTAAATCAATCTTTTTATTTAATTCTCACAACTTCCATATTTGTAGATATATCTATCTTTAGGGTGAGGGAATTAAATCACAGCAAGATTAAGAATCGGCTCAAGAATGGGAGAACATATTTGCCAATCACATATCTGTCATAGGTCCACTATCCAGACTATATAAAGAATTCTTACAACTCAATGACTGAAATATTATTCAGTCATAAAAGTGACTGAACATCTAATACATGGTACATTGTAGATGAACCTTGGAAGTGTGATGCTAAGTGAAAAAAGCCAGACACAAAAGATCACATATTATATAATTCCATTTATATGAAACACCCAGAATAAGTAAATTCATAGAGACAGGAAGCAGACTAGGGTCATGGGGATTAAAGCATGACTGTGTAATGTGTACCGGGTTCCCTTCTTGGGGTGATGAAAATGTTTTTAAACTAGGTAGAGGTGATAGTCGCACAATATTATGAATTAATAAATGTCATTGAATTGTAGGCTTTAAAATGCAGTTGCATCATTGCATCTTTTGTCAATTTCACCTCAATTTAACAAGGGAAGGGAAGAAAAGGGAGGGGAGAGGAGGGGACAGAAAAGAGGGACTTTCCTGGTGGTCCAGTGGCTCCACTCTCCCAATGCAGAGGGTCTGGGTTCAATCCCTCGTCAGAGAACTAGATCCCACATGCCACAACTAAGGTTGAGGATCCTGCATGCTGCAACTAAGACCCAGAGCAGCCAAATACATACATACATACATAAATATTTTAAGGAAAGGACTTTTCCCAAGGTCATACAGCTGACATATTGCAGGTTTCGCACCTGGATGGTCTGGCTTCCTGACATCTTCCTCAGATCAGGAGGAAACGTATCACACAATTAAC
Organism: Redunca redunca; assembly: GCA_006410935.1. Taxonomy (NCBI): domain Eukaryota; kingdom Metazoa; phylum Chordata; class Mammalia; order Artiodactyla; family Bovidae; genus Redunca; species Redunca redunca. The sequence continues at coordinate 136,471 of SJYQ01000083.1, read as the reverse complement.
AGAAGTTTCCTGGATGATGGGACTGAAAATATATCGTATGTTCTTCTTAAAAATGTTCTAAAATTCCCAGCTTTTCCAGATAATGATAATAAATACATGCAATTTAATGATGAGGATCTGTGAGTATCCTGTGTGTCAACATATAAACCAAAGGCTGGCCTTACTTACTAGATGTCACTAAGCTGGGTCATTTATACCCGGGACCCTCAATTTATCTGTTAAATGGGGACAAAAGAAATGAGAAAAGAATCTATCTCAGAGGATTTTGTGGGGCTCACAGGACAGAAAGTGTGTGATCGGTCCAGCCTAGCTAATAGGGGATAAAGTAGAGGGCATGGGACTTCCTTGGTGGTCCAATGGCTACGGCTCTGAACTCCCAGGACAGGGGCCAGGTTTGATTCCTGGTCAGGGAACTAGATCCCACATGCTGCAACTAAAGATCATGCATGCCTCAACTAAGACACAGTGCAGCCAAATAAATGAATAAATAAATGAAGAGGAGGTCATGTGCCTGGTTAGAAAGAACTTGCAATCATTCCCACTGGGATTCAAATCCACTTTGATTTATCGACTGTGATTTTTAGCAAGATCCTGTACATCTTTCAGGCTCAATAATACCTACCTTCTGGCTTTTTTTTTTTTTTAAGAATTAAAGGATAACCCCTGCTAAGTGCCTAGCGCAATGCAAAATACACAACAGGTTCTCAACAAAAAATAGCAAGTGTCACCAAGTGTTTACTCCCTTTTTCTAAGGAGAGGGACAGGTGGTGAGTGGGAGTCACTGAGGATGGGTGCACCTCTGCCCTTGACCTTCTAATTCCAAGCTACACATGGTGTGCTCCATTCTTTCCAGCTATAAAGGAAACAGTCACAACCCCAGATGGCTCCACGGCCATTCTCTTCTGTGTCCTGCTTTGCCAAGTGAAAGGGCCACAAGGAGAGAATGGAGAGAGTTTCTGTTCTAGGTTGGCAACCAGGCACCTGCTAAGTCAGCCAGGCTTTACAATGCTGGAATTTGAGAGTCAGGATAGTTATACAGAATGACCAGGACACTTAAACTGGGGCTATAAAGGAGGGACTCAGAAAACATGGTCTCAAGATCCACTGTACTCTTAAGATATTCTCCCTGAATAAGATTACACAGTTGCAAAGATATGAAGAATGTGGTTCATCACCCAACTTCAAATCTAGGTCCTATTTGTAAATTTATATATATATATATATATATATATA
>SJYQ01000083.1:119440-132759 GCA_006410935.1 Redunca redunca | reverse complement strand
AAGCAGAAATAGATGTTTTTCTGGAACTCTCTTGCTTTTTCCATGATCCAGTGGATGTTGGCAATTTGATCTCTGGTTCCTCTGCCTTTTCTAAAACCAGCTTGAACATCAGGAAGTTCATGGTTCACGTATTGCTGAAGCCTGGCTTGGAGAATTTTGAGCATTACTTTACTAGCATGTGAGATGAGTGCAATTGTGAGGTAGTTTGAGCATTCTTTGGCATTGCCTTTCTTAGGGATTGGGGTGAAAACTGACCTTTTCCAGTCCTGTGGCCACTGCTGAGTTTTCCAAATGTGCTGGCATATTGAGTGCAGCACTTTGACAGCATCATCTTTCAGGATTTGAAAGAGCTCAACTGGAATGCCATCACCTCCACTAGCTTTGTTCGTAGTGATGCTTTCTAAGGCCCACTTGACTTCACATTCCATGATTATCCGGGTCGTGAAGATCTTTTTTGTACAGTTCTTCTGTGTATTCTTGCCATCTCTTCTTAATATCTTCTGCTTCTGTTAGGTCCATACCATTTCTGTCCCTTATAGAGCCCATCTTTGCATGAAATATTCCCTTGGTATCTCTACTTTTCTTGAAGAGATCTCTAGTCTTTCCCATTCTGTTCTTTTCATCTATTTCTTTGCATTGTGGCCATCAAATGATAAAATACATGTTACCTATTGGTTCATTATTTTTAATAACTACCATTGATTGAGACTCACTCTCTGTCACTAACCAATATCTTATCACTCTATCATCAGTGGAGATTATTATCCCCATTTCACAGACAAGGAAAAACAGAGAGGTGAAGAAATTAGCACCATGTCACACAGTGGTACTAAGGGCCATGATGTAATTTCAAGTCATCTTGGGAATAGCGAACAAGGGAGAAATCTGATCAAGTGAGACAAGGTATGATCAAGGCTCTCTGCTGGTTGAGAAATGATTTTTAACACTTTGAAAAGGGGCCTTAAAATCTATATGTGAATACAGTTTGGGTGGTAGGGCAGAGCAAAGTGACTAAGAAGCTTATCTCCAGCATCTCTGTCATCAGAAAGTCCTGAGTTCAAATTTCATTTCCACTAATTACTAACTGGGTCACCTTTAGCAAATTCCTTAATCTCACATTGACCTCAAACTCTCTGTCTCTTAGGTGGGCATCACAGTAGTCCTTGCTTCAAGCAGTTTTTCTGTAGATTGTATCAGACTACGAACATCTGATTAGCTGTTGCTCTTAATACTTGTTTCACCTGTTATAAACTCTTTCCTACAGTCTGGGCATTTTGAATTCCAGCAGGAGAGGTCTATTGCCTAGTATGTTACATTTTATGTATCAGTTTCACATGCCTAATTTAACCCTTTCTCTGAAGTTCAGCATCTCCTTTCACACTGAGCAGGAAGTTTTTCTCCCTCCAGTCTCAATCCTCTCCCCTTCCTCTTTCCCCATAAATCCTAGACTGGGACCTGGACTAGGACATCACATGACACCCTGAACTTGTCTTTCGCTTAACACATGCTCCACTATACTCTCCCAAGTCTGATTAGGGGCCATGAAGACAGGCCCTGCAGCAATCTTGTTCGTGTCTGTATAAGCTCAATGCCTAGAAATAAGCATCTCTAATGCCCAGACTGTGGCCTTGAATTTTATTTCCCACTAAAAGGGACCAGTAGTCCTTTGTAGAAATGTCTAAGGAAGGAAATGTACAAAATGAGGCTTGATCATCTTTTACTAGAAAGCAAGGAGACTTTCAAAGGTGATTGAAGTTGTATTAAGAAGAGATGAGACAATTTTAACACTCCAGTCGAATGGCTGTCATCAAAAAGTCTACAAACAGTAAATGCTGGAGACGGTGTAGAGAAAAGGGAACACTCTTACACTGTTGATGGGAATGCAAGCTAGTACAACCATTATGGAGAACAGTGTGGCAATTCCTTTAAAAACTGGAAATAGAACTGCCATATTTCCCTGGTGGTGCAGAGGTTAAAGCATCTGCCTGCAATGTGGGAGACCTGGGTTTGATCCCTGGGTCAGGAAGATCCCCTGGAGAAGGAAATGGCAACCCACTCCAGTATTCTTGCCTGGAGAATCCCGTGGATGGAGGAGCTTGGTGGGCTACAGTCCACGGGTCGCAAAGAGTCGGGCACGACTGAGCGACTTCACTTCACTTATGACCCAGAAACCCCACTGCTGAGCATACATACTGAGAAAACCAGAGTTGAGACACGTGTACCCCCATGTTTATTGCGGCACTGTTTACAATAGCCAGGACATGGAAGCAACCTAGATGTCCATTGGCAAACAAATGGATAAGGAAGTTGTGGTACACATGCACAATGGAATATTACTCAGCTGTAAAAAAGAACACATTTGCGTCAGTTCTGATGAGATGGATGGAACTGGAGCCTGTTATACAGAGTGACATAAGTCAGAAAGAGAAACACCAATATAGTATATTAACGCATATATATGGCATTTAGAAAGATGATAACAATGGCCCTATATACAAGACAGCAAAAGACACACAGATGTGAAGAACAGACTTTTGGACTCTGTGGGAGAAGGCGAGGGTGGGATGATTTGAGAGAATAGCACTGAAACATATATGTTACCATATGTGAAAGAGATGCCAGTGCAAGTTTGATGCGTGAAGTGGGGCACTCAAAGCTGGGTGCTCTGGGACAACCCAGAGGGATGGGGTGGGGAGGAAGGTGGGAGTTGGGAGGGGGTTCAGGATTGGGAGGGACACGTGTATCTGTGGCTGATTCATGTCAATGTATGGCAAAAACCGCCACAATATTGTAAAATAATTAACCTCTAAATTAAAATAAATAAATAAAATTTTTGAAAAGACACGAGTAGATTTAAAAAAGCTCAGGTTGGCCAAAGAGAGATGCATCCAGAAAATAACTGAAATAGATTGAAATACATATAATATGTTTAAAAGACATAAGCTGACTGACCTTTGGAGAAGGCTACATGACCAACTCATTCTGAAAACTGGGAGCTAAAGAGAAAGAATGGAACATTGCTCTTGCTTTTACATACTAACTGTTCCTTGGGGCACCCAAATAGTAGATGGAGAGAAATTTCTCTTTATGGAAGTAGTATGGCTAATAAATGAACAGGGAATGATAGAATTAGGATGTCACCATTTCACAACCTCTAGTGAAGTAAAGGATCTAGGAATGGATCAGTAACAGCTTTAAATGTCACCAAAAGCAAGACAACCAGCCGTTAAGTGCCCTGAGAGGGAAGAATATAATGTCATCTAGAAAACAGTCTTTCTAAAAATAGAACTTCAGTCTGATTGAGCCTCTAGATCTAACTAACCTTTTGTAAGAATTCCAGGAGACAGAGGAACCTGTCAAAGCTGCCATGGGACTTCAGGAAAACATCTGTGTATGTCTGGGGGAAAATGCAAAAAAAGGCCTGCTTTTTTTTTTTTTTATTAACAGATATATTAGAAGAAAAAAGGAGAGAGAAACCTATAAGTTAAAAGAAACGTTCAGAGATATATTAACAGATTGCAATATATGAACCTTATTTCCATGCTAATTGAATAAAGTGTAATTTTTAAAAATAACGAGACAGGTTTAAACACTTCCTGGATGTACATGATAGTAAAGACTTATTGTTAATCTTAGTTGGGATAATGTCATTGTGCTTACATTTTTTTGAATAATTTCTTTTCTTTTAGAGACATATTTTAATGTTTATAAATTAAATATAAATGTCTGAGATTTGTTTCAAAATAGTCCTGAAAAAGAGAAATATTAAGTATTATATTAAGGTGTAATAAGTATTAACGTATAACAACATTGAGCATGAGTTAACAACTGGTAAAGAGTGGTAGTAAGTGTAATTCTTTATCCTATTCTCTCTTATATATGTTTGAAAATTTTCAGAATAAAAATGAAAAAAGAAAAAACAAACAAACATTGCAGGAGTAAGCTTCTGCCAGAGTCAGGGAACTCTCAGGAAAAAGAAGGCCCATTTCTCCATACATCTTTTGGTGGATTTCACATAACAAAAGAACATGTTCATTCATCTGTTCCTGTTTATTTACTGTCTGTTTTCTCTGCTAGAATAGGAGCCCCACGGGGTGGGCTCTTTGTTTTGTTCACTGGTTATCCAAAGCGCTGCCGTTGAGCTTGGCACCGAGTGAGTCATCTATAATATACTGATATGCGAATGTTCTTCACGTAGGAGGCCAGGATGTGTATTTGCATTTCACAGATGAGAGCACTGACGCATTCAGAGCTGATGTTCTTGCCCAGGACCACATAGCCGGTTAGTGGTGGGACGGGGACACACACTCTGGCAAGTCCCTTGTAGACAGGGCATCCCAGCCTGATGCAGTAAGCTGAAAAGAGATGTAAGGGTTCTGGCATTTGTAAGTACATAGTGGTTATCCTTTCTCCACGAAAAAGATGGAGAATGGGAGAGGTGGGTAGCTCACATTCCTTGGGGCTGGTCACCACTGTGAGCACTTGACCGACCACAATGGACTCATTTAATGCTTACAACTGGGAGTTGGGTTCTACTATTATCCCCAGGAGACCAAGACTCAGAAGCACATGCATTCTGATCCTGGAGCCCAAAACCTTCAACCTGAAATTAAACCCTTACCTCCTTCATTAAAGGTCACTGAAAAATAAAACTGTGTTGTCGAGATGGACTGGGGGCTGGTGTTTCTGCTATCTGCTAAAGTCAGCACATGTGTGAGCCTGAAGATCGGACTCTGAGGACAGACAGATGGAACACCTATCTGACAGTAGCCCCTGGACAGCAGGGGGACAGGTTAGCATCAGATAACTGGAGGACCACACTGCTCTTGACGGTCTAGTCTTCTTCAGAGTCAGAAATCCCACAGAAAATTGCTCATCATGGCAGGTCTCTTTCCCTCTCTAGGCCTCTGTTTCTCCATGTTTCAAACCGAGAGACTTGGACTAGACAGATATTCCCAAAGGACACTGCACACTCTGACATCCTTTCATTCACCCTGCAATTCTATGATCCCACCACGGGAGCTGTGGTGTGTCTGGGACGTCTCCACATCAAGCAGTCAGAGGCTCATTTTTAACCCCTCATAGATGTCTCTTACAAATTATCCAGGGTCATGGATTAGTTTAAATACAAAAGCTTCATTTCCTCTGCTTGGCTACTGTTATAAGGAATGATCAAAAGGAGTCAAGGAACAAACACAGTTGTCTGGAGAGAGAATAGCCGGGATGAACTGAGGGACGTTCTCTGCCTGGACCCCTCCGGGTTTGGAAGTCTCTGGGGCCTGTAATTCACTGCTGCATTAGGCAGTGCTGAGATGAATCATAACATTTTGAGCCCTCAAAGAAAGGGAGAAGAAAAAAAGACAGAGGCCGGGGAGGGGGAAGGCTCAGTGTTTTCTCAGTTAAATACATGTTTTCATTGCAGTGTGATGGGTCGAGAGGAATGAATGGGCATGATTTAGTTATCTTTTGGATGGATGATTTTAAATGCATGTTTGGAAACGCTTTCATGAGGCTGACTTTTAAAGCCGAGACAGAGTGGAAGTCTTTGGTGAAGGAGCTGCTGCTTGTTGTTCAAAGGTTGTAAAGGCCCAGGACCTTGAGCTTCCTGATGCAGGCGTTTTGTTTGTTTTCCCCTGGCACCCGTTCCCTTCCACTCCAGAATCCTTCAGACTGTCATCAGACACCTTGTCAGGTGGAAAGCTGCTGTATAGCACAGGGAGCTCAGCTCAGTGTCTGTGATGACCGAGGGGTGGGATGGCGGAGGGAGGCCAAGGGGGGTTCAAGAGGAAGGGGACATTGTATAGATCTTCACTTCTTGTACAGTAGAAACAAAAATAACATCCTAAGGCAATTATACTCCAGTTAAAAAAAAAAAATAAAGAGCAGGGAAAACAGCAAGGTGGATGTTAAAAGGGCAGGGAGGAAGGATGGGAGGGGGGAAAGGTGACTTCGGGATTCTTGAAATCCCTGAAATGTTTATTTGGGGCTTTGAAGTGCCCCTTACTACGGGTGGGCAATTTGAAGGCGGAGGAGGGACACTGAGGAGTACCAGAGCTAGACATATTATTAAAACTTCTACTCTAGGTGACTCCAAAATGGCTCAGTTTGGGAAGTCTTGCTCAGTCATGGGCACCTGCCTCAACACTGAGAAGTTTAGGGTTATCGCCCATATTACCCAAAACGGCACCAGGGCAACCAGCTCAGTTATTCCTTTGTCTGCATTCCGCTCCTCCTGCCCTGATGTCCTACCAGGCCCTGTCACGACTGTCTTGTAAACCTTGAGTGGCTACTCAACGCCCAAGATAAGGACCAGAGTCTTCACCAAGAGGTACTAGGTTTGCTGGCTCTTCCCAAAGGGATTTCTCCAGGTCAGATGTCAAGGGTAGCATTTTGTCCTCACAGCATCATCCAAGATCAGTGATGTTGTCATCCACAAGTGACATACAAAGAAATCGAGTTCCAGAGAGGTTGCGTGCCTGGCCCCAGGGTTGACGGAGTGAAGACTTGAACGCAGCAGCGCTGACCTGGAGGCCCTGTACGTCTTGACCCCCTCGGAAGCCCTTTGGCTCCTTTGGAGCGTTCAATAGTCTGCAGGATTCTATGCCACGCTTTTCCATTTGTTTCAAGAGTTCTTCCTTCACACTTCCCTCTACCTGGAAAAGGAAGACTAATGCTGAACAGTCCTTTTTCCTATCCCATTCTCTTCAATGTGAATATAGGAGAACTGAAAAGAACGTTGTAAAACAGAATAGTTGGCAGCTCCTGGGTATGGTGGTTTTTTCCTTGCTTTATCCCATCTGCTTGTTTTGCCTGGGGAGTTTATGAATCAGCTGGACACCTGTGAAGCCAGTCTTTGTGGAAGAGGTGAAATCGTAGTCAGTACTCACCCACCACCATCACCACCACTCCCCACCTGCCAGGATTCACCTCTAAAGGCTGCACAAATACTATCCTCCCCTGACCTCCAATCTGCCAGCTACAGTGACTGACTTAACCCCTAACTCCTTTAAAACATAAATTGTGTGTGCTTTAACTTGAATTTTCTGTCTGGGGTGGAAGTCTCAACCCTTCTAAGAAGCTTGGGCCCCAACCCCTGTGTATAAGCCACTCGTTTGCCTTCCACGTAATGCCACCTGACTCGAAGAAAGAGCTTAGGTGACAGAACATTGTAAAGTGGTACCTAAATGTTGCTCCTGACTCAATGGTTGTGGAATGGGCTCCAGGCAAGCTTTGCAGTAACAGTACCCCATGTCTGCCATGCAGGCTACCATCTGTGTAGAGTAGCTGGGGTTACTTGGCCTCTTGAAATCCTCTACAAACCCAAATAAATGAACCAACACAATCGACCTGGGGCTCTCTCCATCACAGAGTGCTCTTTGTCCAGTTATTTTATGTGAGTCATTTACTTTTCATTTATGATCATATTTCATAACTTACCAGCAAATGGCCTACAGTTCGTGAGATGTGATGAAGGCTCAGTCACGTGCAACCTTGTTCTGGCCCAGAGTTTAGAAATCTGGGCTCTGATAAGTGCAGGGTGACTATCAGGCTTTGAAGTAGATTTTTACAGTCTATGAATTAGCAACACGTGAAACGGTTAGGTTTTTCTACAATAACCTTAAAAATCAAGATATGTTTCACAAAGGGTTATTGCAGCCTCAGATATGGGTCCTGTGACCTGTGTTATTATGTCCGTCAGAAAGTCATGGAACCTCCTCACCCCCTGAAGAGATTTTGAGTTGAGCACAGTTCAGCATAACAGGGATGACAATTTTTTCTTTTGTCTGCACTGCACAGCACATGGGATCTTAGTTTCCCAACCAGGGATTGAACCCTGCATTGGAAGCTTGGAGTCTCAGCACTGGATTACCAGAGAAATCCCATGGATGACACTTTTTATTCTGATGACTACTTTTTAATTTCCCGCCTGATCCCTTGAAGTGCTGTTTTGCTTTAAAACCCTGTCACGTGTCTCAAGGGAGCTGGAAAATGTTAATTATGTCTCTGAGGGGTTTCCCTGGTAGGGCAGCTGGTAAAGAATCCGTTTGCAATGCAGAAGACCCTGGTTCAATTCCTGGGTTGGGACGATCCCTTGGAGGAGGGATAGGCTACCCTCTCCAGTATTCTTGGGCTGCCCTAGTGGCTCAGATGGTAAAGAATTGGCCTGCAATGAAGGAGACCTGGGTTTGATCTCTGGGTTGGGAAGATCCCCTGGAGGAGGGCATGGCAACCCGCTCCAGTGTTCTTGCTTGGAGAATCCCATGGACAGAGGAGCCTGGTGGGCTACAGTCCACGGGGTCAAAAAGACTCCAACATGACTGATCATCTAAGTACAGTACAGCATGCCTCTGAGAAGTACATCTCAGGGCTGCAGAATCAGGGACCCTAAGTCCTGCATTACAGAAGAGAAAACTGGGGCCCTGAAGACAATAAAAGAGAGATTATCATCCTGAGTGAAGTAAAGCAGAAAGAGAAATATATATATCATATGATATCGCTTACATGTGAACTTATTAAAAATGGTGCAAAAGGACTCATTTACAAACAGAAATAGAGGCACAGATGGTTATGATTACCCAGGGGGAAATAATGGAGGGGAGGGATAAACTGGGAGATTGGGACTGACATATACACACTACTATATGTAAAATAGATAGCCAACAAGGACCTATGGTATAGCACAGGGAACTCTTCTCAATATTCTGTAACAACCTATATGAGGACAGAATGTAAAAAAAAAGAGTGGATATTTGTATATGTATAACTGATTCACTCTGCTGTACTCTTGGAATTGACACAACATTGTAAACCAACTATACTCCAAAAAAAATTTTTTTTAAGAACTTTTTCTGGAGATTCTCCTTCCAAAGTTGTTCTCATTAGAGTCAGAACTCACCCCCTCTGACTCCTGTGCATGAGTCTATTAATTAACCTCTGGACCACCCTGTAAAACAAACTCTAACGAAGTGTCCTACATCCACTTAGACAATTTTATAACTCAGGAGAGTTTCATTTAACGCAATGCTTTAAATACTTTTTGCCCATGAAATATAAGGACAAGCAGAATCGACTCTACAGAGTCTGGCTAATGTACCAGTCAGGGTCATGAAAGTTTCTTTAATATTCATCTGTGACCAGTCATAGCAGACTTGAACCAAATCAAAAATTTTTTATAACTGCCTTGATAGCACTACCTGGCCCATCTTGCCAAATGCAAATCATTTTTATTGTCTTGGTGAACCGAACCAACTTTTTAAAAGCTTGAACTCATGGCAAACCTACATATTTTCTAAAATTTTAAAAATCAGCAGAACCCAGAGCTCCAAAAAGTGTTCCCGGAACCATTACGTCATTTAGTAAAACATTCGCCTTCATTCATTCAATAAACCCTGTGCTTACCGAGCAGCTTCTAAGGCCATAAACCATTCAGAGCAGTAGGGATACAGTTCAGAACCAGATGGAACAAAACGTTGCCCTCTGAGCTTCCTGTCTCTTGCATGCATGCAAGCTAAGTTGCTTCAGTCCTGTCTGACTCTTTGCGACCTCATGGACTGTAGCCCACCAGGCTCCTCTGTTCCTGGGATTCTCCAGGCAAGAATACTGGAGTGGGTTGTCATGCCCTCCTCCAGGGGATCTTTCCCAACCCAGGAATCAAACCCATGGATCAAACCCATGTCTCTTCTGTCTCTGGCATTGGCAGGCAGATTTTTTACCAGTACCACCGCGTGGGAAGCCCTTCAGTTCAGTTCAGTCGCTCAGTCGTGTCCGACTCTTTGCGACCCCATGAATCGCAGCACGCCAGGCCTCCCTGTCCATCACCAACTCCCGGAGTTCACTCAGACTCGCGTCCATCGAGTCCAGCCATCTCATCGTCAGTCATCCCCTTCTCCTCCTACCCCCAATCCCTCCCAGCATCAGAGTCTTTTCCAATGAGTCAACTCTTTGCATGAGATGGCCAAAAGTAATGGAGTTTCAGCTTCAGCATCATTCCCTCCAAAGAAATCCCAGGGCTGACCTCCTTCAGAATGGACTGGTTGGATCTCCTTGCAGTCCAAGNCTAAGGCCCACTTGACTTCACATTCCAGGATGTCTGGCTCTAGATGAGTGATCACACCATCATGATTATCCGGGTCATGAAGATCTTTTTTGTACAGTTCTTCTGTGTATTCTTGCCACCTCTTCTTAATATCTTCTGCTTCTGTTAGGTCCATACCATTTCTGTCCCTTATAGAGTCCATCTTTGCATGAAATATTCCCTTGGTATCTCTAATTTTCTTGAAGAGATCTCTAGTCTTTCCCATTCTGTTCTTTTCCTCTATTTCTTTGCATTGATAGGTGAAGAAGGCTTTCTTATCTCTTCTTGCTATTCTTTGGAACTCTGCATTCAGATGCTTATCTTTCCTTTTCTCCTTTGCTTTTCACTTCTCTTCTTTTCACAGCTATTTGTAAGGCCTCCCCAGATAGCCATTTTGCTTTTTTGCATTTCTTTTCCATGGGGATGGTCTTGATCCCTGTCTCCTGTACAATGTCACGAACCTCATTCCATAGTTCATCAGGCACTCTATCTATCAGATCTAGGCCCTTAAATCTATTTCTCACTTCCACTGTATAATCATGAGGGATTTGGTTTAGGTCATACCTGAATGGTATAGCGGTTTTCCCTACTTTCTTCAATTTAAGTCTGAATTTGGCAATAAGGAGTTCATGATCTTATCCCACTGCTAATCCCTGCCTTGATTTACATGTAAAGTGAGACTCTCCGGAGCCATCAGCGGCTGGTTTGGACTTGAACTCAGTAACTCAGGTATCTCATTGATTGTCTTTGGTCGAAGCCTCGAAATATCAATAAAAAGAGGGGCATAGCCAGAGCAATCTTTTTGGAAGATAGTATGATGGCGTTGGAGACTTGTTGCCTAGCAGGCATGCTATTTTTACCAAGATGGCATGTTACAAGATGAATAAAAATAGCAAAAGTTTTCTGGAAAAAAAATTGCTTTTACTCACACTTTCTCTAAGCTTGGGAAAATATTATTTGTTCAGATCGAATAATAGACACAGATGGTTTTAATTTGAACTGAATGCAGGACATAGATGGATATTATTGGGGACCAGAATCCATCCCCTCATTCTGGTGTTCTTGATCTGACTGTCTCTTTAAGTGAGCTAAAAGCATTTACGGTAGAGGAGACCTGGATGTCAGGTTGCTCAGAAATCAACTTGCCAGTGTCTATTTGAGCTCAGATCAGCTGAACTAAACTAGAGATGTAACTATTGCCCCCACTTTTTTCCCCCAACATTATTCTTCCACATAGCTCCTATGTGACTTTGAGCAAGTCACTCCACTCTGAACCTCTTGCACAATATGATCACAAAATTCCCTTCTACTCTAAGACTTTTTATTATTATTCTTGAACCTGCGTGGTTCAAGATGCTAGTCTGAAATGTCTCTTGCTTCAGATGACACTTTCTTATTTTAAATCAATTCAGAAACCCGTGGGCCCAAGGACAATCTCTTTCACCTGGTTTCTGTTCCTGCAAGTGACAAAAACCCCAGATTCTTAATAAAACAGTGAACATTCCGCAGTAGTGGTTTCTGGACCATGATCCTTGGACTCCAAGGATCTGCCATCCACCAGTTGGGAGACCACTGGCAAATCACATAAACTCTTAGGGTCTCAGTTTCATTATCTATAAAATGGGATGACATAGATTGGGCTGCTATTCAGATTAGGATAAAATTAGGGATCCACTTCCTGGCCCATAGAAAGTGCTGATTTAATTCAGCTATTCTCCAAGGAGATGAACAACATCATCTTTTCCCTCTTAGTTGTAGTGTATTTTAATAATCCTGTTTGGAGAATTTCAGGAAGGTCTTGGGGCATGTTGGGATCTATGTTCAAGATCAGTGGTGTGTGCTGAGATCCAGACAGAAAGGTCCTAAATTGCTGTTGATTGAGGAGAAAGGAGACTTAGTTTCCCGTGCTGTCAATGTGGCGATTTTGAATCCCAAAGAGTCATTACAAATTTATTTTATTTATCTTGCTCTAAAAAGCATATGATTTCCCCCTTTCTACACTTAGCCACGGATGGCATGTAGAGGTAAATTTGGGCATTATTGCCTTTGAAAGAGACATTTGAATCTGGCTCAGCTTTCATCTGAGTCGGGAAATCTGCCTTCCCTCTAATTGCTTCCTTCCTTGTAAGACCTAAAATTTCCTTGGCACTCTCCTGCTACTTGCAAGGGAAAAATCAGTTTTACCTTCTCTTCAAAGTGGGCTATGCCTTAGTGGACCTGTCTACACAGGACAGAGAAGTCCCTAACCCTAGGAATAATTTGGATCTGCAAGTCCAGCCCCAAAGGCGAAGGAAGCCACCTCACACTGCCCTCTGCCCCCTCCTGGGAAGGCACTGACGTGGCAGACACGTTGCCCCACCCCCACCCCACACCCATTTGGGATGACTTCACTGCCCAGTTGCTTTCCTGGAATTCTCAAGCCCGAGATCATATTCCCCACATCCACCCCTGGGATCTTTTACATTGTCTTTTGGCTCCTCTCTGTTCCCCTTGCTAAACAAAGAGAAATCCAACCAGAAAGACTAGAAGGGGTAAGTGGCTGATGTGGTGGAAAGGAGGGGGCAAGGGACACTTTGCAGCCCTCTGACTTTCCCTAAATTGGCCAATTTCACATCAATAAGTGCCTCATCCATCACCACCGCTTTCAGGTGATTTTCTGTGATGGAATTTCGGGAGGGGAGGCACTTAGCATCTTATACACAATTCCTTTACAAAGTCAGTTTTTCCATCATCAGGCATTCTCAGTGCTCAAATAAAAACAGGCAGAGCTTGCTACTAAAATAGCTCTTTTTACATAAGGCCCTGCAACCCAGAAACTCCTTTCAGGGACATATACTTTCTTGAGTCAAAGAGAAAAAAAGCAAGCTAGACAGACTTCTAGCCCAGTGAGGACTTAACCTCCCCCATGAGGCAGGAAACTATACAATTAGCTGTCAAGCCTGACTCTGCTTCCTTGCTGTTTGACCTTAGGGAAGTGACCTCACCTCTCTGAGCACCCTTTTTATTTTCTATGACATGGTAATAATAATAATACCCCATCTATTGCCTCAAGGGCCAAATGAGGATAAGCATATTTTGGACACTGTCATATACTTTATAACAAAATACAAGGGATTAAGAAAGGGTATGGTATAAATGAAGTTAAACACTGACTTTAGATGACTCTTGCCCCTCTCATCTTCTTTTTTAAATTACAGTTGACTTACAATGTTATTAGTTTCAGGTGTACAACATCTCTTTTTTT
>SJYQ01000083.1:75936-119381 GCA_006410935.1 Redunca redunca | reverse complement strand
ACACACACATATATGCTATAACTTGCTCTTTTCACTTAACCTTTTATGTCAGTATCACTGCAAATCAACCCAAGCCAATCTGGCCACTTGGCCTCACACAGCAAGTCAGTGTCACCTGCTTCATCCTTGTTTAGGTGTATAATTGTTACCTCTCAACAAGTGGGAAACTACATAAAACATAAACATAATACACTTGTTTTAAATCAAAGGCTCTTGATATTGATAGAAGGGGCAGAGTGCAATGGAAATTGCTGGAACTGACATGGCTTGCTGGGCTCTGAGCTCCCCAGCTGTGTGATTCAGCCTTGTCTTGCCTCCTCGCTGGGAATTTCGCTGTCCTAGCTTTGTTTTTCTGCTCTGTGAAAACGAGAGATGCCACAGGTCCTGAGCTGCAGGGATTGCTCTGAAGGTAGAGTGCAAAAGGGAGTGAAGGACAGCACTCAGGCAGGAGAGCGCTCAGGACCTCAGTTTGAGGGCAACCTCCCCACAGCTCACACCGGGGCTCCGGCCCCAGTGTCCTCATCTGGAAAACAGAAATACTTCCCAGAGTAGGTGGGAGATATAAACAAGCTCCTGTAGGTAGTACCTGGTCCGCACACCTTAATGCCAGGGCTCCATGTAAATCCTTGGCCTCTGGGAGGCACTATTGTCTTGTACTTCTACCTATGGGCTGTGGAATTGCCGGGTCGCAAGGTCGCGTCCCAGGAGGGCCAAGGCCTACCTTTGCCACCTGGGGAACATTGAAGAATAAACCTAAATTCCCTTAATTCAAATGGAGATGGTAACACCTCCCAGACAGACGGTGGTGAGACTTCAAGGGGTGTGTAAATCGCTGAGCACCAGTGTCTGGCACTTGGGATGCTCTCAATAAAAGGGGACTGTTATTATCTGCTTGGCTTGCTCCTCTGGGCCTCGAGGTGTAAGTTTAACGACGGGCAAGGGGGTGGGAGTGGGATGAGGGGCGCCTGGTCGGCTGAGATGTCTTGGGCCAGAGCGGGCCGGGCCGGTGTCAGCGCGCATTTATTGATGGCAGGTATTTGGGGAGTAATTGAGCGCGGCGGCCGGCCCGGGGCGAGAGTGGGCCTCCACGAGCAATTAAATGTGATTAGGCCGAGACCTTCGGGATCCAGCTGGGTGATTGATAACCCGGCCGCATTCCTGCCGGGCCCGCGACATCAAACGGGCGGCCGGCGGCGGGCGGGGCGGAGGGGCTGAGCGCGGGGACCTGGCCCTTCTCTGCCCGGCGCTGCCCTTCTCGCCCGCGACGCCCACGGTTCCAGGGAGAAGCCCAGCGACTTGCCCTCCCCGCTGCTCAAGGGTCTCTTTCTTGCTGGCTTGCCAGGTGCAGCAGGGGCGGGAAAGGCACTGAGGGGAGGTGGTGGCCGGGAGCCCCCCGAGGGAGGGCGCGGCGTCCGCAGGAGCGGGGCCAGCGGGTGCTGGCGGGGTTCCTGCGATCAATCGGGCACAGAATCGCCGGAACCGGGGAAGAAAGAAGAAAAACAGAGAAAGAGAAGGGGGCAAGTAGGTAGGAATAAGAATAAATAGAAAAGGAAAAACTATTGAGAGACACGTGGAGGAACAAAATGACAGCAAAGTGAAGACAAGAGGGAGAAAAGAGGAAGTTAAGAATGAGACCCTGAAGAGGAACTGTATGGACTGAAGTTAAAGGAGAAAAAAATTAAAAAGAGAGTGGGACAGACCTGAAAAAGATTGAAAGCGGGTAAATAAAGGAGAGCAAAAGAATAAAAAAAAATAGTGAGGAGTGGGCTTAAGACGGGGCATGAAAGATAAAAGAAATGGGGGAATAGGGAGATAAAGATAACCTGAATTTGAGCAAACTCAAATAGTGAGATAGTGAAGGAAGGGGAGGCCTGTTGTCCTGCAGTCCTTGGGGTCACCAAGAGTCGAGTCGGACACGATTGGCCGGGTGCCTCCCTCGCTGTACCTTCACCCCCACCCCAGCCCTGCCTCAGTCTCAGCCAATTCTCTGCCCCGAGCTCAGTGCTGCCTGGTGCCTGGGAGACCTGGCATGTGCCCCCAGCAGCCTGAGTCTGGCCCAACCCTAGCCCCAGGCCAGCTCCTTGCCCCTCCAGGCTGGACGAGGGACAGCCTCCCCTCCCCCCCACCGCAGGCCCAGCGTGAGCAGAGGGCTCCCTGCACCCCAAGTCGGGCCCCACACACCATAAATCACAAGTGGAGGTGCTGGGGGGTTCCCGGGGCTGTTGTCATCGTTGTCTCCGGAGCCAGGGCACAGTTTCTGTCTGTGCTGACTCCACAGACAGGATCAAAACAGCATGAAAGAAATCAGAGCGAGAACGTCGGCGGCGGGAGCTGGACTTCTAAAACCCCCTTCCGCCCCCATAGGCTTCAATATTAAAAAACCCCCTAGGAGCCTCAGACACTGTATTAATTAGTGCAACCACCCATGAAAAGTTGGGTTTGCAGCGGCATTCTTTGCCCTGTGTGAAAAACCAAGCCTAATAAACAATTGTTAAGTTGGCCTGTTGCCGCTGGTAAATTACATAGCATTAAAAAAATAATGCTTTTCATATTAGGCACTAATTAAAGGTTGGGACAGCTTTAAAACAAGAGAGGGAGGGGGGAAATCAAAGAAAATATAAAAATGTTCTTTCAAGAGTTATGGGAGGTTAATAAAGTAGGTCTGTTAGAGTGAGCCTACTTTGCCCCTAGCTACAGCCAAACTGGAGCCACCACAATTGGGTCTCAATAAGATAATGATATTCCTTTCTCTGCTATTAAAAGCCTCCCAGTGCAAACTTAAAATGATTTATTTAATTTAGGAAATTATGAGGTGTAACTTCAAAGCCTGAGCCGTTAGTAATGGAAAATACCAGGTTGTTTAAAATTATAATAATAATTGTTTGGAGGACTCAGGACATCAAAGTGTTTTCATCAACAAATGCAGAGGGGTCCGGAGGAGGTTGGAAAGAGTCAGAGGAGGTGGATGGAGTTTGGATTTGATTATTATGAACCTTATCAGGGCAGGATTCAGGATTCCCGCAGCCTGGTACTCTGTTCTGCTTTGAAGCAGGCTATTCTGGAAAGTAATTTTACTGCTTTTTATTTAGTTCCTAGCAGGGAGGGAGGTGAGAGGGTTGTTGGGGGTGGGAGAGGAATGGAGGGGTCCAGGAGTTGACAGCAGACTTTTCCTCATTGCTCTCTGGCGGATTTCATTGATTTCATTAAGGAGGCCTACAGCATCACCAATCTTGAGATTTCTTTTTTTAACTTACATTGAAGGGGAAAACAGGCACAATCAACTTTACCAACTGGGCCCTGTGACTTCAGGGAGGGGTGTGTGTGTGTGTGTGTGTGTGTGTGTGACGTGGGTTCTTTTATAAATGAGGTTTATGTTTATTCCAAACCCAGCAGTGGAGAGGGATTGGGGGTGGGGAGGTGGCCTCTCCAACCCGTGGCAAATGAGCCGCTTTTATAGCAAAGAATGGCCGTGGGAGTTTTCATTCGGTCAGACAAGGTTCTGCTCAAAGGCAGGGATCCTCTTTTCAGTCGGGTCAGGCAGACGTTTCACCAGCGCCTGCTCTCAGCCAGCCAGGCCTTCGCCGCTTACCTCCTGCCGGCCCTGCTCCTCCCCAGGGCTGCAAGGGGGAGGAGGCTGGTCAGGCTCAGCCTCAGGTCCCCTGTGATGGAGAAGCTGGCACCCTGGGTGAGGAGCCCCTTACAGCAATGAGGGGTGGGGAGGGGGATGCAGAGAGGGACTCCAGAGCAGGGCTGTGCTGGGATCTGGGCTGGGGGGCCTGGAGGGCTCCCTAGGGTCCTTCATTCCTCAACCCCTCTGAGACAGGTCCTTCAGGGCCCCCTTTGCCAGACTTCACCCGCTACCTCCAGGCTCACACTTTGGCCTGAATTCTGCTGCTGCCCTTTATGGACTCAGGGACCTTAGTGAGCCCCTGAGCCTCAGTTTCCTCATCTATAAAATGGCATCAATAATACCTCCCCAGAGGGGTATGCAATGACTGGATGAGATGAGACAGAAGATGCCTAGTTCCATACTTAGTAGGAGCTCAATACATTACGATTCCTGAGAGCAGCGCCGTCTTGCTGGGAAGTTTTAGATAAAAGCCTTAAGAATTACAGGAGGGCGGGTGGAGCTGTGTGCCAGTCTCCCGACAGCGCAGGCGACTATGGCCAAAGCCGGCACGCGGACATCTTCGGTTTTCATTTCCAAGGCGCGCTGCGCGGGTCCTTGGTGACTCAGGGCCCTCTGTCACCGCAGATTGTTGGTCTGGTCCCTGAGACGTCTGGCATACCAAGCCCGACATACGCAGAGACTCTGGCGACTGCCAAACCTAAGTCGGGGCCGGCAGTTCGGAGGGAGCCCCAGAGCACGGCGCACCGGCGGCCCCGCGGACCTCTGGCCGTGGTCTGGGCCCCCTTAACCCGGCCACGTCCTCGACTAGGGGGTAACCCCGTCCACCCAGGAGCTCCGGGGTGCATGTACTGGAGCCTGAGCGACTCTTTTCCCCTCTCCCGGCCACAGGTTTTCGCAGGGATTTAGGGCGGTTGAGGAAATGCGCAGGCGCTTAGACGGTTTCCAATCCACGCCGCTGACCACGCAGGACGCAGCCCGGATTCTCCGAAAACCACTCTGGCCCGTGACCCCCTCCCCTCCGGGCAAGCTGACTCTTAACCCAGAGGCGGCAGTTTCTCCGGATCCCCCATCCTGGGCTGAGATCGCCGGAGGCTAGGGTCTGAGAGACCCCGGGAAAGAAGCTCGATGGGCTGGTTCAATAGGGACCCAGCTTGGCGGCTGATGGCTAAACCGGGAAGGGCTTCGGCCTTCGGAAAGCGCATCCCTTAAAGGAGATGGCCCAGCGGGATGGCAAGGGCACACGTTCGGGGAGGTTTGAGACGCTCCTGCAGATCACTCCAGCTCCGGAGTGCAGTGGCGGAGCTGGGAGGAATCGGTCAGACCCCGGCTTCGGAGGCGATCCCTGGGTTTGAATCACACTTCGAAGGAGAAACTCACCGCCCTACCTCGGGAGCCTCTGCCCAACCGGAAAATGGAGTTTCCGGAGCCCACCTGTAAACCGGGCGCCGGCACAAAGGAAACTGGGACGAAAGCGCTGGTCCTAGCAGGTGTCAGGTTCCAGTCTCCGCACCACCGTTTTCCGCTCCCGGGGAAACTGGAACCCCTCATCCGAAAACTGCCCTCGGAAAGGTATCATCAATGGCCACTTGGTTTCTTTGTGCAACAGAAAGCAGGGTTTGATTCTTCCCCGTTTCCTCTACCTATTACCAATTTACTTTCATGGTGATGCCTCAAAACCCAAGCCTGACCCCCGTTCCGTAGCCAGTGGAAAGGCAGACAGCAAAGCAAAGGTCACTTGAATGGACCACCTTCCCTCTACAAACCGAAAAGAGCATCTGTTCGAGATCGATCTCCTTGGAAGGGAGATAGGAATGGTAAACGGAATGTGATTTGACACAGTCCTGAAAGGGCAACAGGCATCCATCTATCCTGCACCCCACCCCCCAACTGAATGCATCCAGTTACCATCTCTGTTTGCAAAGAACTATATAGGTCCGTTCCCTCAGCTTGTTTTGTTTAGCTGAGAGATTTCAAGTTCAAGATTTTTCCCTTGAAAATCCCCTCAGAGTCTGGCATATCCCTGGGCCCTGCCACTTCTAAGCTCATCTTTCACTGATTTGAAAAACTAATAGCAATTTTCCGTGAGTAACACAAGCTGCCAAAGGAAGCAGTTCAAAGTCTTTTGCTGTTTTCAATGGACTTCCCTACCCCGGGCTGAATCTGGCCACAGCTGATTGATTCACATTAAAATCATCATAAAAATCACCAGGCCCCCTCCCCCATCTGGGTGGCATTTCTGGGTTAAGTCCAGCTAAAGAACACAGAGCGCCTCTTAAAAATAATTGTGACTTTGGACAGACTTTACTGCAATAAAACAAACGTTTAATTTAATTCAGAATAAGAGATAAGAAATAACTCTTCAATAAAATATATAAAATTATACAAGGCACCCTTTCAAAGGGATAAAAGTATACTTGGGGCAGGGAGGGGGTGCAGGATAGAAAGATTAAATACCAAGGAGCTATATGGGCTGTCTGACAACACCATTTTTTACCAAGTCAAAACATGGCTTTACCCTCTGCCCTCAACATGTTAAAAAGTATATAAATTTTTCTAATAAGTTTAGCACATACAATAGGTACACACAGAGAAAGCATGATTTTCTTCTTTTTGGATCTATTCATTGTTCAAGATTTAGCATATAGACAATGGTTACAAGATACTCATTTTTTTTTTAAAGCAGAGAATTAACTACACCCCTCCCCCAAATTGCCTTTGCAATGCGTGAGGACTGACATACCTAGTGGTTCACAGAAACCAATTCCTCCCAACATGCTTTAACTTTTCACTCCCCAATTATCTGAAATGAAGTTAAGCAACAGCCTTGAGAGGAATTAGGAAGGACCTCCATTTTCCACCTTACCCGGGAGGACTCTCACGTTTCTAATCTTTTATTGATCTTACAAAAACTTTTAATAATGTGTAATAAACAAGGTGGAGAGGGGGGTTAAAAAATATAGGGCCAAACAGGGTCATGTCTAGTGAATTTCAATCTATGTGAGTTTTCAATGCACGTGAAAAATGCAAAAACATGGTGTGTCCCTTCCCTGGGAGGAATCTCTCCATATCGACTCCTTATGCAAGTAATGTCTAATTCTAACGTTTGTTTTCCAAAAGCTAAAGTCAGTTATTCCATCCAAATCACCAGATTTCAGCAATTTTAGCAAATAATTTGTCTCCCCCATAAGAAAAAAAACAACAGGTAGACTTAAGCAGTCTCTTTTAGGAAGGTGAAATATAGAGAAAAAAGATACATATATATATATAAATTTTGCCTTTCAAAATAGTTTGATTTTTACGTCTGCTGTATAAAAATGTATTATATTTTATTATATATATATTTATATATAAAAACTGTCAGAGCCAATCTTTATGAAAGGGGGGGTGCATCTGGCAGATTAACCAAGAAAACAGGGCTTGGGTGTCTCCAGTCAAAATAGCAATTCGAACTATGTCTGTGGCCCTGTCGACCTAGCCGCTGAGGCTGAGGGTGGTGCATGCAAGGTTTGCAGAGCGGGACTGTCTTCTTGGAGAGGGAGGGGGGGTAGCTTTTAAACAAACATCCGTCCTGGAGTCTATTGAGCTGGTCTTCCTTAGGATAGGTGGTACATGCCATATCCCACTGGAGTCGCATAGAGTCCGACGGGCGGGATGGGGAGCACAGGTCTATGGAAAGGGTAAGATGCACCGTATAGAGATGCTGCTTGCAGGGGAGAGTTGATGGGGAAAGGGAGGCTGAAGCCCGAGGGCAGCATAGGTTTTGCAGCCATTTTCAGCTTTTCCAGTTCTGCCTCCTGTAGTCTTTTCGCCTTGGCTCTTCGGTTCTGGAACCAGATTTTGACCTGGGTCTCTGTGAGGTTCAGAGAGCTGGAGAACTCTGCCCGCTCTGCGATGGAGAGGTACTGTTTCTGGCGGAACTTGCGCTCCAGAGCAAGGAGCTGGGACGTGGTAAAGGGTGTGCGAGGCTTCCGATTGGTCTTGTGTTTCCGCAGGGTGCAGGTGGTGGGGCTCATGTGTCCTAGGGAACAGAAATGGAGAGTGAGTTAGCAAAAGAAAGTGGCTTTGTCACCAGGTATGTCCGAGTGGGCGGGTGGGAAGGGCTCCTCTTCATCGTTCAAAAAGGAACCTCGGTGAAAACCACGTAAGGTTGATGTGTTTTTTGGCGGTGGGGGGTCGAGAAGGACCAAACTTAAATGAATTTGTTATTTTGCTTTAAAAAATTGAATCTTTTTACAAAAAGTTGGGCAGTTAAGTGGTGTCACAGAATTTTCTATATGGCAAAAAAACAGCATTAGAGATCATGAAACAGGAACACATCCCTGATATGCCAAGAGAGCTGAGGGTTCTCTGAAAAACAAAACCCCATCTCTTCGTGATGACTCATCTTAAGGTGGTGGTGGTGGGGGGGTTTCATGATAATCCTCACATCCCTAGGACGCTGAAATAAATATGAGAAGGAAAACAAACAGGATCTTATAAACTGAGTTGGTCCTCTCTCTGTACCAGGAAATGTTGGGATTGCATCAGCATATTTATGAAGGATAATTGTGCCGATAAGGTCTACGGTAAATTAATAGCATCTTTGGACTGGGGAGCAGCCTCATGCAATAAACAGCCACAGAGCTGTCATTCCCTCCAGTCTACAGATTATAAAACCTGAACATCATTTCACAGATCTGGATGTGGGATAACTTTCTTGGCTGGGTGCTTCTGTAATATAAACTTTACAGAAGGAGGGAAAAATTAGCTTGCCCATAAATGTAAATGTCAGGGGAAATCATGCTGCCTCCTGAATTGAGAGCATGTGATGACATCTTAGTCATCTCTCCTACCCATTCTTATGGTTTGGAGCAAACGTGTAAATGATTAGCTTGTTGCTGGAATTTAGAAAGAAAGAATAACAAGCAAAATAAAGGTATGCCAATGGCATCCAGACTCTACATTTAAAATGGATTCAATTATAGGAAGTCACAGGACTGAGCATCCTTGTGATTCCACAGAATCAACTAACTTTGGGCTTTTCCTTAAAAGGAATGGGGCCAGGGCGGGGGAAGCTAAGGGGACAGATGCTAAAGAGTTCATTTTCTGCATCTGGCTTTTATGAGCTATGCTAATTTTCCAAATGCAGCCACAGTAGTAAGTACTCCAAAGGGAGAATGTCACATTTCTTGTTTAGTTACTTTGGTGGCCCAAGAAAGTTTACACTTCATAGTTGAGGGTGACACAGCACAAGTGCCAACCCAGCCTCCCTTTCCAACAAGAAATGGGTTTGTCCTAATCTGACATTATTAACTATCAGTTTAAGTGATTAAAAAGAAAGGTAGTGGGTTCTGCACTCAATCAAAAACCAGAAGTCTGGGCAACGGATGGATAAGCAACTACCACAGGAGTGCAGCCTTTTGCATATGCTAATCCCTAAGTAAGCCAGAGAACTAGGGGTGCCTACTTCTTAATTTGCAAATAAAATAACAACAGAGACTCAGAGATCTGTGAAATTCTCACCCTTCAAAGACTTGACCGGGTTGCTTGGGAGAACCCAGTGGTCACAGCACAGACACCAAGCTTCTAGTCTACACTTGCCCCTGTTGAGAGGAACTCCATGCCTGGGCACAGTCATTCTGCCAATCCTAGGGGCTGCATTTGAATTATGAAGTCCAGGAGATGGGTATCTTGCAGTATATCAAAGCTATAAGGCTATGAGGCTTCCTACCCAGCATACCACTCCTCACCCTCCCAATCCCCACTCCATTTTAAACCTGAGGAAGGATGAGATTATACAAAGCAAAACAGCATCGGTCCTACTGCCTATGAATAACAAAACCCGGCCTGGTTAAGTGGCTCCCTCCTGCCCCAGGCTCTATCCCTAGGCTCCCGGAACCCACTGCTTTCTACCACAGGGCTCCCGAGGCCATCTCCAGGCCTAAACCACGACTGACCTACTTTTTGTTTTAAAGTTAAAACAAACTTTAAAGCTAAAGTTTAAAGTTTATTTTAAAGTTAAACCCATTCTCATAATCTCCGATTTTTCTCATGAGAAGGCCACATCCAGGGCTGCCCTACCTTGGGCCCTGGCAGGCATATTTACAGAACCCCAAGAACCTAAGTAAGTTGGAAATCTCTGACCTCTGGACACTACTCCCTATAAGGTCTGAATCATTGATGTGAGGCTGGGAATTGACCCAGGCCTATGAATACACAGACACTCAATATTTGTCAAAACAACTTAAGTTCTTTAAAGTTTCTGAGCCTCTATTTCACCATCAATAAAATGGGTAACTAATACTGATCCTGCAGTTCAGAGTACCAAATTTTAGAATGCCCAGAGTCCTGGGCTGCCACCAGATAGGGGATCATTAAATGTCCCCAAGCCTTTCTTGTCAAGCCCAAACTCGATGTGTGCAGATTCCTCTAAACTCTGCTGAAATGTCCTTGTCTGTTACTGGGAGGCTGGCTTCAGCCACACAGAGATCAGATAAGATAATATGGTGAAAAGTGCTATAAAGCACTGTACAAACTTGAGTTTAAATTCTTTGAGTCCCTAATCTCCACGCCCTTTGAATCTTTTGGAGTTTCTAACAGGGTGGAGAAAGACGTCAAAGGGGACCGCCACTGATGTCTGGTTATATGGCCTTGTTCTGTTCACAAAATACTTTGTTTTTGAGTTTTCCAGCTGATGGAAATAGGGTAAAATGTGATGCTCCTAGCTTTGGAAAAAAAAAAAAAAATCCCTCTGCAGGCCCCTTCTCTCTCACTTTTCCTAGAGGTGCAGTGCAGGCAGAGAAATCTAAAAGGTCAGGAAATATAAGTGAAAGAAGCTATAGGAAATGAATGGTTTGTCCAAATTGCAAAAAATACCCAAGGCCCCAAAATTCTCTTCCAGTAAATGCTGGAAGAGAAACCAGCTCTTCTGGGCCTCTCTGTTCTTCCTTATTGGCAGGAAGCGGGGTGCAGGTGTTTCAGCCTCTCCTTGGTCTCTCTGGGTAGTAGGATCAAAGGCGGCCAGGGCTAGGACACCAGGACCCCTTGCCCAATTCTGCCACTGTTGGTGACCTGGCTCAAGCAAGTTCAATCCTCAAAGTCTGGGTGTCTGAAAACTGAGATAACCATAGGTCCCGGGCTTCTCCCCACACTTCGAGGTTCCAGCGATGACCGGGATCTGGTGAACTAATAAGTATCACTTTGTAAACTCAAGCGCTGCTGGAATGCTGTTAATTATTACTCTGAGCCAAGCGGAGCCCCACGCCGCTGACCGCAGCCCGCTCCCAGCGAAGCGACGTGCCGGCCGTCGGGAGATACTTCCTCGCCGCATAGGTCTCTGCCGCCATCCCTCCGAGGGATCGTGCTTCGATGCCCCAGGGACCAACGGAAGATGATCACTGCTACCCCAAAGTCCGATTAGATTTTAACGAGCTCATCTTTAAAAAAATGAGGGCACACCTCGCAGGGTTGTGAACTTTGAAAAACAGTAAGGCACTCCGCTTCTGCCTGGCATACATTCGGGTGCACATTAAACGAGAATCCTTCTTCACTCCCTAGACAGAAACCCCGATGGACAGTGAGAAAAAGCGAAGTGGCCTGAGCGCAGGGCTGTGGGCTAGAGAAAACGACAGCGGAGAGACCCCAGCCAACCCAGCTGGGTTCGCCCTTCAAAGACCCGGGAGGAGTTGGCAATACACTTTGTGTAGCTGGGGGATCCCGAACACGCTCTGCGCGGCTATCACCCAGAAGGTGTCTTGGATGCCGCTGGACTCTGGGGATATTAAGGGGCCAAGATCTTGGAATGTTTGCTTTAGGGGGCGCATAGTACAGAGGGGCCTCCGTACCCATAGCTTGGAATACTGGCCCCTAGTTCCCTCCGGTACCCCGCGCACCCCACCTACTCCTGGTCCCGGCTCCTGCAGGCACTCACTTGGCGGCGGCGAGTATCTGCCCGGTTCCTGCATCCACGCCGCTCCGTCTTCTGAATTTTCCGACTTGACCGAGGCGGTCTCGAAGGGTTTGACCAGCGGCCCGGGGCTGTGAGCTTCCCGGACGCCGTGGCCAGGCAGCAGAAGCGGCCGCAGGGTGGCCCCGGCAGAGGCACTTTCGGCTGGCCGCGGGGACGTCTCCTTGGGCGGCTTCTTGTCCGACATGAGCGCCTCCACACTGAAGGGCAGGCTGGAGACCTTGACGCGGCGCTCCTCCGCTGCCCCTTCGGCGCCCCCAGGCCCCGGGCCCGGTCCGGCCACCATCGCCGGGCCCTCCTCATCAGACGAAAACAGGTCATTGCCTTTGGACGGAGAAGCCATGACTTCTCTGCCCTACGTAGCTCCGGGCGCGCGACTCCGCTGGCAACCCGGCAGCTGCGACTCAAACTTTTTTGGGGGGGAGACAGGAGGGGCGCGCCTGGAGCCGTGCCTTTCCTCCAAGGGGAAGTGAGAGACTGGGCTCAGCCAATCCGTGCTCGCTCTGGTGCTGACGCCACGGATGCTAGCCTCCGATTGGCTCTTCCGGAAGAGGCTGGGACTTTTTTTTTTTTTTTTCTGTTTGAAATAAATTAGGAGTTAATTACAGGAGCAGTCAGCAGAGTTGTTATTAGGCGATCCCTCAAGGGTTATAATCACGCCAAAACTGAAAAGTCTAAGGCGTAATTAAGGCCGATTATTTAAAGAGGAAGTTCGCCGAGTCCCATTTCTTCTCTCTTTTGACCCCTCTTTTTAAAAGGTTCTCCGCTCCAGAACGCGTTTAAAATCTGCAACTGACACTGCAAAACACTTTGATGAAGCTCCTACTATGGGCCGAAACTGGGTTACTTAACAGTTTTCGGGGTCAGCACTGAAAGCAAGGGCCAGCATCCCTGTTAAAGGAAATACTACATGCATGGCGCTTATAAGAGTAGATATTTCGCTATTAGCAAGTGCCCATCAGCGTTTGCTATTACTGTAACTCCCCTAGGAGAGGGGCCGGAGGGAGTCAGAGAGGTAGGTGGTCACAACCCTCTCCCAAGTAGCTGGAAAATTTAAAGCAGAGCTTTCCATCTCCTACACTCAAAAACAAAACCAGCGCACTCTTAGAAACTCGAAATCCTGGAGTTTTCTTTTCCCTGAATCGCCTCACTGGATGAAATCCGGACCCGACCTTTTTCTCAAGACTGCGTGCATTGTGTGTTTATGAGTTTGTTTGAGCCTGTGCTTGTCATGTGTGTTTAGGTGCCAGTGTTTGCCTTCGAGGAGGAGGAAGGAAAAAGCATAGATAATATCTAGTGCTTCCCAACCACCACCACCCCCACTCTCCGCAAATCTCATAAATATTGGGTGCCAAGTCTGCACACCCCAGCCTGCGTGTCTTTTAGGGAAGCACATTTTTATTCATTGCACCTAGTTTAAAAAAAAAAAACAAGTATAGATATCCCCACCCCACTTGAAATTATACCCTGGGTAATTACATCTCAAAGCCTTAGTGATGACTGTCTCAGTATGGGAAAGGGGAGAGCACAGACGCTTCTAAAGTGCAGAGACCAGTCTTGCTGCAGGCCACTGGGTCAACACCTGTTACTTCAACTGATGCCTGCTATGCTATGGTTGCCTTTTCCTATATCTGAGTGATTTTCTATATCCCAAAGATGAGGTGAATAGAAATATCCCAGCTCAGGGACTTGCACACAGCAGATGCTTGTTAAATAGTTCCCAAAGCTTTGGAAGGAAGGGACATTGATTTTAACTAGTGAAATGACCAGACCTTGGAGCTACCTCGATATTCAAGAGAAACCTGACCCCTAGATCCACTTCCTAGAGCACTTTCCTTCACCCCAAACCTCTGCCTGGACTGAAACTGTGCTGGCCTAGGATAACCAGAATAAGTATTACTGACACTTAGAGGATAAAAACACTGCACTGTCTACTTAACTCAGTTTGATTAAAAATGGTCCTGATTAAAAGTTTAAAAGTAAATAAGTCTTAACCACAGCCTTCTAAAACCTCCCTCTCCCACCACTATCAAGAAACTGAAAGTTTAGAGAAAGTTATTTAAAAATTCACACACATAATTATGAGAGCTATCTGGAGATACATGCCTTATGCATTTTCCCCTTGAGTCATACTTGATAGTTGGCTTGATATGCATCTCAAATACCGTACAGTAAATCCACATTAAGTTCTGTGCCTTCTAGAGATAGCTAAGCAAGGTGTAGGGTATATATTTTGGAAGCAAACCTGAAATTCGTTTAGTACTCAGCTGCCAAAATATACAAATGGTTCAGTTTTCAGTTGGGTGGTACCCAGCCACTGTTTGATAACTGTTCTTGAAACCTCCTTGTTAATATTTGTCAGTTAGGGGACATGCAGACTCATTCCTGAGATTTTTTCTTTTTCTTAAATCAGTGCTACTAGAGCTCTTTTGATGAACTTTTCTAGGAGAGGATGTATGTTAAGTTCCTCTCCCCTACTCTCTGGTCCTGATAACCAGGCAAGCAATGAAAAGTATGAAGCTGGAAATGACAAAATAGAAGAAATTAAAAAACAAACAAACTGGTGTTCTAAGCCAGGATACTAAGTTTTGGCCATGAATAGATGTCCAGGGAGAAACCAGCCTGACCGTCTTGTTTTCTGCCGGCTCCCTCCCCAGAACCCTGCTGGGGTTGGACAATTCTGGAAAGGGTCCCTCTTCTGCTGTGAAAAGAGTGGAAGCGCATCATAATTCTAACCTTTTATGGAAAGCCCGTCTGTTCATTTGCTCCTGAGTTGGCTGCGTTTTTTAGAATATTGTATTCACCTCTTCCTGGCCGCGTGACCCTGGTCTTTTTACTTCTTCCTTACACACCCCCCACTCTGTCCTTTTTTTTTTTTTTTTGAATTTCTAGAATGAGAGACCCCCTAACCAGAATGACTCTAGTGGCAATTCCGTTCAAGGGGCCAAATAAAATAACTAGCAGGTGTAGGGGGTCCAAACAAATGCCACCACATTATTGTATATCAAAAGCAGCAACAAGTTATTGCTTTCTCTGCCAGATATCCAAAATGAGGCATGTCGCTTCCTTTCACAGAGTTCATGATGGGTTCTTTGTAAAAATCTTCGGGACTGAGAATTCGGCTTGCCCTGAAAAGCGTACGGTCCCTTAGCAGAGGCCTGGCTTTGTCATGTAGGGAGCATTCAGTAAAGGTGAGTTCGTTGACATATTCGCAAGCAAAAACGTGAGGTTCCAAGAGGAACTCAGTCACCACCGAGCGTCACCTCTGCTTTAGTATCTGAACCTGTCTTCCAGGGTCTCATTTGTTTCTTCCAACACATCGCTAAGGGCAGAAATTATTTTCCCTGTTTTACAGATGAAAAGCCTAAAGCCAAGAAGCGCTAATTCTGCGGCGAGGTCATGCAGGTAGGAGCGGAGGACAGGGGCATCCTCCTTGCAGCACCGGCTGGTGCGCGCAGACCCGCCGCTCTCCACGTTCGCACGCGCCCCAGCCCCGCGTGGAGAGGCCGCGCACGCGCACCGCAAGTCTGGAGGCGAAAACCGTGAAGGAGGGCGCGCGGACCGCCGCGTCTGCAACTCAGGACCGGTCGCTGGATCCCGGCGGCTCGGAGGAGGCGGGGGAGGGGCGAGGGAGGGGGCTGTAGACGGGCCAGGGCTGCGGGCAGGCGCCAGGCGCGGGGAGATGAAAGGCGGGCTCCGGGGGAAGGGGCTGCGCCGGGTGACCGGCTCCAGCCGCGCCGGGCGCCCCGCCCCCGCTGCCCGGGGCAGAGGCGGCTGCCCGAGCCGGAGCCGCGTTAATTGCTCTCGGCCCCGGCACTCAGCCTGCGCGGAGCCGGGACAACCTCGCTCCAGGAGGAATGACAATTCGCCCTAATGGGACAACCTCGCTCCCAGAGGAGTGACAATTCCTCCTAATGGGCCTCTCGTTAGCGGCCTATTCTCCCGAACCCGGGTATCAGAAGCGGGCAGACAAGCGGGCGCCAACGTCCGCCTGGAATTCCACAACACCGCTCCCCCATCATTCCCCTCCCCACCCCCAATCCATCGCTGTGTGACCTCGGACAAAAGGCTGCTCCTCTCTGAGCTCATTTTTCTTACCTGTGCAGTACGGAGTAGGTACGGGAAACATCAGACCTCACTAGGGAGGGCATATTTCTAGGCATTTGAGAGATCACTTTCAGAGTTAGAGCACGAAGGCGAGTAGACAGGGCTTGGGGTTCGCTGCTTGAGGTTCTTTGGGCGGGGAGGAGGGCAAATCCCTTGCTTATGAAGTTCTGGACGCTCCAATCGGGTTGCTCTGGTCCCTTGCTCACTGAGGTCTTTCACTGGAGAGAAGGAGCCTTTGCCAAAGCGCTACACGGATTACACAAGCTACCAGAAGCCTGAGCGTTCATGCCTCCTCATTTTACAGATGAAGAAGTGGAGGCCCACACAAGAGAGAGGCCAGCCTAAGATTTGCTGGGGTAGAGTCCGATTCTACACAGTCCCCCTGGAAGAAGCCCGCTACAGGGACATCCTCGGAGGAGAACAGAAGAAATGGAGACATTGTTCCTCTCTCTGAGCCCCACAAGCCTCGGAGAAGAGAGGGCTGGTTCATGGAGATACAGTTGTTCCTGGTCACAGCAGGCGTGAGGGTTGTGAAAGGGGAAAGAGAGTTGTGAGTCTGCTCCTGTGGTTAGTTCCCTGTTCAAACCCAGGCCCTACTTACCATTTGCCACCTGCACTGAACTGGGGGCCTTTAGTAACCTCTGTTACAAAAGATGCCCAGTCCGATAGGGTTGCTGGTGAGGACTAGGTGAGAAGCCTCATAAAAAGCCGGTAACACAGAATATGGCAGCCTCAGGCACCCCCATCCAGGAGTGGCTGTAAAGGTTCTGCTTCCATTCTCCTGGAGGGTTTAAACAGCATTCAGTTTAATCAGGCACTTCACCTCTCTGCACCATGGTTTCCTCATCTGTAACAGGGCAGTATCTGGCTGTTAGTAAATGCTGGCTGTTATTATTTCTTAAGGCATTTTTGATACTATTTTTTTTTTAACCATCCTTTTCAATAAGTCTGCCTGACATCACACACATCTGTGATCCAGTGATCCAAAGCTGGATAACTTGAGGCATGAGAAAGTAACTTTTCTGAGCCTTTTTTGCCCCTCTCTGCAGAATGGGTGTAACTACCCACCTCTTGAGAAGGAAGCAGATTGACAATTCTGTCAAGCAAAGGTTGGCGATCAAGAGGAAAAACGGTCTAGACAAACAGTACAGCATATCTCCCATTTCCCAGCCTCTGGGCACAGCTCGCTGGTACCTTCCCAATTCCTGCCTGCACTGGAGAAAGGTTCACACGAACAGAGCCCAAGCCCCCATTTGTCTGCACAGAAAGACCCAGAAGGCTCCCTGGAAAAGGTGACTCCAGGAAGCTGGGTGGCTGCGGTTCTGTGGAATCAATCCAGCCCTCCAGGGCATCTTGCCCAGCCATTCACAAATATCTGTCCTCCATCTCACTCCTTCTCAGTTTGCCCATCTGTAAAAGCAGGAAAAATACCCATACTGAACTGGGCTGAAATGAGTTTTAAACCACAATTCAGTCACTGTCAGCTCCCTCCTATACCTTAAGCAACCTGTGATGGAAAGGCCCTCATTCCTGCTTAAGGAGGAGAAAATTGAAGCTTAAGGCTAGATAAGAGTTTCTCACAACTAGTAAATACCTGGCAGAAGATGCACACCAGGGTTTGGCTGATTCTAAAAATGTCTGTATTTTGCCTGAGGCAGAAGCTGCTTTAAAGGTGGGAGGAAAGGCATCTGGAATTGCTCACAGCAATGAAGTATCTACTATTCCCATTTTCTTCCAATTAGACAGATGGAACTGTTGAGTCTGGGAGGGGCTTGATTAGTAGGGAGAACACACAGAGAAAGTGTATCCTGTTTTATGGATTCCCGAATAGTTCAGCAGGAATCTGAAATCTCTCTAATTTAGTGGCACAACTTGGTTTAGCTTCAAAATGCAGCCGACTGGACTTGGGAAGGGGAAAAGGAAATTTGAGGAGTTACTTAATAGATATAATTATATTTTTTAATTAAGAAAAATGGAATCTCACCCAGTTGCCCCACCCCCAGTTGCCTGGTAGGGAATAAGAAAGGTTTGCTTTACCTTAAGCATGAAGACAATTAGAAGCAATTATTCAGAACCCTGTTAGTCATTTCTAGAGGAGGGGTTGGGGCATTGGAACTGAACCCAGAACTTGTGCCTGCCTTGGGAGGGGGCTGCAGGCCACCACTGGCAGCAAAAACAGCATACCTTGAGCTATAGGCTTTGAAAAGCGCTTTCACATCCAGGACTTTACTCACTCCTCAGGACCACCCCTGGGCGTGAGATACCCTGCTCCCTCCTACACCCTCCAGCCCTTATTCTAGTCACCTCATTTTACCAAAGTGGTAACAGCAGCTCAGAGTGGTGTAACTACATGTCCGGAGTCACAAAAGTAGTCTGGTGGGTGAGCATGTTGGTCCTGTTTGAGGGGCACCCTTCGGGGACTGTCTGAGGCAGAGACCCATCCTCTCCAGGTCAGGTCCAGAGAGGTCTGATATCAGGGTCCCTGAGATCTGTCCTGCCCCCTCGGATCTGTCTCAGGTGCCCTGCAGAGCCCCTAACACAGTGAGGGGCTCAGTAAATATTGAGTAAATGTATAAATTCCAGTATAGAAGCAGCAGCTAGCTGAGGCTGTAGGTACCTCTTACCCTTCCCAGTGACAAGGAATGAGCCGTGAATTGTGAGGGGGAGACTCACCATGCCTTAACAACTGCTACTGGATCCACGCTGCTGCTAAGAGGCTAAGTCACTTCAGTCATGTCCGACTCTGTGCGACCCCAGAGATGGCAGCCTACCAGGCTCCCCCGTCCATGGGATTTTCCAGGCAAGAGTACTGGAGTGGGGTGCCATTGCCTTCTCCAGATCCATGCTGGGAGGGGTCAGATTTTTAAATCGTCCCTAAAGAAAAACTGAAAGCTCATTTTACCCCAAATCCTTAACTTGCTAGACTTTCAATTAATCTCCACCTTCCCCCTCCCCCTTCTGTCCTTTCACAGATGGAGAAAGAGTTGGGGAGCTTGTCACCTGCCCAAGGTCATGCAGAACTAAGTGACCCAGTCAGCATTTGACCCCAGGTGAATCTGACTCCAAACTCCAAACGGATTTCTCTTTATCATCCTCCTGATCACATTTCTCCTGACATGACTTGACAGCAGCCAGAGAAACTCAGCATCATACTGCTCTCTTCCCGGCCCACTTTAACAATATCTTGACTTTGTGGCATTTCCCAGAGTTCCTAAAACAGGAGCCTGTTTATTCGCTAGGAGAAAAAAGAAGAAAAAGACTGAGGTGTATTCAGAAAAACATATAGTTTGAATTTCTCCTCCTCCCAATAATAGCCGGCAGTGCTTACCGAGCACTTAGTACACATCAGACTCTGTCCAAAGCACTGATGTGCACTCATTCATTCAGTCCTCACAACCCTATTTGGGCAATGCTATTTTATCTTCATTTCACTGAAGGGAAATCTGATTCTCAGATGTGGAAAATCTGGATAAATATAATTTCTGTTTTGAACTCTGCCGGTGCAAAGTACATTCTCTCCCTCCCAATCCTCTACCCACCTTTCAGCACTAGAAAATAAAACCCACTGCCATTTAAACAGAAAAATGAATTTTATTAGATCCACAAACTAAATATAGTTAGGCCTTCCTCATAACACTAATACTGTTCATAACTTAAAGTGTTTATGTATATGGTAGCAGTGGTCGTTTAGTCGCTAGGTTGTGACTGACTGTTGTGACCCCATGGTCTGCAGACTGCTGGGCTCCTCTGTCTGTGAAATTTCCCAGGCAAGAATACTGGAGTGGGTTGCCATTTCCTTCTCCAGGGGATCTTTCCAACCCAGGGATTGAACTCAGGTCTCCTGCACCGGCAGGCAGATTCTGTACCACTGAGTTGCCTGGCACCTATGTCCATGGTAGCTTGTTAAAACTGGCAGATTTTTTTCTTTTCCATGTCTCTGAAGCACATGACTTTTTGCAAATGGATGCAGTCTTTTTGGGGAGGGTGGGAGAGTGAAGAGAAAGGTCCTGGGCCTCAGCCAAGAACAAGGGTCCTGAACTCCACCTATCATTCACTGGCCGGATGACTTGAAGCAGGTTCTCCCCCTTCTAAGGTCCCTTGTTCACCTCCCTGGCAAATGAGGGGAGTGAAGTTGCCTTTCTAGTTCTGTAGTTCTCTGATAAAGGAGTGAGTGAATGAAAAATTCATCCTGTTCCTTGTCCTGTCTCTCACCAGGGAGGTGGAGGCAGAGAGTGGACCAATCCCAGGCAGTAGAGGGCACTGGTGGGAATTATACTGGGTCAACTGTGGATCCTGGGGCAAATCTCCCCTTCTCTGAACTGAGCCTCTTTCTTCCCACCCCCATCTCCCCATAAGGAGCCAGGCACCCTTATTTCAGGGTGACAGGAGAATCAATGGGCTCATGGATATAAAACTCTATCTAGGAGCGGTTAGTCCGATACCATCCCCTGGTGCCAGTCTCCTGTGTGAGAAAGGAAGAAAGTCTCCGACTCAGCAGATGAGAAGCCTGGGAGGAAACCTGGTGGATAATTGTTAATGATACAATTAGAGCTGACACTGTTGATGTGGACAAGTGCAAAGAGGCTTATGAAAATGCTGCTTGCTAAGAATCCTCGGGGCATTTGGGCACCCCAAGAAAGCTTTTGCCCCATGGTGGCACAGCCCTTCCCAGAGAAAGAATTTTACAGAGTCCGTGGACCAAGCATGAAGTAACATCTAAGCACGTGACAAGAAGTTATTCTCTTTTCAGTGATCTGATAATCCTCCCATTATACTCAGGAGACTGTCTTGGTACAACTCTAATACCTCAGTAATGATTGCTAACCTCCTGTAGACAAAGCACCAGGCTGCAGTCTTCAGGAGACAATAGCATCTGGTGAGATAAGGACAGGCTTCCTTCCCATTCTACTAATTTTCAGAGTGAACCCATCCCCAGCTGATAAATAATACTGTGGCATTAATTTCCTTTTACAAATCATTTTTGTTATTGTTTTAAAACAAGACTTAAATGTTAATTAAATAATACTATTGTGGGTATTGGGATAAGGCCAACAGTCATAATGATTGTTCTTTGACAAGGGAATAGTCATGTAGGTGGATGCCTGAAATTCAGGTTAGCACTGATTTACAGGAGAGAACATTGCATCTTCAGCCCCAAATCTGGCTGGAATCCTGCTCCGCCTCCTCCTAGCTGGGTGGCCGTGGGCAAGTTACTTCCCCTCTCTGGATCTTGAATTCCTTATCTATGAAGCTAGGGGGATGGTGATTATTCTGATCTGGGTTTGCAGGGAGAATCTACTCCTGAGATAACAGATGACCATACCATGTTGGTGATATGGGGTCGTTTGTATTATTAGTAAACAATGAATGGGAGAATTTGGTCAAAACACTAGCTTATTTACCCTGGACTTTGTTATCTGCTAGCTTAGTAGTAATTGTAAACGAAGGGAAGAATTTTTTGAAAGCTGAAGATTCTACTTAAAAATCACTTATGCTTGTTTAACTTTACCCATCTTCAATGTCTGGATATTCAGACTGTTTAACAAACACTTTCACAATATTCAGAGGACTTCACTGTACTGCGTAGGCAAAATTTAGAAGCCTCTAAGTTGCAAATAAGGTGGCAAATGTTTTCTTTTGTTCTTTTTTTTAAATGATTAAACGCATTGCCGCATCTGTCCTTTTTCCCCCCTTCCTTTCATTATTCTTCACTATTTCCCTCCCTTCCTGTCTCCTTCGCTCAGGCAGCTGTGTGCTGAGTTAGTGCCATGTCTGGGAAACAGACATCATCCAGATGGGTTTCTGTCCTCAAGAGTCTCCCACTCTAGTGGCAAGACCACCGCCTCAGCTACTCTATGTGTTTGTCAGAAGGACTGTCCCAAAGTCAGGTTCATCTTGTAGAATTCTTTCATGCTCATAGTGTCGTCCTGAAGACAGTTCATTAAACATCTGAATGTGTTTCCATATTTAAAAATCAGGGAATTTTCCCTAGAAACCTGGCATTCTGGCTTCTCTGTATCATCTACAGGTGAGTGGCCCCAGGTGTGTGCTCAAGTGCTGATTCTTTGAGATGGGACGTGCCTTCTTCAGGCCTCACCAGCCAGAGTATTACATTTATGATGGCATATGATGGGATGGGGCTCCTGAAGGTACAGGGGAAGTGTGGGATGGTGAGGAGGACTGACCTTGAGTGTCAGGGTTAGGCTACTGGAGGAAGGGACATTTGGGCTGAGCCATGAAGGGTGTTGCCAGGTGAGGAAGGGGAGAGTTGCTGGTAAAGGGGTCAGTTTGTGAGGAGGGATAAGAATTGAAATGACCTGTAACCTGTGTGTTTGAGTGTCAAGAGGCTCCGGGAGCAGCAGGTGAGGGGGTGGGAGTGAGGGGCGCGGGGGTGAGAGGACGGTGTGCAAACAGGCTTGGGAGAAGTGGGGTGATGGTGGTGGAGGGGAGGCTTAGGGCAATGGTGAAGGGTCTTCTTTCCCTTTCCTTTGCATTCTGTCATCTTTTACTAAATTCTTTTACAATTTCAAAAGCAGTAGATATTCATGATAACCAATGAAACAAATCAAAGATATGCAAACAATGAATAATCTCTCTCATTTTTTTCCATCAGTGTAAGTCAGATACACAATCTCTTGTGTATCCTTAGACACTCCTAACCATATACAAACACAAAATAGAGTACAGAAGCGTGGAAATTGGTGGTGTTTTGTGTGTCCATATATGTGTCTACAAGTGTAGCTCCATCTGTGTAAATCTGTGTAACTTGCTTTGTCTAGTTCATAT
This sequence comes from Redunca redunca, assembly GCA_006410935.1. NCBI lineage: Eukaryota > Metazoa > Chordata > Mammalia > Artiodactyla > Bovidae > Redunca > Redunca redunca. The sequence goes on along the minus strand of SJYQ01000083.1, from coordinate 96,912 downwards.
CACAGACATCTCACCATTCATGCTTTTTGTTTCATAGTAGGGCGATATTAGAATTTATTTCACCATTTTCTTATTGATGGAGATTTCCACCTGCCCCCATTTGCCAAAAATTCTTAAAAAAGAAAGCTTTGCAAACCTTCATACTCATGCTCTTATTTTTAAAGGTTTAATTTCTGAAGCTGAGATTGCTGAAGCCAAGTGAGCCATGTGTCTATTTTTCATCTGAAGAGATATTGCCAAATTATTTAAAAAAAAAAAAAAAGCACCCCTATTCCACTGCACATTTCCACTGGCAGCATGCATTCATTTCTCCCCCAGCTCACCCAGAACTGGACAGCATTGCTCTGGTTTAATTTCTGCCACGGAGCATTTTTGAGCAAGAGAGTAATAGTGTCCCATATCCCTTGGAGAAACTCCCTGGGGAACATTATGAAATACAACTAGGTGGGATGGAGATGCTGAATATAAGACCAATGAGGAGGCTGTGGCAGGCTTCTGGGAAGAGAAGAACAGCAGTGAGGCTGGGAAGATGAAGAAATCAAGAGGTAAATCATGAAGAATAGAGATGCTGTTTAGAGCATCCCAGGGCCAAGAGTGCCCTGCTGGCATCTCAGGTCTGACTGCACAGTAAGGAGCTGGAGTTTAACCTCTTGCTGTTTCTCCTGTTCCTTAGTGGCCAGCCACCCCGAACTTCCTGTCCTCCAAGTTCAATTTCAATAGCTTCACATGTCTGGAACCCAGGACCAAGGCAGTAGGGCACTTAGAAGTGCCAGCTCTCTCGATCCTCTCAGGGACTGGGTGGGTGCGCAGGACAGGGCAGATAGACATGCTTCCACGCAGGGTGAGCCTAGGAACCAGCCTTGCCAATGTAGTCACTGATGACGTCACAACGCAGCTTGATAATTAGCAGTGTTGTTTCACCTAATTCTCACTGATCTGCTTTTTAACCTCTGCAGCACCGGGTGACAGGTGTGTTAGAAGCTACAACAACGACATGCAAAGGTTTGGATTCCTAAGAAGGGCTAGACAGGTCCAGGCTGCTGAAGGGAGCTGGGACTCCTGCTAATGTTCCTGGGACGCTCTTAAGAGTTTTCCTTCAGTCCCATGCTCCTGTCTCTCTTTTGCTCTGGTGCTCTCTCTGGCTCTTTGTTTTTCTGGCTTTGTCTTTCTTCCCAAACCTGGGATTGAAGAGCAAACTTACTTTCTCGTAGGCCCCTGTAATGCATATTGTTTCATCGCTATGTTGTGTCCAACTCTTTATCACCCCGTGGACTGTAGCCCACCAGGCTCCTCGGTTCATGGGATGCCCCAGGCAAGAATACTGGAGTGGGCTGCTGTTTTTTTTCTCCAGGGGATCTTCCCAGCCCAGGGACTGAACCCGCATCTGCATTGGCAGGCAGACTCTTTACCACTGAGCCACCTGGGAAGTCTGTAAGACCCTAGAAAGCCCTAGAACCCGGGGATGGGACCATCTCAAGAGTTTCCCCAACCCTGTGGGAAGCTGGAGCAGTGATTCAGGGCCTAAGGAGAAACAGACTGTCATCAGGACAGGGTGACCTGTCCAGACAGTGCATTTGCTCAGCCCTTAAATGATCTAAGAAAGTGGGGTAAATTTCCTTGACAATGGGTCCAATCTGACCTCATGATTAGCTCTGTTCTCCATGGAGCAGAGTGTGGGAGGCTCAGGACTAATCCCTGAGATTTCTACCCTTGACTGTGTGTGTGTGTGTGTCTCTGACTCTTTGAGGATGCACAAACTAATCATCCATCTAGCCTTAATGGTGGGTCCTCAAACCAACACTCTGCCCCCTCTTGGAAGAAGCAGATCCCATGTTCTGGTTCATCACCCCTGACCTGGCCCTGCTGCATGGCACCAGAGGAGGAGTCACTCAAACTGAACTGTGGGGCTGTGACTCTGGCAAATTACTTAACCTCTCCAAACCTCAGTTTCTTCATCTGTAGAATAGGATGGTAACAGTACTGACTTCCAAAAGCTGTTGGGGTTACTGGTGCTGAAGGAGAGCGAGCGCCTGTTACAGTAGGCAGTTATCTTGTGTTGATATTTTTTGAAAACCAAGTTAAAATGACAGAGACCAACTGACTCTTTAAGGAGGAGGAGGACAGGTGATAGGGATTTTTTTTTTTTTTTTTTTTGCCGTTACCTCACTCCAGTTTTGAGGCTGGCTGTTGGTCACCTTGGTCATGGAAGCCAAACTTGCCTAGAATGCGTGACCCCACAGAGGCTCTGGGCGCCCTGCTCCCACCCTCTATGAGATTTGTATCGTTCAAGTATTTCCCTTGAGTCCAGAGGAGAAACTGAGGCCAAGACACACACTGACACCTCAGTGTCAGTTCTTGCTATTGGCATCGATTGTTGGTACTTGGGACTTACCTCCCATGGTGAAAGTGAGCTCAAAACCAGTTGGAGTCACATTAAAACAGAAAAGAAAGAAATCATTTTTAAATTAAAAATTAAGTTAACAAAATAGCAAAACTCAAAACCAGTTGGTGTCAAGGGGAAGGGAGGTCCTCAGTTTGTTTATAAACAGAGCTAAGTAACTAAATAAAGCGGGAGAGATCAGGGAGAAGCAGCGGAGTGTTTGAGGGGCTGACTTCTGTTTTTCATGGAGTATGTTTCCCATTACAAGGGGGAAAGGCAGGCCACACATGGACAGAAGGAAAAAATGCAGACAGGAGAGTAATTGGGGGTGTCAGGGTCGTGGGATAATCTGTGAGTTTGTTTTCAAAATCTTCTTGAATGTTTCGTTACTTTTACAGTTTAAAAAAATAAAGTTTAAAAAGTTGACTTGAAGTTGAATTTGGCTGGAACAAACTTACTCTGTTGGTGTGATTTCCCATAGGATATATCCTTCCTTTTACTCGAGGAAAAAAACTATGGTGGCTTTTCTTTGTAGTTCTCTGTTTCTCTAAAATCCTTTTCATATCTCTCCTGCATGATCAAGTTTAGTTAGAATCCAGGTACCCATTTCAGAAAGGTTCCCTTGCCTGTCGGTTGAAGCATATGTAGTGGGACGGCCTGTCGATCGCATGCTGCCACTAATAACCTTGACTTTATCATCGCTGTTTACAGGTGTGAACCCTGAGGTTAGGAGGGAGCATGCTGTTTGCTCAAGCCTAACCAACTGTTATCGAGTTATAGTAGTTTTCAAACTTCTGAGTTCTCTTATAAGAGAACTTACCTATAACCCTAATTTATAAGTAAGTTCTCTTACAGCCCAAAATACATCCTTTCTAGGAATGCCTTCCAGAGTCTCGCAGGCAATATGGGACTCAAGACAGTGATATTTACCCCACTGCCTCTAACATAAATCTGGGGGAAACACTAAGAGCTTGCAAAGGGGGCAAACGTATAAAAATCTCTCTGTTTCTTTCAATCTCTCTCACACTAGCAGTCAACCAAGCATTTTCATTGTTGAGGAAAACCCAAGTGTCATAAAAGCGATCTGGACAGAAAATAAAAACTCTAGTTTGAGAAGGAAAGCAAATATTCCTCATTACCAAAGACAGTGCTTCTTTGGATAAACATTTACCTAATCCAGTTCTTCTTCCTTTCTCCCTGTTCCTCTGACTTTCTCAGGAACCACAGTGGCCCTGTTAGAACAGACAGCGTTCAGCGTTTCCATCATAAGGCATGTTTTTCTGGGGTTTATTACTCAGCTGTAAAAATGCGCTCTAGGCGAAAAGTTGGCATTAAGTCTCATCTCTGGGGTAATTGGTGGGGATTTAAAAAAATTTTTTTTGTTTTCTTTTTACAGACAGTCTTTGAAAGGTCAACAACAACAACAAATCAAGAATTTACTGTTGGAAACTATTAGGTTTCGCCCCCATGGGTTTTCCTCTTTAGTTAGGTTTATTCCGTACTAATTTTGTTCTCCTCTAACCAGATACTTGGGGGCAAAGTTATAAAGGCTATAACCTCAGACATTCACTGATTCTTCTTTCTGCAAATATTTACCCAGTGCCTCCTATAGCCCAGACACTGTTCTAGACTCAAGACACAAAATATCCATGCAGTCTAGGCAATCATGGGGCAGGTGTGCACACATTCATGCACAAACCTCACGTGTTTCCAGAGTGGAAAAAAAAATTCAATTTGCAGTAAGTGGTTGGTGTGGAGGAAGAACAGGGAAAGGGGTGCAGGGGGGGGCCCTCACCTGAGAGAGGCTGGCTATAGGAAGGCCCTCCAAAGTGTTGATATTTTCTCTAAGACTTTGAGGTTAGCAGGAGCTTCATGCCAAGTCGGACGAGAAGCGGGGAGAGAGGAAAACATGTGAAGGCTGGGAAGAGGCTGGTGTGTTTGAAGAACACAGAGAAGGCCTCCCTTCTAGACCACGTTGAATGAGGGGTGCGGTGGGAGATAATAGCGGATACCTGTGGGGGCCGGGAGGCATGGGTGGATCAGGCAGAGGGATTTCAGCTTTATCCAGGTGAAAGGGGAAGCCCAGGAAAGATGCTTAGTAGACCACGACACGGTTGAACCCTACTTCTGGAGGAGCTTCCTGGCCTCTGTGTGGAGGATGGACCTCAGAGGGGCACCAGGGCAGCAGGTTGCCGGATGTGGGCTGGTCAGAGAAGGCTGCGGCAGAGGGGAGAGTGTGGCTTGGAGGGTGGTCCAAAGGGGACCTGGACACGCCCCGCCCGGCCGAAGTCAAGGATGAGCATGCTGCTGTGATCCCAGGGAGGGAAGGAACAGGAAAGGGCAAGTTAGGGGGAGGGGCCATTGGGAAGAACTCCCTGGCTTCTGGTCCAGCCCTGGGCGGTTCTGATATTAAACCCTGTGGGGAGAAACAGTGTGAAGAGCTGGGCGCTTATGGTTCAGACTCCGCCATCACCCAGCCTGGGGCCTGTCCTGGCCTTTAACACTCGCCAGCGGTGCAACCTGGGGCAGGTTACTGTCCCTCACTGTGCCTCAGTTTCCTCCTTGAAAAAAATGGGGCTGATATTATCCTCTGATTCATGGGATAGTTGTGAGGTGAGGTGAGTTCAGCGCCTGCACATGTATCAACAAATAGAATTCCATTTCACGTGGGCTGATGGGCTCATGAATTCCGCTAGTCCTTCTGGGCCCCCAGCCCTCATGTGGCTTGCTGTCTGCTGGGGGAGCCAGACACTCAACAAATGGATATAACGTGCTGTGACCAAGGGCTTCTGAGGGGGTGGTCAGGAGGTCACCACTGGGAAAGTCATGGACCATCTGAATAGGGTTTAGCGAGGAGGGGAGTTTGGGGAAGGGGTGTCCATTCCAGATCCAGAGAGCAGCAGAAGGCCCTGAAGTCTGATAGATCCAACTGTACTAAGCCTGTACAATGCACTGTGAGGTGTATGCAGTTACCTACATTTTACAGATGGCCAAACTAATATCCAGAGCTTCTTTCTGGGCTGGAGAAAGGCGCTGAGGTCCAATAGGATGTGCTTGAGAAACTGAATGTGAGAGAGTGTGTTTGGAGCAGACCAAGCAAGGGGGAGCATTGCGGGAGAGGCAGTAGGCCCAGATGGCCCCAGGGTCTGCCAGTCATGTTCAAGGGCTGAGGTTTTATTCTAAATGGGATAAAGACTTGATTGAAATATTTCAAGCAGGAAGAGAGAAAGTCTGACATATTTTTTAAATGATCATTTTGGCTGTGTGTGAACTGGGTATAATTTGGGAGGCAGGAGGGGGACACCAGTAATAGAGAAATTGGAGGAAAGTGGCTGAGACTATGATTGTCCAAGAAATGATGGTGGCTTGGACGATGGTGGTGATCATGCCGGTGGAGAGACGTGGATGTGCCGAGGAACATTTCTAAGACAAAACAAATTTTGTCTGCAGAGCTGCCTTAGGGATTTAAGAAATAGGCAAGTTTCATCTAGTCACTCCCCTGCTCAGAGCCCATGAGTGGCTCCCCAGTGCTTTTGGGGTAATGCCCACATCTCTTTTGGTATCACCAAACCCCCTTCTCCCGTAACATCTGGCCCTCCTCTACCCTTGGCATCTGTGTCCTCCTCTTTGCTCTCAGAATGCACCTGGCTCTTTCCTCTCTGAGGGGCCTGGCTCCAGCTGCTCCTCTCTCCTGGAATCTTGTCATCCCTCTCCAAGCCCCAAACCCGCCCTCCCTCTTTCTGGTGTCAGTCTAGCTCCTCCCTTACCAGCTAGAGATCTAAATATGTCCACTGCAGTTATTAAAGGAAAAATTGGACAAGACCTTCAAGGGCCAAATTAAATAGGTCAAAAAGCTATGGTTTATTTACCAGATGCAGTCATCTGAAAGCCCTCTGGGATTGATCTCCATTCTCCCAGTGCATGCTTGGTGCCGTTAGCTGGTTGGACGGGGAGCTAGTTGGATGGAGGAGGAATTTGAGGGTTGTGCTTTCTCTGTCTTATCTTCCTCATTGTCCCAACAAGCCTGGGAGGAGACAGAGCACATGAGGATGCTGTTTTTGAATTTTCACTGCTTTTCTGTAGATTTTTATGCCAGTACAAATTCTCTTAACTACCGTAGATTTTTAGTAAGTTTTGAGGTCAGAAAATGTCGATCTCAAACTATTATTTGTCAAAAAAAAAGTTTTGGGGGGCTGTTCTGGGTTCCTTGTATTTCCGTATGAATTTTGGGAACAGCTTGTCAATTTCTGAAATGAAAAAGAAAAGCTGGAATTTTGGTAGGGTTTGCATGAAACTGTAGGTCAGCTTGGAGAGTGTTTCAATCTGAATAATATTACATCTTCTAATTCATGGGCATGAATGTCTTTCAATTTGCTTAGATATTCTTTTTTTTTTTTGCTTAGATATTCTTTAATTTCTTTTAGTGATTCTTTGTGGTTTTTAATGTGCGAGTCTTGTCCTGCTTTTGTCAAACGTATCTCTTAGTATATTGTTTTTTGATGGTTTGTAAATGGGATCGTTTACTTAATTTTCCAATCAGTCATTGCTAGTGTATAGAAATGAGTCAGACACGACTGAGCGAATTCACTTTCACTTTTCACTTAAAAGCAGAGACATTACCTTGCCGACTAAGGTCCGTCTAGTCAAGGCTATGGTTTTTCCTGTGGTCATGTATGGATGTGAGAGTTGGACTGTGAAGAAGGCTGAGCGCCNAGAGTGGAGGCCTGGCCACCAGCAGGGTCCCAAGACAACCAGACTCACTCTGGAGTCAGTGTGCATGACCCATCCCTTTTGACTGAGGAACCCCAAGCGCCTTATAAATAATAATTTAAAAACACAGAATCCCAGATGGGCTGGCCTTTCAACTGAAGAGGAAAAGGGTTCATTTGCTGGTGTGGTGAGGAGAAGTTCTTGCAAGAGCTGTGCTTGGGCCAGGGAGAATAGTAACTCCCTCTGGGTCCAGGCTGAATAGGTACTAAGCCTGTACAATGCACCGTGAGGTGTATGCAATTAATACCCACATTTTTACAGATGGCCAAACCAAGATCCAGAGCTTCTTTCTGGGCTTTGTAGTCCAGGAGGGACTCAGACTTTCGGGGATTCCAAGCCAGTAGTATTTTCACTGCTCCTGTGCTGCCTCCGATAATTACTCGTTATGTCTGCAAAGCATTTCATAGTTTACAAAGCATTTAATGTTACAGAGCATTTAAACGTGCATCGCTTTATTCATTCCTTACAATAACTCAGCTAAGCAGGAAGTGCAGAGGTGACTAGCTCCATTTTATAGATGAGGAAATGGAGGCTGAGCGAGGAGGAAGTAATTGCCTCTGTTCTTACAGCAGCAATAGTAAGTCACGTGTATATAGTTTATATAGTCCCCATGGACTGTAGCCCGCCAGGCTCCTCTGTTCATGGAATTCTCCAGGCAAGAATCCTGGAGTGGATAGCCATTCCCTTCTCCAGGGGATCTTCCCAACCCAGGGATCAAAATTGTGTCTCATGTCTCCTGCATTGTGGGCAGATTCTTCACCCTTTGAGCTATCAGGGAAACTCCTAACACTTATAGCTGCAATAGTAAGTCACATCTGTATAATGATTTATAGCTTGCAGAATGCTTTCTGGTTTTGGATATCACAATACCTCCTTGAAGTAAGTAGGCCTGGTGTTATTATTATTATCCTCATTATTAGTAGCAGTGGTGAAGTAGTAGTGACGTAGTAGTATTCCCATATCACAGATGAATAAACTAAGATTCAGAGACGTTAAGAAAGATGAGAAACGAACATTTATATATCAGCCCCAAGCTAGGTACTTTAGCTATATTATCTCATGGAATCCTAGTAGCCCTCGGAAAATATTTGCAGAGGCTTGTCTTTCATTCACGCATTTTATTCATTCATTTGCTAAATGTTTACAGAGTGCCTACTGTGGATTGGTGGTTGTTTTAGGCACAGGGAGTGCAGTAGTGAACAAAAGAAAATCCTTGTCTTCACTGAGCATATACTCTTTTGGGTATGGGTGGAACAGACCATAAGTAAACAAGTAAATATATCCAGTACGGGATGGCACTTGTAGCAAAGAAGGAAAATAAAGCAGGAAAAAGACAGCAGAGAGGCGTGTGGTGTCAGTGTGGCAAAAGTGCTCAGGAATGACAAGGAGGTCTGATTTAGTGGCACAAATAGAGATGTGAGTAAGGGGAGCAGAGAGAGATGTGAGTTAGGGGAGCAGAGAGGGATGTCAGTGGGCTCTTGAAGAATAAGTACGCGCTGAAACGTTTTAGTGGGAAGCAGAGGAGAAACCCTAGTGTGATGATCACCCCATGAGAGCAGCTTCTCTCTCTTGAGGCTTTGAAATGGGCTCAGACGGCTATAGTTTTGCTTCCTTGTCCTTACAACCGTGGGATGTGGGTGTTGAGGGAAATTGAGGCTGGAAGGTGAAGTTCACTGTTTCATAGCTAATAAATTACAAATTGGCACCAAGCTGGTGCTCTTGTCCATACCACATCCTATGTGCGAAGGCTCGAAAGGAAGTGCAGGGAGCAAGGGGAAGGCGGATGGGAGGGCAACCAGCGTGTGGGGAGGACCTCACACTTCCTGATACAGAGGTCAGGTTAAGAATTAGGGTGCCGTCCTGAAGGTGGTGGGAAAGCTGGCAAGCAGGTGGGTCAAGCAGGGGCAAGATGGAAATAGGTTTATGTTTCATTGAGAGCTCTCTGGAGAGAAAAAGGGGAGAATCTAGGGGCTCTGGGGGCAGCTGGAGGGATGAGGTATCCTTTACTGAGATAGGGAGGAGAGAGCCTCCTCTGTGTCAATCTTCCTGGTGAAGAAATCCCATCTAATGTCAAAATTCTTCAACTGCAGTCCAGGACTACTTTGGGGGTGAGGAGGAGGGGAGAATGTCCGCGCTGCTGGGTGGGAAAACATTACATGTATTTCGGTTATCCTCTGAATGCATCATTTCTTTTCATTATAAGTGCAGAAATCCAGAGCAGCACCACCAGTAACTGACTCTGTCACCGTGGACACCATATGTTTTCAGGTCACGTTACAGTTGTTACAGATATCTTGAAGCTTTGTTTCCACTCATCACTACTTCAAAACTATGAAAGTCAAAGTCTCAGCACCAGATGGGGTTGATGGATATTAATACATTAACAAAGAAACAACAGGAATAACACGTTTCAACATTTTGATAACTATATTTAAGTACCATTAGGTGGCTTGGACATTTGGTTTCATTCATTTCAAAACATTATTTTGAGATGACATCCGTAGGCTTCAGCAGCTGTCAGGGGCATCCACCACATAAAAAAAGCCTTAGAACTCCAGAATGGGAGCAGCGTGTTTCTTGTGCATCTTTTGCCTTCCATTGTCTGCATTGGCTCTGTAAGAGACAGTACTGTTCCTGGCACAGGGGCTCCTGGAGGCTGAGGTCTGGTCTTGAGCAATTCTTCAGCTTTGAGATTCATGGATAAAGCTCAGGAAATGTTATTTTAATTTGGAATTGACATTAGCCAAAGGTTTTCCTGGATATCTGGATTTCTCACTTCTCTTACAGAATCAGAAGGACTGATGACTCCGGGCCCTTCCACCTCCCATGTCGCAATGACAGGGGTTCTGGAGCAGCCAGCCTTGTGGACAGAGCACCCTCCCCTAGCTTGCCACGGCCCCTGGGTACCGAAGGGTATGCTCCTGGATGAGCCCCAGGGCCTTTGAGGTTTTGGTCCCGAGTTGGGGACAGGTGTGACTTGAGGGACAAACTTAGGGGCAAACGGTGATTTGCTGAACCACTTCCAGTTGCCCCATTGAAAGAGAGAACAGCTGAAGCTTCTCTAGGGCCAGCTTCACAGATCAGAACCCAGGCAAACAGGAGCCATGACCAACTCCCTGTCTGCCTGCCCCTAGAGTTCTCCTTGCTTCGCTGAGCTCACTCCCTGAAAACCTTCCCATTGCTTCTCATCACGCTAGGAATATAATCCAGACTCTGCAGAAGGTCCCAAACCTCTGGGACCTCACTGCCCTGCCAGGTTCTCCAGGCTCCCCTCTTTCTCAGCTTCAGGACAAGTGTCAGCCCCTGGGAAGGGAGGAGATCCTGCCCACTCCCCAAAACTGTGCCCCCAGCCTCGCCTCCCTCTCCAACACTCTCTTGCCACCCTGCTTCCTTTTCCTCAAAGCTCTTACCATCATCCCAAAAATGATATTCCTGACTTACTCCTTTACTCTTAGCCTCCTACTGGCACGCAGACTTCACGGTGGCTGAGTCCGGCATGCTGGTCCATCACAAGCTTCTGTTAAATACAGATGAATCAATGGACAGCAGATGGGCCTTATGCCATCCTGGTCTTTTACCTCATCTCTCTTCTCCCGCCAGCTCTCACCCAGGGATCAGAGTCAGGCTCAGAGAAGGGCAGAAACGAGCGTTTACTAACTTGGTGATTTTAAAAAGCTGACTTTTAAAATGTTGTTAAAATATTCTTGCAGTTAAATATTGTGCCCTCTCTACCACCTAGCCACTGCCTTCCTGAGGGTCACTGGGAAAAATCACTGAACTTTTCTGCCCATTTTCTTCATACATGCAGCAGGGATAAATAACATTTTCCTCTTGGGGCCCACTGTTTGTGACCATGAAATGCCGCCACAAGAAGTTCCCACCAGCACCTGAGCACATAGTAGGTGCTTGACTAAGTACCTTGACCTCTTCACCATTCCCCGCCCCACCCCCAACATTTCCCCTTTCAGTTGGAGCTGGAAGAAAGCGTGTCAATCACGGAGTAATTTATGCAGCATGATATGCCTTTATTATTCCACGCTGAGTTGGGGCTCCTACTGTCCAATGAAGGTCAAAAGGAGGGATGGCTTTTATCTCTCCAGCAACTCTGGAAACACAGGGGGGAGGGGGCAAACTCCCAGAGGTTTCCTCTTGAAAACAAACAGATCCTCTCCCCTGCCCTGAATAGCTTTCCTCAATCAAAGCTGTAAAAGTCTGTGAGCAGCGGGACTTTGCCCTAAGCCTGGAGGGGGCTAATAAAGCATTGAATGGAGAGAGTGACCCCGAACTGGCAGAGGGGTCCCCGCTGGGCCCAGGCCTGTGCCTGCTGCCTCGTGGAGAATCCAAAGGTCACGTGTCATTAGTCAGTGTCTTACAGCGACCCTTTCAAAATTATCGATAAAGGGGGAAGGAGACCCTTTCTCTTGCGAATCCCCCTAAGGATTTTCTTCTCTCTTTTCTTCTTTTTTTTCCCTCACTGTTGGAAGAGGTAGGCTGCGACATCTTTTTCTTATTTGCTTTCAGAGGCAAAAAGAACCAGTTTGAAATCAGGAGTTTCATGCTTTGGGAGACATAAAAGTCAGGACCCAGTACTTTTCCTTTTGATGCAGTTTTTTCTGGGAAGCCTTGGGTCTGAGAAGCCACTTGATTTGGGTTCCCATGAAAACTTGTCTCATATCGTCCTTGTCTTCAATTTCTTCTCAACAGCTCTAAACACTCCTGAGGTGTATCTTTCTTCCTTCCTAACGTCAGTTTGGCCCAAGACTTGGGACCTCCGTAAGGACATGAGGGATGCACACGGTACTCAGCCAGCTGTGAACCTCTGGCTGTCCCCTCGTCATTCCGTAACTCAGTTTCCTTGCTGGGCGCAGCATCCCAGGCCTAGGGGGAAGTGACCTGGATGATCTCAGTAGGACCTGAGGAGCACTTGAAAGAGATGCTCAGCCCTTTGTCCAATGGGAAGAATGACAGTGATCTTATTTTCTTTATTATTTACTTAGCTCGAGCAGGTACAGCTGAGGCCAACGTGTGGTTGTGGTGGGTTAATCCTTTAGCCACGGATTGATTCGATGACATTCCTGAGTTTATAGATAGTTGTTACATTGCTTTTTATTTGTTGTATATTTTGTGAAGTAATTAAGGGCCACATCATACCTCCTCCGCAGTGCCTGCTGCGAAGGCAATTCATGATGCACACGTGTGTGTGCTTCCACATGCGTGTGTGTGTGCTTCCACATGCGTGTGTGGTGTGGGCAATATGGGTGTGTTACATCCCACCCTTAGTAGAGAAGGTGGGAATCACCTGGGGTCAAAAAATTCTCTGGGTAATTACTTAAATCATTCAAGAAGCACTGTCTCTGTGATTGTGCGTCTATAAATAATGCTGTATGGTAATAAACACGCAACAGAGACAGAAGGAGCTGTGCTGGGACAAATTCCTTCTAGTTTGGACATCAGATGAAGCACCTGGCTGGTATTTGGAGAACAGGTTACGTGAATACTTTTGAAATACTCTTGCTCCTCAGGGCAGCAAGCACAGAGGCTCCTCAATTTAAATCCTTCATATGAAAATTGAATTTGAGTACATTAAATGCCCTGATCATGTGACCTCCACAATAACTATTTTTTTCCCCTTGCCATCTGTGGGTATTGGGTTACTTTACCTCCAAATAAATTAATATTCCGACATCTCATTCATCTCGCTAGAGGGGAACAGCCCTGGTCCAGGCCAGCACAGGTCACGGGTGAGCCGTGTGGTTTTATAAGAGTAGTGACGCTGAACCTAAGCAGTGCCTATGAATGCAGGGCGGGATCCCCCTGCCATGAGCTGGCAGTTGCCTGATGGGGAACTCAAGGCAGGGGCTCTGGAGGTGCCTGCCTCTCCCTCCAGCAGAAAAATTCCCAGAGACGTGATGGGGCCTGTGTCATTGTCCCGCCCCTGGCCATTTTCAGATCAGGATCCAGCCCAGGGCAGGCACCCACGAACATTAACTGAATAAGAGCCTCTGAAAAAGGAGCCTGGCCAGAGGCTGGGGGCAGGGTGGGGTGAGGGGTAGGCGACTGGGGGATGAGGGAATAGAGGTATGAGAGAGGGAAATTAGAAGGAAGAAAACGGGGAGACAGGACTATGAAGGCACAGGCTGTTATGTTGAAGAAACAGCTAAGCACACTGAGTTTATGGTTGAAATGAACGTTCTGCGGTCAGAACCTGTGCGCTCCCAGGACTCCCCGACTAGCATGCTGGCTTCTGCTCTCTTTCCTGACCCGCTTCTCTCTTCCCCCGCTGCTTGCTGCTTCTAGTCTCTGCCTGGACGGTTGCAGGAGGATGCAGGCACCTTTGGGATGAAAAGGAAGATCCATTTGCCTCCCATCCCTCTGGGCTGGACCAGGGCCTGGCCAGAGCAGTCCATCCATTGCTTAGTGTTTGGTGGACAACTTCTAAGTCCCACTGGACTCCCTGCTCACAAGCATCAAACAGCATACCAGAGACTGGCTGGGTTGACATCAGGGCCCCTCGTGTTTTCCAGTTGTCTCTAGAGGATGTCCCAAACCAAGTTCCTAGCCAAGCTGTAGGGACTCAGCCTTTGTTCCTTCCTGGGCTTCTCCCTATCTGAGAAGTGGGGTCTGATGGCGTTTGCCCTGCTGAAAAACAAGACTCTAGGATTTCTGGATGCCTCAGTTTTCCAGTCTATGAAACAGGACTTTGTGATAATCTCTTCTGTCATAGAACCATTTTAAAGATTCAATGGACAAATGCATGAAGAGACACAGATGTAGCTGCTATTATTATTGCTAATGATGATTAGACAGCAAAAGAGTCTGAAATGCAGTACTTGGGTGCAATCTCAATGAGAGAATGATCTCTATTCGTTTCTAAGGTAAACCATTCAATATCACAGTAATTCAAGTCTATGCCCCAAACAATAACGCCAAAGAAGCTGAAGTTGAATGGTTCTATGAAGACCTACAAGACCTTCTAGAACTAACACCAAAAAAAAAAAAAAAATCCTTTACATCATAGGGGACTGGAATGCAAAAATAGGAAGTCAAGAGATACGTGGAATAACAGGCAAGTTTGGCCTTAGAGTACAAAATGAAACAGGGCAAGTCTAACAGAGTTTTGCCAAAAGAACACACTGGTCATAGCAAACACCCTCTTCCAACAAGACAAGAAAAGACTCTACACATGGACATCACCAGATGGCCAGTACTGAAATCAGACTGATTATATTTTTTGCAGCCAAAGATAGAGAAGCTCTATACAGTCAGCAAAAACAAGACTGGGAACTGACTGTGGCTCAAATCATGAACTCCTTATTGCCAAATTCAGACTTAAATTGAAAAAGGAGGGAAAACCACTAGACCGTTCAGTTATGACCCAAATAAAATCTCTTAAGGTTATACAGTGGAAGTGACAAATAGACTCAAGGTATCAGATCTTATAGACAGAGTGTTTGAAGAACTATGGATGGAGATTTGTGACATTGTGTAGGAGGCAGTGATCAAGACCATCCCCAAGAAAAAGAAATGCAAAAAGCCAAAATAGTTGTCTGAGGAGGCCTTGCAAATAGCTGAGAAAAGAAGAGAAGTGAAAGGCAAAGGAGAAAAGGAAAGATATACCCATCTGAATGCAGAGTTCCAAAGAATAGCAAGGAGAGATAAGAAAGCCTTCTTCAGCAATCAATGCAAAGAAATAGAGGAAAATAATAGAATGGGAAAGACTAGAGATCTCTTCAAGAAAATTAGAGATACCAAGGGAACATTTCATGCAAAGATGGGCTCGATAAAGAACAAAATGGCTTGGACCTAACAGAAGCAGAAGATATTAAGAAGAGGTGGCAAGAATACACAGAACAACTGTACAAAAATGACCTTCACGACCCGGATAACCACAATGGTGTGATCACTCATCTAGAGCCAGACACCCTGGAATGTGAAGTCAAGTGGGTCTTAGGAAGTATCACTCCGAACAAAGCTAGTGAGGCGAAGGAATTCCAGTTGAGCTAATTCAAATCCTAAAAGATGATGCTGTGAAAGTGCTGCACTCAATATGCCGCAAATCTGGAAAACTCAGCAGTGGCCACAGGACTGGAAAAGGTCAGTTTTCACCCCAATCACAAAGAAAGGCAATGCCAAAGAATGTTCAAACTACTGCACAATTGCACTCATCTCACACACTAGCAAAGTAATGCTCAAAATCCTCCAAGCCAGGCTTCAACAGTATGTGAACCGTGAACTTCCAAATGTTCAAGCTGGATTTAGAAAAGGCAGAGGAACCAGGGATCAAATTGCCAACATCTGTTGGATCATCGAAAAAGCAAGAGAGTTCCAGAAAAACATCTATTTCTGCTTTATTGACTATGCTAAAGCCTTTGACTGTGTGGATCACAACAAACTGTGGAAAATTCTGAAAGAGATGAGAATACCAGACCACCTTAACTGCCTCCTGAGAAATCTGTATACAGGTCAAGAAGCAACAGTTAGAACCAGACATGGAACAATGGACTTGCTCCAAATTGGGAAAGGAGTATGTCAAGGCTGCATACTGTCACCCTGCTTATTTAACTTCCATGCGGAGTGCATCATGTTAAATGCCAGGCTGGGTGAAACACAGTTTGGAATCAAGAATACCGGCAGAAATATCAATAACCTCAGATATGCAGATGACACCACCCTTATGGCAGAAAGTGAAGAGGAATGAAAGAGCCTCTTGATGAAATTGAAAGAGGAGAGTGAAAAGCTTGCTTAAAACTCAACATTCAAAAAACTAAGAGCATGGAATCTGGTCCCATCACTTCGTGGCAAATAGATGGGGAAACATTGGAAACCACGACAGACTTTTATTTTCTTGGACTCCAAAATCACTGCAGATGGTGACTCCAGTCATGGTATTAAAAGATGCTTGCTTCTTGGAAGATAAGCTATGACAAACCTAGACAGCATATTAAAAAGTAGAGACATTACTTTGCCGACAAAGCTCTGTCTAGTCAAAGCTATGGTTTTTGCAGTAGTCATGTATGGATGTGAGAGTTGGACCATAAAGAAAACTGAGCACCGAAGAACTGCTGCTTTTGAACTGTGGTGTTGGAGAAGACTCTTGAGAGTCCCTTGGACTGCAAGGAGATCGAACCAGTCCATCCTAAAGGAAATCAGTCCTGAATATTCACTGGAAGGACTGATGCTGAAGCTGAAGCTCCAATATTTTGGCCACTTGATGCAAAGAACTTATTCATTAGGAAAGAGTGTGATGCTGGGAAAGATTGAAGGCATGAGAAGGGGATGATAGAAGTTGAGATGGTTGGATGGCATCACTGGCTTAATGGACATGAGTTTGAGCAAACTTCCTGAGTTGGTGAAGGATAGGGAAGACTGGCATACTGCAACCCATTGGGTGTCAAAGAGTTGGACATGACTGAGCAACTGAACTGAACTGAACTGATCTGAATGATGATTTTCAGTTTGTTTTAAAATTATTATTTTATTTTCATCATTAGTTTGTTATTTTTATTTTATGTATTACTGGTTTGTTATTTCACTTTTATAATTTTTATGTATTTTTTAATTGAATTTTTAAAAAACCTTTTGGCCACACTGCATGGCATGTGGGATCTTATTTCCCAGACCAGAAATTGCTGGTCTGGGAAATGCTCTCATTCATTGGAAGCATGGAGCCCTAATCCCTGCACCACCAGGGAAGTCCTCTATGATTACATTTTACCAGTCAGAATTTTTTTTACTGTTGGACAGGAGTATGACATGTGGCAGTGTTAAAAGCAGTGTTATTATTTACTCTCCCCAACAGTGTATGCAACAATTTCTAATGGTCATGATGGTCACATATGTTGCTTAAATATCTTATTTTTCCCTATTCATCTGTGGTGAAGAATTTACGCATTTGTTTATTCTTTTATCTAAATTTTTATTGAAATATAGTTCATTTACAACGTTGTGCAAGTGTACATTAAAGTGATTTAGTTGTACCTGCATAGATGAGGGCTTCGCAGGTGGCACAGTGGTGAAAAAGAAACCCACCTGCCAGTGCAAGAGATGCCAGAGACGTGGGTTCGTTCCCTGGGTCAGAAAGATCCCCTGGTGTAGGAAATGACACCCCTCTCCAGTATTCTTGCCTGGAAGATTCCATGGATAGAGGATCCTGGTGGGTTACAGTCCATGGGGTCGCAAAGAGTCGAACACGACTGAACACACACACACACACACACTCACACACATATACATACATATATATATATATATATGCACATTCTTTTTCAGATTCTTTCCATCATAGGTTATGACAAGGTATTGAGTATAGTTCCTGTGCTATACAGTAGATTCTTGTTGCTTACCTATTTTATATATTGTAGTGACTATCTGTTTGCCTCCCGGCCCAACTCTGGTAATTATAAGTTTGTTTCCTGTCTGTGAGTCTGTTTCTGTTTTGTAAATAAGTTCAGGATTTTTTTTTTCTTTTAAGTCACAGAACAAGAGGCTTCAGAGTGGCATACCTCATTTGACTCTGTTTAGACTTTTTAAAAGGACACAGTTTCCAAGAGTAGGGGGACAGCGTGTCCCATTCTGTGCCCTGGCCTTTTTTCCATGTAGAATGTGGATGATTGCAGCGTCTACTTCACGGACCTGTTATGAGGCATAGATGAGACTACATAAAGCTGTTAGCAAAGATGACAGCCATCGTTACATGAGAGGTGGTTCTTGGGGCCTCCGTTTCTCCCCCAATAAATGGATGTGCTGCGTCCCTGTGCCTGGGTCTCCCGAGGATCCGAGGATCCGAGGATTCCGGCTACCCAGCAGGGGGAAAGTGCTGCACCATTGCCAATTCCCCTCCCCCTCCCACTTGCTCACCCTCGAATCCCTGAGAGTCCATGTGAAAGAAAAAAGAGAAGTTGCCCAGCATGGCCTTGCCCGTTGCAGAGGCTCATTCCCACGGGGAAACGTGAAGTCTCAGCCTTCGGGACAGAGCAGTGAAGTGAGACAGTAAAGGGGTGCCCATCCCCTCAGGAGCTCAGGAGACAGCAGGGTTCTGTTTTAGTTTTCTCTTGGGGATTGACATTTTATTAGCATAGAGATAAATAAGGGCAGATAAGAGCCCTCTGGTTTTACATCTGGGGCTGTAGGAACTTGGGCCGGGAGAAAAAACACGACGTTTCTTGCTGGGGCGAATCCCAGCCTGGGAGGAGGGGCGCAGGGGCCCACCAGGGATGTGCCGCCAGAGGCTTCCCAGCTCGGTGGGAAGCGAGTTTTGACAACAGCAATGCTAATTGATTAAATGTTCTCATCAGAGATTACAGTGCAGAGAGTGATCACATTTTTATTTCTTTTGGAAGAGAGAGGCCTTCCCTTCCTTTAATAATTCTATTTATCCCCTGTATATTCTATTCTAAACTACAAAGAGGCCCCAATTAGGTGAGTTTATTCCTGGACCCTGGGGCTCAGTCACTCTTCATCCTAAATAATGTTTACTACAAACTACCTTGTGCAATTGCCTTCTGGGTTTGATTGAAATTTGAGTCTGTAGCTGGATAGGATGCTGGACTTTGGGTTGTAGAATGGAACCCTAGTTCTGCTCTAAACTGGCACTGGGGAAGGGATTTGCACTCTGGTGGGCTTGACTTTTTTTATGTAAAAAGGGGATTTAATATACCCATTTCTTTAGGAAAAATACTGTACAGGAGTAGGTGGGGGAAATTTTTTTCTTTACAAAAACAAACAAACAAAAAAAACAAATAAAAACCCTTGGTGAAAGATACTGTTAATATGAAAGAGTAGCCAGAGACTGGAACAAGACATTCGTGATACAGATATTTGACCTACGATGTATGATCAGAATATATAAAGAAGTCTTTAAACTCAAAAGCAAGAAGACAAATAAACAAATTTAAAAAATGAGCAAATGATTTGGACTCTTCACCAAAGGAGTTATGCAAATAGTCAGTAAGCCTGTGAAAAGATACTCAATGTGGTTAATCATCAGAGAATTGCAAATTGAAACCACAATGAAATGCCACCACACACTCATTAGAATGGTTAAAATTAGAAAGACTAACAATACTCCTATTGGCCAGGGCATGAAGCAGTGGGAACTCACACACTTCGGTTGAAAATGTAGAATGGTAAAACCACTTAGATAAACATTTTGGTAGTGTTTAAAATAAAATTAAATATGTTCCCATTATATGCCCTAAATTTCTATTCCTAAGTATCTACCCAGGGAAACAGAAAACTTGCACATGAATATTGACAGCAGTTTTATTAATAAACAAAGACTGGAACAGCCCAGCCATCCATGAAAAAGGAATGGAAAACTTGTATATCCATTCAATGGAATACTTCTCAATGAAAGGAACAGATTAGTGACACACACAAAAACATGGATGAATCTTAAAACCTTATGGTAAGCAAAAGAAGCTACACACAAAGCACTATGTTTGTTTCTGTTAGGTTGTAGAAGAGGCAAAATGAAGGTGCAATGAAAGAAATAAAACCAATAGTTATCTGATGGTAGGAAGAGTCTAGAAAGGAGCATAAAGGAACTTTTGGGATGGCGTTCTCTGTATCTGTTTGGATGGTGACTTCATGATTTGTACAAGGTAAATGAAAAGTTCATTGATGTACACAAGATTTGTGGATTTTTAGGTACATAAATTATACCTTAATACATTTAAAAACATAACAGACATAATACCACATTATTGAAAAGAGAAAAGCAGACCAATTACAATCCAACTCAATCTGGCTGCCTAGGAAATTCTCTCTCCTAAACTGACCCATGGCAAAGTCAATTCTATTTTATTAAAAACATGCATATTTAATACAAAATAAAAAGTTTAAGCAAACAAAACAAACAAAAATGCATATTTTAACCAGAATGGCTACACACAAAAAACAAAAAAAACAGACAATAATAAATATTGGTGAGAATAAGAAGCAACTGGAGCTCTTCACACATTGCTANTAAGAAGCAACTGGAGCTCTTCACACATTGCTAGCGGGAGTATTAATTGGTAAAACCATTCTTTTTTTTTCTTTTCTTCTTATTTTTTTTAATTTCTTATTTATTTTTTTACTTTACAGTATTGTATTGGTTTTGCCATACATTGACATGAATCCACCATGGGTGTACATGTGTTCCCCATCTTGAACTCCCTCCCACCTCCCTCCCCATACCATCCCTCTGAGTCATCCCAGTGCACCAGCCCTGAGTGCCTTGTATCATGCATCGAACCTGGACTGGCGATTCGTTTCACATATGATAATATACATGTTTCAGTGCCATTCTCCCGTATCATCCCACCCTCGCCCTTTTCCACAGAGTCCGAAAGACTGTTGTATACATCTGTGTCTCTTTTGCTGTCTCGCATACAGGGCTATCATTACCATCTTTCTAAATTCCATATATATGTGTTAGTATACTGTATTGGTATTTTTCTTTCTGGCTTACTTCACTCTGTATAATAGGCTCCAGTTTCATCCACCTCATTAGAACTGATTCAAATGTATTCTTTTTAATGGCTGAGTAATATTCCATTGCATATATGTACCACAGCTTTCTTATCCATTCATCTGCTGATGGACATCTAGGTTGCCTCCATGTCCTGGCTATTGTAAACAGTGCTGCGATGAACACTGGGGTACACGTGTCTCTTTCAATTCTGGTTTCCTAGGTGTGTATGCCCAGCAGTGGGATTGCTGGGTTGTATGGCAGTTCTATTTCCAGTTTTTTAAGGAATCTCCACACTGTTCTCCATAGTGGCTGTACTAGTTTGCATTCCCACCAACAATGTAAAAGGGTTCCCTTTTCTCCACACCCTCTC
>SJYQ01000083.1:38173-75916 GCA_006410935.1 Redunca redunca | reverse complement strand
CACCCCCGCCCTGTGGCCCCGTGATCATTTCCTCTGGATAGAGTGTAAAAAGAGAATTACTGCGGTATAGGAATTGGAGGCCATGGCAACCCACTCCAGTACTCTTGCCTGGAAAATCCTGTGGATGGAGGAGCCTGGTGGGCTGCAGTCCATGGGGTACGACTGAGCAAATTCACTTTCACGTTTCACTTTCATGCATTGGAGAAGGAAATGGCAACCCACTCCAGTGTTCTTGCCTGGAGAATCCCAGGGACAGGGGAGCCTGGTGGGATACTGTCTATAGGGTCTCACAGAGTCGGACACGACTGAAGCGACTTAGCAGCAACAGCAGCAGCAGCAGCATGCTATAGGAATATTTTTAAGGACTTTGATAGATAGTGCCAACTTGTTCTCCAAAAAGTTAGCATCACTGTTGCTCACCAGCAGCAGTGCGTGAGTTCTAATTTTATCACACTGGTAGTGCTAGGTTTTGTTTTTTTAAATCATTGGTATTTGGATAGGTAAATAACCTTTCCTTTCTAGTGCTATCCTGTGATGCCTTATGACATTGATTGTTTTCCCATATATTAATCAATCAGTTGTCTTTCTCCTTTTGGTAGTCAGCAATCACTGATCAGGTAGGATCTCAGATTCTCCTTTTTGTGGGAAGATCACTGAACCCCAAAGTGGGTGCGTCACTGTACTGAATTCTTGACTTCTCTATGCTTACTAAGACGAATCAGGACTTCTGCCCCAGGCCCCAAAGTGCTGACTCTCAAACTTCATTGTGCACGGGATTCATTTGGTAGGGAGCTGATATAACCGAGAGATGGCTGCATCCAGCCCCTGAGATTGTGAGTTAGTGGTGGGCTCTAGGAAGCTGCATTTTAAATGAGTGTTTTGAAGATGATGCTGATGCTGGTGGTCCATAGAGTAAACAACAAAGCAAAAAACACTGCCTCAAAGAGAGGGTTGATTGTCATTATCATGATTTGCATGTGGTGAGGTGAGTTTGGGCCCTGAGGAATTAAAGGACCCTGTGTTACTAGAGATTGCCCAGTGTAGAGTAAGCACTCAATGCAAGCTTATTTCATTGGTTGATAGATCTTCCAGGCATCCCAGTAGGTACTCATTTGCTGTTATTTCTGCTTAGCCATTGGGGGCTAGGCATGCAGCAGACACACAGTAAAGGCAACTCACATCAGGTAAATGGAAGTGTTCGGTAGACAATAAGTGCTCAGTAAATGTCTGTGACAAGCAGTACTGTGGCCAGCAGGTAGCAGCGACCTGTCTTAACACAACCCAAACATTATCTCAGGAAGAATGGGGTCGCTGGAAGGTTTCTTGGGTCCCTGATCTGGGAAGCTGAAGCAAAAGGTTAAAAGATCAACATACTTACATTCCAGACTCAACCAGAAGGACTGGCAGATCCTGTGAGCAGGGCTGTTTCCCCAGACCCTCAGGCTTGTGTTTCTCATCATGTGATTTGCCTTTTTCTCTTGTTTTGATGTTAAAACTTGAGCTCTTTTAGAAACTCATTTGCCTGTGGCAGCAGGCTTAGAAGAGCTCATCTGCTGGCCATTCCTAGCCAAATGCCTACCCCTGCATACCCCCTTTTATTTTTTCTGGACTCCATTCTTCCATATTTTTGGAGATGAGGTCTTCTCTAAGCCTCAGAGAGAAACCTAACTCTCTTGCGCAGTGGAGCCCTCCAAAGATGTTGAGATCTCTTTTGAAATATGGAACCCCTCTTCTAGCAGGAGTGATGCTCTGATTTTCTGCTAATTGAATACCATTTGGTGTTTTCGGGATACTCCTTGTGTTTGTCTGTTAAACACTCTTCACAAGCCTTGTGGTCCAGCCAGTCTGCAAAATTCCATCCTCAGCCCTGTGGAACTCCTGAAACACAATACTTCATAAGAATTGACCACAGTGTTTCCTTATGAAACAGGGGAAGTACTGTCTGTTCATGAAGTGTTTGCAAACTTGTGTCTAAGCAAGCACACAAGGTATATTTTTCTGACTAAAAATAG
This sequence comes from Redunca redunca, assembly GCA_006410935.1. Taxonomy (NCBI): domain Eukaryota; kingdom Metazoa; phylum Chordata; class Mammalia; order Artiodactyla; family Bovidae; genus Redunca; species Redunca redunca. The sequence goes on along the minus strand of SJYQ01000083.1, from coordinate 73,904 downwards.
CATACGTATGTATCAGCCTAGTATACTCCCTGCAGCTAAACTCAAGAGATTGTTACAGATACTGGAAGGAATAAAGCCTGGAAGTACAGAGGGAGGGAAAGAGGAGGGTAGAAAGAAACTATGAAATTCTTAGCAGCCAACAAAAAGATGCCAAGAATACACAATGTCATAAGAAGATGTCCACAAGCCATCTGTAAATGAAAAGTGCAAGTTTTGCACTAGCAGTGCAAGTTCACTATCTGAGAAAAACACATAAACCCAGAAAAACAGTCTGAAAAGATATTTATCAAACTATTAACAATAGCAATCACTAATGGAATTCTAGGAGATATCTATTATCATTAAATTTTTTTTTCATGTTTTCAGAAGTTAATACAATAAGTATATTGTGCTTTCCCGTATATTAAAAGTACATACCCAAAGAATGATAAATGAAAAATAAAGTTTTCCTTTCTTCACAACCATTATTCCTATTTTTCAGAGCTAAATATGCTTGACAGCTTTATTGTGTGTAATCTCAAGCAATTCAAAACATAATAAAATGTATACATCAGATGTGTGTTTGTATGTGTGTATTTAACACAATAGTATCATCCTATATGCACTCATGGGGAACTTCCTGCTGCCTTATTCTTTTTCATAGCTACATTGCACTCCATAGTATGGATATGTTACAATTTACACATATAATCTCCTTTTAGTGCTCATTTAGGCCATTGATTGTATTTTTTCTTATTTTTAAGTATCATTGTAATTTTTAAAAAGAAGGAAAGTAGGAAAGCAGGATGTCCGGGAAATAATGAGATATTGAGCAAAGGATTACGAAAGGCACATACAGCCAACTGAGTGAGTAAAACAAAACTCAACAAATCAAAAATTCTCTAGTATATTTCTTCCTGACCCTGTCTCTTATCTCTCTGAGCGCCCATTCTAAGAGAATGGGGATGTTCTTAATAACCCACTGACACCACAAGTCTCTAGAAAAAACAGTTCAGTGACAATTCAGCAATTTCTTCTTTAAATCCAGTACACAGAATCTTTATCTATTGGCTTGCAGATATATACCATCCTCTGGCAGAAGTGCTGAACATATGGGTTTTATAGTTTAGGAGAGAGACCAGTGTTTCACTGGATATCCGAGTGTGCTGTGCTCTGCTTAGTTGCCCAGTCGTGTGTGATTCTTTCCATGACACATGCACTGTAACCTGCCAGGCTCCTCTGTCCACAGGGATTCTCCAGGCAAGAATACTGGAGTGGGTTGACTTGCCCTCCTCCAAGGGATCTTCCCCACCCAGAAATCAAACCCAGGTCTCCCGCATTGCAGGCATATTCTTTACCAGCTGACCTACCAGGGAAGCTTGGGTATCGGGTTATATACAGCTAAAACCTAACGTAGTGTCATCTCTTGAACATAGAGTTACATACAGAAGGGAGTCTGTCTGGCTCTACCTGGAAGACACAGAGCAGTTTCACAGAAGAGGGCACAGTGGAGCTGGATCTTGAAGGACGAATAGGAGTTTTCTAGCTACAGACTAGAGGAAGAACACATTAAGAAGATGAAATAGCCTTTGCAAAGACAAACATTTTAAATAAGGTTTGTTTAAGTAATGGTGAGTCAACTGGTATGGCTGAAATAGGGGGTAGTTACTGGAATAGCCTAGAAAGACAGGTTGGGCCAGATTGTGAAAGTTTTTCAAGGCTAGGTTAAGGACATTTGATTTTTCATTGTGAGGGCACTAGGGAGCTATAGAAAGTTCCAAGCAGGGAGTAACACAATAGAGATGCTCACTCTGGCAGGCAGATTGCCTGGACATGGAGAGAGTTTGGACGCAGAAAGATAAAGCCAAGACAAAGAGCATACTGGGAGTTTGTTTGTTCTGGTAATCCAAGTTTTTCATCAGGAGAGCTATTAACACTAAGTATCACACTAAAGATGTTTCACTTTTAGGCATTTTTCTTATAACCAGAGTCCTATATGGGATAATGCACTCGAGCAATCCTTGTAATATTACCTGTATTAGATGGAATCATATAAAATTGTTATTTTTTTAGGTTTAAAAATGGTCAAATATTGATAATTTCGTGTGGTTCAATTTAATACTCCAAAAGATTGGTCAAGACCTCAGTGCTGATCAACAAGAAACTGGTCACGTTTGGCATCTGTGTGGATGGACCAGCTTTATGTTAAGTGCATGTGCTCTAGAATTATCTTTAATATCTATTAAGGACTTACTGTTTTTTAAGATACTTCAAAAAGTATCTTTATCTTTTAGATAGACAACCTGAACTATTTATGGTTAAAATAATATGATGTTTGATATATGCTTCAAAATACTCTGGGGCAGGGCGGGGTGGCTGGGAGGTGGGTGGAGATAGAGAATAAACAAGATTGGCCAAGAACAAATGCTCACTGAAGTTGACTGATGGACACATGAGAATTTGTATTACTCTTCTGTCTACTTTTGTGTAGGTCTGGCAAGTTGCCATAATAACTTGTTTTTGAAAAAGCATGAGGTGGAACAATTTTTAAAAAATACAACCATTTGTGTACAAGGAGGGGATATATGCAAGTGTGCACACACATGTGCCGTATGCTGTTATAGGCATAAAATATTTTTGGAAGGAAGCTCAGGAGAAGGAGTTGTACTGTTTTGTACTTAAAAAAAAAAAAAACCTTATGCATGTATTATTTTAATCCAGCAACCCCACTTCTGGGCATATATCCTGAGAAAACTATAATTAGAAAAGATACATGCACCCCAGGGTTCCTTGCAGCATTGGCTATTCATTGGCTATTGGCTATTCAAAATTCATTGGCTATTCATAATATTCATAATAGCCAAAGCACAGAAGCAACCTAAATGTCCATTGACAGAGGAATGGATAAAGATGTGGTACGTATATCTATGCAATGAAATGTTACTCAGCCATAAGAAGAAGGCAATAATGCCATTTGTAGCAACATGGATAGACCTAAAGATTAACATACTAAATGAAGTAAGTCAGACAAAGATATATATCCTATGGTAATACTCTAATTAAATAATGATACATATGAACTTATTTACAAAATAGAAACAGACTTCCAAATACTGAAATGTCAGAGGGAGGGATAAATCAGGAATTTGGGATTAATATACACACAGTACTATATATAAAATAGAAAACCAACAAAGACCTATTGTATAGCACAGGGAATGCTACTCAATATTTTATAATTGCTTATGTGAGAAAAGAATCTGAAAAAGAATGAATATATGCATATGTGTGTGTATATATACACATATGCATAAGTGAATCACTTTATTATACAGCAAAAACTAATACGTTGTTTAACTTTTTCTTTTTATCATATCATGAGGCATATTAGATCTTAGTTCCCTGACCAGGGATTGAACTTGTGTCCCCTGCAGTGGAAGGATGAAGACTTAACCACTGGACTGCCAAGGAAGTCCCCTGAAACTAACACAACATTGTACATCAACTATAATCCAGTAAAATTTAAAAATAAATAAGATAAACAGGAAATTAAAAATAAAAAATAAACAGTAAAATAAAAGCACAGTGTAAAGACAAACCAAAGCACAGAGCTGTGTTCTATGTACAGCTCTGCACTAATCCACAGCACATCAGCTGCCTTCAAGCGCTGATCCACAGCCTGTAGCCAGCAGTGGCTCCCCACCTGGCGTGGTTGGAATTGAACTAGAAATAATGTATGTGGGTTGCCCAGCCCAGGGCCTGGGATGGCGACGCTCTCAGGAATAGCCGTGGTGAAGGATACAACATGAATGGGAAACAAAGTCTTCTGGGGCCTGTGGGAGGACCGTGCTGTGCTGGGTGTCCAGGGATGCCCGTGTCACATTCCCTGTGTCCTCACTCCTTATCAGGCACAGAGGCCAGTTTTCTGCCTCCAGTTGTCTCCATTCCCAGATTCTCCAGACTATGGCTCCACTCTACCCATCACTTCCCACTTGTGGACTCTACTCACATCCCAGGCTCCTTCCTTGGGGGATGAACATGAAAGCTGGCTCAGCCATTTTCCTGTGAGTTCATTTCTAGGGTAAGCTAGAGGCAGACTTCTGCAAGAGCAAGAGAGGACTTTGCCAGCTCACATTTCATCAGACTCCTCCATGGTGACGCTGGGGAGGAACACAAATAGCGCACTCGTGAATTCCAGGCTGGGGGACTGTAGACCACCCCTTGGCAGACTGTTGAGGGTGGCTTGGGGGGCCTCTGGGGGTGTATGTCTAGCACCTGACACATATGAAGCCTGAATTTTGGCTCCAGTCCTCACCAATAACTCTATCCCCTCTAGGGTTCCCATCTTCTCACTCACACCACGAGGTCTCTCTAGGACCCAGAAGGTCAAGGAGGATCAAATTAGGAAAGTGATTTTGAATCTGACAAGTCGATGCCTCTGGAAACTAATAGAGAGGGTTACATGCCTTCGGCAGCTCCTAGTAAAAGATTATTTCCTCCACTTTCTTCCACTTTCTTTTTTATTACAAAGGGCATTGTAAAAATTCTTTTGTTTCCCTCCATAACTAACCACATGGATTTGAAATGGGGTGCCCCTGAGTGGAAAGGGGAATCTGAAATGGGAGTCTGCAGAGAAGTATCGTTTGGAAGAGGGACGTGATCTTAGGGCCCTGGGATCTCTGGAGCAGAACTTTCAAAGGCAGCAAAGGTAATGGATACTTTACTCACTCACCAGCTGATTGTCACAATCAACAGCTGGGGAAGGTGGGAGGAATATCAATTGAATGAGCTGTTTGGCTTTGGGGACACAGGGAAAGAGATGGGCTCACCCCACTCAAACGGGTCTAACATGAGCCACTGTGACAGGTTCCAAGGACCCCAGGCTTTCAGGCTAAAGGGCTTAATTTCTCACTCTTGATAATTATATAAATAATATATGTTATATATGAAAAAAAGTGAAAGTCACTCAGTCATGTCCGACTCTTTGTGACCCTATGGACTGTAGCCCACCAGGCTCCTCTGTCAATGGGATTCTCCAGACAAGAATACTAGAGTGGGTTGCCGTTCCCTTCTCCAGGGTATCTTCCTGACCCAGGGATCGAACCCAAGACTCCTACATTGCAGGCAGATTCTTTACCGTCTGCATCACCTAAGTGCCAACATATACAAAGTATTTACTGTGTGCAAGAAACTATGCTAAATGCATTTCATGTGTGTTTATGTATTTAACACACACAACAACCTTTGAAGGAGATGTGATTTTATTCCCATTTACTGATGAAGCAGTAGAGGTACCCAGAGGTTAAGTTCCCCAAGGTTACATGGCTGATGGATAATAGATTTAAACCCAGGTTGGCAGGCTTGACTCACAAAATTGTGCTTAATCTGAGAAAGGAATGGAAAAGACAGGAACACTTTCCACATGAGCACTTTCTTAGGGCACTCGCAGATGCATTACCTGGCTCACAACCCCTCCAGCACCTGTGGGCTAGGTATGCTCACTTTTAGGTTTCTTGTGGTTATAACCACAGAATCCCAGTTCAAACTGGATTGGGGAAAATAAATGGGAACTTACTGGTGCCCATTACTAAAACTATAGACCAAGTTCTGGCTTCAGGCATAGCTGTTCCCAGGACGTGGTTCCCCTCAGCTGCCTTGAGTCCATTGCTGAACTGACCTCCTGGACAAGGGAAGGAGATTTTCTGATTTGATGGGCCTGGGTCACTCCTGAGACCCAGATCCCGTGTACTGCAGGGACACAAGAGAGTGTCCCAAAGGAAAAATCAAGGTGCTGTTACCAGAAGGGAGAGCAAAGCTGAGTGTACCCAAATGGATGATATCCGTGACTGTATGTTCCTCGGGGAGGAAGTAGGGGGTCACAGACAGTAAGAGATGGCCCCAGACTCTTTTGGCTATACCAGTTTGTCTCCAGCAACAGTAATAGTAATAATGGTGACGATGATAAAGATAACCAATACGGTCCTCAAGGTGTTATGAGGAATGTATCGTAATGCTTGGCACATAATGTGTGCATTCTAAGTCACTTCAGTCATGTCCAACTCTTTGCGACCCCACGGACTGTAGCCCACCAGGCTCCTCTATTCATGGGCTTCTCCAGGCAAGAGTACTGGAGTGGGTTGCCATGCCCTCCTGTAGGGGATCTTCCCAACTCAGGGATCAAACCCAGGTCTCCCTCATTTGCAGGCAGGTTCTCTGCTTCCCTGGTGGCTCAGACGGTAAAGCGTCTGCTGGCAATGCTGGAGACTCAGGTTCGATCCCTGGGTTGGGAAGATCCCCTGAGAAGGAAATGGCAACCCACTCCAGTACTCTTGCCTGGAAAATTCTATGGACTGAGGAGCCTAGTAGGCTATAGTCCATGGGGTCACAAAGAGTCGGACACGACTGAGTGACTTCATTTCACTTCACTTAATTTCACTTCTCTAACCCTAGCACCACCTGGGAACCCCTGGCACATAGTAGGTTCTCATTAAAAGTCGTATTGAACTTAGTTTTCTTAGACAAAGGTGTCATGTGGCATTACTACTAAATTCTGCTCTGGCAAATCTAACATAATAGGGTATTCTTTCCTCTTTTGGCATTAAAACAGAAAACCAATCTGTTTTTCTCTTTCAAGATTCAGAGTAACAGAAGAGGCCTATGGGTGAGGTGGGAGGGAGAGGGAGGAAAATCTATCCTCACAAGTTCTTCCAGGTATTTTTACAGTGAAAGTCATGCCTCCAGCAAAGACTCTCACATTGCCCAGTGGAAAGCTGCCCATTCGGTTTTGAGTGGCGGCGGCAGCACACACAAATTTCTCAAAAATGATTTCTTGACTAGCTCCAAGTAGAGCTCAAACACTTTGCCCAGATGAAACTTATCTTTGATCCGGATTTAATGACAGCACAGACATATGCCCTTGGGATCGGAGACGCACTCAGGGAAGTGTCAGCGGAGCGATTTGCTAAGACTAATGAATGGCTTTTGGCAAATGGGTTGTGAGCCGGGGTCAGAATGAGCTCTGTGAGAGGAAGCGGTGAGCCTGACTGTAAAGGATCTATGCGAGGTTTCTATGCTATATTCACGTATCCGCCTGTCTCCATCACCAGACAAGGGGTGTGGGTGATAAGGGCTAGATGGAAGCCCGCATAGGAGGCAGGCGCTGTGTGGACACGCAGGAGGGGCTGAGAGTCAGCTGGGTGTGAGGGAAACATCACAGGGGGGGCAGATGAACGGGGGTGGCTCGAAAGGAGGCTTAGGCGTCCTGGCAAAGACAGTGCCAGATAGATGGTCTCAGAACAGTAGCTGCCTGGGGGCCAGGGGTGGAGAAAGACCTCCTCATCTCTCTTTACACTCTTTTGCAACTTAAATTCTGGATGCTCTGCATGCATGTGACTTCATAAATGTGCACTGTGTTGTGTGCTTAGTCACTAAGTCATGTCCCACTCTTTGGGACCCCATGGACTGCAGCACCCTAGGCTTCCTTGTCCTTCACCGTCTCCCAGAGTTTGCTCAAACTCATGTCCATTGAGTCGGTGATGGTATCCAACCATCTCACGCTCTGCCACCCTTTCTCCTCTTGCCTTCAATCTTTGCCAGCATCAGGGTCTTTTCCAATGAGTCAGCTCTTTGCATCAGGTGGTCAAAGTATTGGAGCTTCAGCTTCAGCATCAGTCCTTCAAGTGAATATTCAGGGTTGATTTCCTTTGGAATTGACTCTTTGATCTCTTACAAATACATAAATTATGCAATATATATGTATGTGTGTGTGTGTGATAATAGATTCTATTTGTACTCGCATGTTTGTGAAATTTTAAGAAATGAGCTGGAAAGTTGGTTTTTGCTTCTGAAAAGGAAGGAAGAGATTGAAATGGGTGGTAGATGGTTAAGGAGAACTTAGTTTTATCTGTAAAGATTTATTTCTTTTAAGAAAAAGACTAGAAGCAAACATAAATGCTTATGGGGTGCAGGATGTTTCCCTATTATTCTTGATGGTTTCACCATATTTGTAAACATTTTCCAAAATAAAGCAAGACCTATCTGAGCAGAGGCCTGGCACATCTGAGGAAATGCAAGAGAATATTAAGTGTGAAGTTCAGGTTTTGATGGTGAGAGAGGAGGGATTGGAGAAACACAGGACCCTGGCCAGACATGTGGCAGGGGGTCTCAGTGTAGCTTCAGTGTCCAAGGACTCCCATCTCTCAGGCCTTACTCCTCTCCTGGGCTTGAATAGATGGATGCACTAGGAAGGAGCCTGGTCTTTAACAGGGGGATGTGGTCCTCCTGGGGGCTTCCCAGGTGGTGCTAGTGGTAAAGAACCTGTCTGCTGATACAGGAGATGTAAGACATGCAGGTTTGATCCCTGGGTCAAGAAGATCCCCTGGAGAAGAGAATGGCTACCCACTGAAGTCTGCTTGCCTGAGAATCCCATGGGCAGAGAAGCCTGATGGGCTATAGTCTGTGGGGTTGCACAAGAGCTGGACACAACTGAAGTAAATTAGCACAGTAGTCTTCCTGGGCAGGGGAGGATTGAAACAGGCAGAGAGTGGAGGCTGAGATGAGAAATGGAATGCAATGATCTGGGTCTGAGATGTAGGGCTAGGAGTTGTGGAAGCTGCAAGAACAGAAGTGGGTGATCACTTCTCAACTTTCCAAAGGCCTCCATGTACTCAGTGGTGTTGGAGGGAGGGAAGGAAGAAGGCAGATTAGCAGAGGTCTGAGAGCCAGTGGGGATGCAATCACTATAAGCAAAAAAGCCAGAGAGTACCTCTGAGTAGGGAGCATACCCATCACCTAGACCTCAGTTCCAACAGACCTTGGGCCTCTGCACCCAAATCAGATCCAGAGCAGGTGACAGGCGAGGCGGGTGGAGGGGCTGACTCTGGATTTTCCCTTGCAATTCCTTCTCAGCAAGGAGCCTTTGTCTCTGGCGCTGGGGATGGCATTCCAGGCTCGAGTAAATGGAACACTTCACACCCGCTCAGCCAAGTCCATTTATTTTGATTATTCTCATACCCTTGTCAAAAATGGTGCCAAGGTGTATAAACAGACCAATTTCTGGGATTGTTTCAATCTAATCACATTAAATTATTTGCTCTCTTGGCCTTGAGGGGGTTCCAAGGGAAAGCGATTGAAGTCAGCTCCAAAAATAGCTACCTTTGATTTCCAATCCTGGTGCTAATGTGGGTGAACTTCTTAGAGCTTCTGGTGTTGACGTCGGTGATCCAGGGATGGTCTGAGTCGGGGACTGGGAGCCCAGGGTTAGAGGTGGGGGTGGTGGAGGGGAGGGGTGGGGGCAGTGAAGTAGACACCCCTTTTGCTTATTTTTCTCCCAAAGCCCCATGAACAAGAAGAGACATTTTAAGGAAGGCTTTTGGCAGTGATGGCTTCAAATACCAGGTGCCCCCACAAAGAGAGCATAAATCAATGTCAGGACCATGTGTTGATTGGGAAGAAAGGAATTATGACCAAGTTTAATAGGGGAGAAAGAGGCCAGAGAGGAGAAAGAATGCCTGAAATTTGCTTTGGCCACAGACCCCCAAAGGCAAATAAGCCTCAGTGAGAAGATGCGGTGAAAGAGAAAAAACAGTGTGGAGGGAAGCAGGCTTTGGGATAAAGCAGATGTGGGTTTGAATCCTGGTAGTTTCCTGTCTATGTGAACTTCAGTAAGTTTCTGAGTCTACCTAAGGCTCAGTTCTCTTCCCTGGAAAACACACACAGTAGGAATCAAGCAGGGCTGGGGTCCTTTAAGAATCCAGGAAAACATCTATTTCTGCTTTATTGACTATGCCAAAGCCTTTGACCGTGTGGATCACAATAAACTGTGGAAAATTCTGAAAGAGATGGGAATACCAAACCACCTAATCTGCCTCTTGAGAAATCTGTATGCAGGTCAGGAAGCAACAGTTAGAACTGGACATGGAACAACAGACTGGTTCCAAATAGGAAAAGGAGTCCATCAAGGCTGTATATTGTCACCCTGCTTATTTAACTTCTATGCAGAGTACATCATGAGAAACGCTGGACTGGAAGAAACACAAGCTGGAATCAAGATTGCCAGGAGAAATAGCAATAACCTCAGATATGCAGATGACACCACCCTTATGGCAGAAAGTGAAGAGGAGCTAAAAAGCCTTTTGATGAAAGTAAAAGAGGAGAGTGAAAAAGTTGGCTTAAAACTCAACATTCAGAAAACGAAGATCATGGCATCCGGTCCCATCACTTCATGGGAAATAGATGGGGAAACAGTAGAAACAGTGTCAGACTTTATTTTTGGGGGCTCCAAAATCACTGCAGATGGTGACTGCAGCCATGAAATTAAAAGACGCTTACTCCTTGGAAGAAAAGTTATGACCAACCTAGATAGTATATTCAAAAGCAAGGACATTACTTTGCCGACTAAGGTCCATCTAGTCAAGGCTATGGTTTTTCCTGTGGTCATGTATGGATGTGAGAATTGGACTGTGAAGAAGGCTGAGCCCCGAAGAATTGATGCGTTTGAACTGTGGTGTTGGGGAAGACTCTTGAGAGTCCCTTGGACTGCAAGGAGATCCAACCAGTCCATTCTGAAGGAGATCAGCCCTGGGATTTCTTTGGAAGGAATGATGCTAAAGCTGAAACTCCAGTACTTTGGCCACCTCATGCGAAGAGTTGACTCATTGGAAAAGACTTTGATGCTGGGAGGGATTGGGGGCAGGAGGAGAAGGGGACGGCCGAGGATGAGATGGCTGGATGGCATCACGGACTCGATGGACATGAGTCTGAGTGAACTCTGGGAGTTGGTGATGGACAGGGAGGCCTGGCGTGCTGTGATTCATGAGGTCGAAAAGAGTCGGACATGACTGAGTGAACTGAACTGAACTGAACTGTAGAGCCTCTAGCTCTGGGTACAGCTTGCAGGAAGCAGGCATCTTAGTCATGTGCTCCCTTCCTTGTCGTTACAGGACAGCTGCCCTCTACTTTGGGCCCTGGGGTCTTTCACAGTGTTTTGTACATTGTAGGTGCTCATTAAATGTTTACAGAGTGATTAGAGGGCAATTCATCCTGTGTTTATATAGTTCTGGTCTTTAGGGAATATCAGTCAAGGCAAGACAGAGTGCCTCAAACACTGGTTCTAAGTAGGAGGTGTAAGAGCTGCATTGAGTTAAGTCCATTGGAGCGGAAACTATGTTAGTCAGAGGGGTCTGATGGAGATGCTGATATGCTTGGTACACTTGGCCTGGGAGCTCCAACCTGATGCTGCCAACATTGCGTGGCCTGTGTCTTCACCAGGTCCCAGAGAAGAAAGAACACAGGTCATATTCCTGCCTGGTAGCCCCCGAGTTCCAGGAAGATGATTTCACACATGATCTTGAGATTTGAAGGCAAATATTCAGTCAGATCTGATCTCTCTTCTGATTTTTCCAGCTGTCTCCAGCTGCTGAGTTCATCATTGTCTCTCTCCAGCATTCCCCATCTGAACAACTGGCATTACCATCCATCTGCCACGAGGAAAAAAAATCCTTTATGAAACTGACAAACAGTTATGGAAGACCCATGTCTAGGTCCTGTGGAGTCAGCAGAGAACAAAGGCAGATCAAGGATTTATCCTCATGGAACTCATAGTCTAAGAGGAAAAATATAACTTCTGTTCATTCTGCCTCCTAAATATGCCTCATAGTAGCTCTCTTCTTTCCGTTTCTAGTGCTGTTATCAGAGTTCTGCTTTCATTCTCTAGACTCTCATCATACTTTCTCACTGGTCTCTGGGCTCTTCTTCAACTTTCTTTTTCTAATCTATCCTCCACACTTCTCCTAAGTGATCTTCCTAATATTCAAATCTGATCCTGTCACTACCAAGTATAAAATGGCCAATGGTTGCCTATTTACTGATGGAATGAAATGTAAACTATTAGTCCTTTATAATGAATAGAGAGGTTGCAAACAAATGGGGCCTAAGGCCTGCATCTTCCAAAAGACAGAACTGTTTGACACATACAATGTTGGCCTAGAAAGTATTTAAAATATAAATGATTACTATTTATGTTTTGGGAGTTGTTGCCCCAAAGTTCAGATTTCCAGCTTCTCTTGAAACATTCTAAGACCTGGCAACACTGAGCCAGCATTCCTATATGGTGTTAACTCTCCAGAGCTGATTAGCCTCGTCCATGTGACAGTGAGTTGGAAATAGATGCTGGTGATCATTTGACACCTGGTCCTCTTGATTCATTTTGCTGGATCCTTGTAGGTATTGGAATTTGTGACCCAAACCTAACTCAGAGATATATTCTCCTCTGGAACTTCCAATAAAGCAGTTCTGCTTACAAATTTTGGATTTCTGGCCTCCAAAACTCTAATATTAGTGTTGTTTTAAGCCAATAAGTTTGTGATAAGTTGTTACAGCATCAATAGAAAAACAAAACAATATAGATTTTAGTACTAGCAGTGGGGTACTACTGTAACTGCTGCTGCTGCTAAGTTGCTTCAGTTGTGTCTGACTCTGTGCGACCCTATAGATGACAGCCCACCAGGCTCCCCCATCCCTGGGATTCTCCAGGCAAGAATACTGGAGTGGGTTGCCATTTCCTTCTCCAATGCATGAAAGGGAAAAGGGAAAGTGAAGTCGCTCAGTTGTGTCCAACTCTTAGCGACCCCATGGACTGCAGCCTACCAGGCTCCTCCATCCATGGGATTTTCCAGGCAAGAATACTGGAGTGGGTTGCCAGTGCCTTCTCCACTACTGTAAAAAATACCTAAAAATATAGAGGTGGCTTTGGGATTGGATGGTTGCAGAAGATGGAAGAATTTTTAGAGCATGATGGAGAAAGCTTAAATTGACTTGAAGAGACTGTGAGTAGATATGTGGGCATAAATAAGGACTCAGAGGGAAGTGAGGAGCATAGTAGAGAAAAACTGTACTTAGAGAATATCTAGACAACCCGGTAGACAGCTGGTAGAAATATGGATGTTGAAGGCACTCTGGTAAGAGCTCAGAAAGAAATGAGCCAATGTTATTGGAAACTTGAAGGAAAGGGGATTCTAGTTATACAGTGGTAGAAAACTCAGTTCAGCTGCATTCTACATTCCCCTGGGAAGCAGAACTTGTAAGTGATGAGCTTGGATATTTAGCTGAGGAAATTTCCTTGCAAAGTGTTGAAAGTGTGTCTTGGTTTCTCTTGCTGCTTATAACAAAATATGAATGGAAATAGACTGAGAGAAGAACTGTTAAGGCCGAAGGGAACAAGGACTAGATATGGGAGATTCTCAGCTTATTCATATGCTAAACGCGCTGTCAAAAGACACTAAAACTAGGTTTGCTTTCAGGAAAATGTGCCCTGATGAGAACGTGAAGGATGTTTGTGTATACATATATATATATAAGAGTATATAGCATACAAAGGATCTTTGAAAAGATTAAATATGTGACTCATGGATCTCCTTAACCATCACAGCAGAAACCAAAAATAAAGAGAGAATTATCCAAGAAGAATTTGTGGAGGAGTCTCTTGTCTAATGGAGTGAATCCTCCTAGCGTACGCAGGAGACTCACAAGGTTCTTGAGAATTTTCTATCAGCAGAAACACTGCTTGCTTGAACTGGCTGTCCAAAGGTGAAATTAAAGAAGGCTGGCAGACTCCCCAAATTCAAAGACAGGAAACAGTCTGATAAAGCTATTCAGTTGTAAATACCTGCTATCATTTAAGAAAAAGGAAGAAATTCTTAAAGGAGGATTATAGATTCAGAGGGCGGAGCCATGAACGACAGGAGATTATTTCCAGGCCTTGACACCTAATAGTATTCTTAAATGGATTTCAGAATTGCTTGGGACAGATGACTCTTTTTTTCTTTTCTATTTTCCCATTTTGAACAGGAATGTCTATAACTGGTATACTATACCTGTCCCACTATTGCATTTTGGGAATAGATATCTTGTTTTCTAGTTTCACTGGCCCAAGATGGAAAAGAATTTTGCCCTAGGATAGATCATAGCTCTGGTCTTACCCATATCTGATTTAGATGATGCAATTTGGGACTTTTGAGTTGATAAGATATAGATGAGATTTTTGAACTTTGAGTTGACTCTATAATTGTGTTGAGCCATTTGAAGATGTTGGGATGGGTTGAATGAATGCATGAGAGATGGAAGTGAACCTTTGGTGGCCAGAGGAAGGACAGTACACTGACAAAGTTCCAGGTATTGCATAAGTTCATCATTGAAAAAAATGCTAAATTACATTAGAAGTTTGTGAAACTAATGATGTAATTTTTTCTTCAACTAACTTCATGTTAATAATCTCTGACTAGGAAGGAGGAGGTAATCTTTGGAAGGCACTTGGTTCTTTATGATACCCTATCTTTGGTGAGTGGATAAACTTTTTCCTCACATCACAAGATGGTTGCTTGCAACTCCAATTCTAATACATCAGTCACCAGCTTGAGCTGGAAAGAGAGAAGGAAGGGAGGAGGGAAATAGGATGTAAAAATCTCTTTATGTGAGTTGCTTTTACCTGTTGTAAGAGGAGAAATTTTTCCTAAAAGTACCCAGCAGACCTTCTCTTGTCTCAGTCATCCCATGATCACCCTCAGATGTGACTACTTGCAAAAAGAATTAAGTTACCCTGATTGGCTTAGACCAGTGACCCACAAACCTTTTCGCTAAAGGGCCAGATAGTAATTTTTTAGGCTTTGTGAGCCATATCATCTCTGTTGCAATTGTGTACTCTACTATAATAGCAAGAAAGCAGCCATAGACAATTTGTGTGCTATGACTATCGGATTAAGGAAACAAAAATATAGGCTGCTCAATAAGATTTAAGCCTCATATAAACAATGAATGCTTTTTTAGTGTATGTCCCATGCTAAACAAAATATTTGTTGTTTATCCAAAATTCAAATTAAGCTGAATATTCTGTATGTTTTCCGACAACCATAGAGATGGCTATTACAGTGAACAGCTCATGTTGATTTACTGGAAACATTCTTGTTTTTAACACCAAATCCAGAGTTTAGGGAACCAAGGCCGACCAGGACAGTTGGTCACCCCGTCAATAGATATTTGTGCACTTTGCAGTTTGAATTTTGTATATTTTTCAGATTTGTTTCACAGTTCTTCTTCTTTTGATTTTTTCAACCATGTCAAAACATTAAAAACATTTTAGTTCACAGGATGTAAAAAAACAGCCAATGGGCTGAATTTGACCTGTGGTCAGTAATTTGCTGACCCTGGGCTTAGAACATTCATGATTCATTCCCCGGGGATGGACATATTGCTGCTCAAAATGAGGGTACTGTTAACAGGGGATGGCTGTTAGGACGTAACTAAGGGTGTCTGCCAAGTTTGGACATCTTCTTTTCTGAAGACCTGCATATTAAATTCTCTGAGGCCACCACAGGCAATGGATTACTTACCCTTCATCTCTGCTGCCTCCCAAGCTTGTGTGTTTCCCTTAGAGGCTTATTAGACAAACCGAGGGTATTCTAGACCAGGAGAAAAAAAAAATCTGCCCCTTTTCCCCTTTCATGTAAACTGTGGTCTGAAACAAGTCTATTCCTCTCTCTTGGGCTATAGTTCTCTGAGCTTCCGTGGCTCAGCCTGACTGAAGGAGACAAGATGTCTCAGATCTTAAAGGGCTTGGGTTTTCATGACTCAAAGTGTACATGCTTACGGTGGTGATATCATCGAATCTCTGGAAAATCGTCTAGCAAAGTATCAGCCTCCATTTTTAGAGGAGGATATTGAAACTCAAGCATCCTTTTATTCCCTGCATCCCGTCTGCCCCGCTTCATTTCTCATCCCCCGTTTGGAGAACCAAGAAGGAAGAAAGTTCTCTACTCCAAAATAGTGTCGATCCTACCGTCCCATCCTGTCAACTCCAAGAGGAACAGAACTCCAGATGGTGCCTGTTTATCTGTGGTTCTAACCCAATTAGGACAAATTATCATTTCTTTGGTTTGATGCGTCTCCTGGGCATCCTTAAAGAGTCAACAAAAACCACACGGAGTTTGTATTGTTTCAGCTTTTCCATCAGCAACTTTTATGATCAGATTTAGAAATTGGTTGTAAAAAAAAAAACAAAAAAACTGGCTTCAGACCTCAACTTGGCAATAGCGGACAATTTTGTTCTTTCCTGTTCAAAATTTTGAAGAATTCCCCCCTGGGCAGCCTAAAGAGAGAAAGAGAATGAGTACGAGGCAAGTCACTTGTCCTTCGAAAGGCCTTTCTCTTCTAAATGAGGATGCAGTCATTCCACGGGTACTGAGAGGAGGCAAATAAATGAACAGAAGGAAAAAATAAAGCAGTTCTCACCAACTTACTTTCTGGCTTTTTAAATTTTAAGATGAATGATCCCATGCTTATGAAGTCAAAATCCTGAGAAGAAAGCTCTTGTGGATCTAGAGAATAAAGGGAATGTGGGTTAATGAACCCAGTGGTTACACTGAACAAAGTGGAGTGTTTATTATCCTGTTTGGAACAGCTGATCCCTACCAACTGCACACGGGCTTTGAGCAAATGCCACGGCACTGGCAACGTCTCCTGCCTGCCCACAGATGGCTGCCCAAATCTCTCCTGCTTGCTCATTTCCAAAGACACGCTGTCTCTTTTTCTCTTCCACTGGGTCCTGGAGAGGGGGAGCAGCCTGGGGGACCGTAACAGACATGGTCAACATCCATGTTTCTGAGGATTCCTGAGCATTCAGAAGTTACTGGGTTCTTTCCTGCTGACCCATCACTCCTTCCCAGGACACACTTCAAGAGAAACAAAAGAAGGGTCCTGTGAGGTGTCAAGACTTGCTCTTTGCCAGAGAGAACCCTTTTCAGCAACAATTACTGCATCATCATAAACACTCAGGAGAGACATGATGTAAAAATGAAATTACTGAAAACATTTTTGGACTAACACTTGGCTTTATATAAACTCACAGACAATCCTATAAGGCACTCAAGCAGATTATGGGTTTGAGCAAAGCTGGAAAATTGCTGCCATTATATTGTTATTATTAACACCTTGTAATTAGCCCTAAGGAATCCCAAAGTTCTCTTTCTTGATTTGGCTTTAATGAAGGAAAATTGCTACCTTTGCAAGTTGGATGGCGCCCGTTCTGATTAACCTTAAGTATATGGGACTATTATTTTGAAAATGTTTGCTGTCATGTGAATATTAGTATTACATACTACTGGGAGGGGGCTGGGGAGGGGAAGGTGGAGAGGAAATGTCTTCTCTTTTCCTTTCTTGTCCCCGCCTCCTCCCACCCCAAGGAAGGTGAATCATGGCTTACTTCAGCTGTGGTCTTTGCTTGGAAGATCAAGAATGAAAGCCTGTGAAGGCCATGACCGCAATTCCTTGGTCTTTGCCAAGCTCCACTGGCAAGACTGTTGGCTGCCAGCTTCTCAACCTGTTGATTGCAGAGGCTGGTGGGGTAATTGTACGAGGTGGTTTTACCATTGCCTTCAGAGTGACCCTATGGGGATGAGCTCATAGGGGAGTTAGCACCTAGTGCAATAAAGCAGGTTTTATTTGCATGTCCCAGAACTCCCTAGAGGCCCCTTCCGCAGCCTTCACAGGCACTGTGTCTCCAATGAAACGCCGCCAACATTCATAAAGATCTCTCTGTACGTCCCTCCCCTCCCCTCCCACAGACAAGACTTGATTTTCATTACCTTCTCTGGGAAAACCATACATTAAAGAGAACTCGTTTGATCTTATCTATAATTAATTTGTATTTTGATAATACAGAGGAGGAATTTTTACATGTGATGACTTACCTGTTCATTATTTTTCTCTTTTGAACTCCTCTGACCGCTTAATAACTCAAACTGAAGCCTGGTTGATTATGACATTTTCCCCGCCCACCTTGCAGGGAAGGGAAGGTGTTGCCTCTCACACGGAGACAAATTGCTTCAAATAATGACTTTGTGCAAAATTAGTCATACATAATTGAAAAATTCTATAGATGAATACCAAAGTAACTGGAGATGATCAGTTTACATAGGGCTTCCTGCTGGAAGCTGCTTTCACTAACCCAGGAGCTTGGCAATTGGTAAGGTTTTTTAAAAATTTTTTTCCTCCTTCTCATTTCCGCATTGGAAGGTGAAAACACTTATTGGCAGGGATGATGCAATGCTATTCATGCGTAAGCCTCAGCACCATCCTTGTAACAGCAATAATAATGATAGTATTAGTGGTTCTGCTCAAGATGCTGATACCCCCATAGTATGAGAAGAAGGAATAAGATTTTAGAGCTAGACATTTCATTATGCCCATCTTCATTACTAACAAGCCACAGCAATTGGGACTTCCCTGGCAGTCCAGTGGTTAAGACTCCGCACTTCCAATGCAGGAGGTGTGGGTTCGATTCCTGGGCAAGGAACCAAAATCCCACAGATTGCAGGGCCAGAAAAAAATTTTAAACAATTAAAAAAAATAAAGTGTACACTTTGAAAAGTTTTGAATAGATTAAAAAAGAAGAAGAAACAGAAACCATCTCACTTGTTCTAGCAGCCAAAGTCTAGCTGCCCCTCTGCCAACTTGACATCTTGTCTACCTCCCCAAGTGGGATTTTTGACCCCAAACACTTTGTGGTAACAGTCACCTCTTTGTTAAACAGAGTTAGCTCCTCTGTGTTCAAAATACAAGCCTGAGACAGTGGTCTGGCACCACTTGGACACACCTGGAGTTGAATCCCACATTTGCCTCTGACTTGGTGGATCAGTTTGGGCAAATCACTTAAACAGCCCAGTTCTCAGGGATTTTTGTAAACCTAAGAGAGGATGTGAAAAGGATTACACGTGGATGAATGTAAGCCAGTGCCTGACACATAGTAGGTGTCTCCCAGACTTCCTTTCCTTCCCTTTTTCTAGCAGGGGCTTGCCTACTGGACCAAGGTGAGCTCGACCAAGTAAAGGTAAAGTGAGCTCCATCAAGTCAGGGTAAAGCTTTGTTCTTGCCACTCCCTCCTGCAGGTCTGTAGAGAAGCGTTTAATCTCCTGGACTCAGTTTCTCTTGTGTGTAATGGGATAATAAGACATGACAGCTGCCCATCTCTCCGGGAAAGAGGAGGATTAATGAGTTAATGTTTACAAAGAGCTTTGAGATCTCCCTCTGAAAGCCTCTTCAGATGTATCTTATTGGCATATTAAGTCTTCCATCATCTGTGGGAAAAACATCTAAATAGGAAAACATAATCATAACTCAAAGGAGCTAATGAGGATATTATGAGTGTAAATTCACCACCTCAATTGCTTGTTTATAGAGTAGTTTCAAATGAAAAGGAGCATGCCTGTCCCATCCTGAGTGAGTTGGACCTCATTCAAACACCGTGGTATGCTCCAGGGGAAGAGCTGTTTCTGGAGCATGGGAGGGAAAAACAGAGATGGCCCACAGAGTGCGGACGTGTTGAGGGAAGGGATTATACCTTTTATGTCTTCTGAGTGTTGTCTCATGTAGAATAGTTTAATCCTTTATCATTAAATGGTGAGAAAAATTGTGCATCACGTACCCTGTCAAGAATTTGCCTCTTCTGGACTGGCATTTGGAGGCTAAAAATCATGGATCAGCAGGAGATAATACAGTTACTCAGAAGTAGAATAGGTTTGGCTTGAGTGAACTTTAACACCCTCATTTCTCAACTGTCTTTCCTGTTTTTTGCTTAGTTTGCAGGATTCCATTTTATGTAATTTTTTTTTTTAAACTGATGTATAGTTGCTTTACAATTTTCTGTTAGTTTCTGCTGTACAACAAAGTGAATCAGCTCTGTGTTTACAGATAACCCCTTGTTTTTGGATTCCCTTCTCACTGAAGTCACCACAGAGGATGAGGCAGAGTTCCCTGTGGTATCCAAGAGGTTCTCATTAGTTATCTATCTGATACATAGCAATGCATATGTGTCAACCCCAGTCTCCCAATTCATCCCACCTCCCCTCCCTACTTGGTATCCATGTGTTTGTTTTTCCATGTCTGTATCTCTATTTCTGCTTCGCAAATAAGATCATCAATGCCATTTTTCTAGATTCCACATATGTGCGTTAACATATGATATTTATTTTTCTCTTTTCGACTTACTTTGCTCTGTATGACTGTGTCTAGGTTTCTCTACCTCTCTGCAAATGGCACAATTTCATTTTTTTTTTTTTTTTCTGGGTGTGCTCTGCAGTATACGGGATCTTAGTTCCCTGATCAGGGATCAAATCTGTACTGTCTGCAGGAGAAACATGCAGTCTTAACCACTGGACCACCAGGGAAGTTCCTCAACTTTTTATATTTGTTTTTGTCCCCCCAAGGAGACTTTTAGGTATGTTTTTCCTAATCTCCACCCTTTCCTCACAAAATTGTAATATCCCAGTACATATTGTATATCTGTCTTATGGACTGTCTGCATATTTGTGCTTTATATGTTAAAAGAGTAAGATTTTGTTCACTCTCTCAACTCCAAGAACCGCTTTTCACATCTTTGGGGCCAATATCCACCTGGTTGAGAAGATGTGATTTTGAAGGAAATGGGAGGACAAGCATTTCAGTTGTTAACAGGAGTCAAAGTCCTAACTTGGCCTCAACTTTCTTCTCATGCCCAGCTTCTCAGATAGGGATGCTTTATCATAGGAAAGAACTTAATGACACAAAGTCTAGGATCAGTTAAATAAATTTTGGTGTATTCTGAATATGAAACACTTTATGGCCAACACACACAATATTTACATATATATTGGCTTATGTAGAGAGAGACCCCGAGGACAGCTGTTGAGGGAGACAGTAGGCTACCCAGCGGTCGATATGCAGATACGTCTGAAAAAGCTTGGGGTCGAATCTGCTGATGTTACTGATGGACTCGGGGAATTGCAAGGGTCTCTTCCCCCGTCTCGCCGTCCCTCCATTTTTCTTTCTTGCCTTCCTTCCTCCCTCCTTCCGTATCTCTCCCCCTGCTTCCTTTCTTTCTCTTTTCAGTTTAAGCTGTACTTTCTAGTTTTTCTATACGGAACATATATAAATGGGTAGTTAAAATGAGGAAACAAGTTACCAAAAGCGCTCATATCATAGATTTCTAAGAGATAGCTACATTTATGGTGGTGTGAGGGCTCCACATGGTGGTCCAGGCCCTCCATCTGACGAAGGCCCAAGTGACCTCCTGGGTCCTCAGTGAGGACAACTCTCTATCTGTCTATCCTCCCAGATAATAAATCCTCTGGATCCTCTTGGAGCAGCATCTCAGGATTCCCCCGCTGCAGCCCTGGGTCCCAGAAGATTCTCTCAGACCACCTGCTATGGAGGTTCTCTGAAAAGTTTGCTTGAGGCAAAAACAGTGCGTGGAGGCAAATGTCAGTCAGAAAGTCTGGTTCGTCCTCTGGATTCTCTCCTGGCCCTGCTTGGAACCAGTGAGGCCACTGGCAGGCTAAGAACTTAGTCCCAGAAGAACGGCACCTCCCGCGGAGACTTTTATTGTTTCTTCTTCACCCTCGGTTTGGACATTACACCATCTGCTATTCGGTTGCTATGACCATCTGATTCTCTGTCGAATCTGTTTAGCACTCAGGACAGCATGGGGCATGTAGCAAAAATAAATGTTTACTAATGAAGAAATGAAAACACTTGGGCTTGGGTCAATTAATACCTTTGTAGGAAGTTCTACAAAGCAGAACAAGGGACAACCTCAGGGCTTGCCAGAGTTAGCTCCGAATATAAATAATTTTCTTGAAGAATTTTACAAGTAGGAAACATATCCCTTAAAATTAGCTTTCCTATGATCAGAGACTGAGAATTATGGGGCCCATCGTGTTTCCTTTCTGGACCCTGATGTCTCCCCACTTTAGGGCTTTCCTACGTGCTGTTGTAGATTTCACCTAGAACCAGGCCCCCAGGCTGTTCCCTGCCCTAACGTGTCCTCACTTCCAGTGTGGCTCTTCTAGTTGGTCCCTCCTGACCCTCTCCATGGGGTCAGTTCTCCTATTAACTCTTCTCAGTGTTCTCTGTATCCCCCTCCCCTGGCACTTATCACAGTCATAATTACACAGTTATATGTGCAATTGTCTAATGATATTAATAGCCAGCATCTAATGAGTACTTATTATGCAGCCAGCACTATGCTAAATGCCTTAATCCTGAATCCATCATCATTTAATCCTCATGACAATATAATGAAGGACTATTATTACTGCCATTTGACAGAAGAGGAAACTGAGTCTCAGAGGGTTTACCCAGTTAACCCAAAGTTGCGTGACCGGTTAATAGCAGAGTCAGGATTAATATCCAAACCACCTGGCCCTCCCCCAAAGCCTACACAGGGAGCTCTTATAGTAACAGAACCTTCCAAGGCATGTTCCCTGGGGCCAAATCCAGGCATTAGGAAATTAGGAGTTTCTATACGAAAATATAGATGTCTAGTTTCTCTTGAAAAATTGAAAGTTGCAGCCATGCTTGGTGCATCCCTGGATGACAACAATCAGCTGAAACTGGGTGGCTGCTTCCCCACTGGATGGGACATGCCCTTGCCAGTGGCCACTCAGCCCTCTTTCTGCTGTGGGCTCTGTGCTACTTCCATCATTTATTAAAAATGTATCCTCCCTAAGCCAGGTTCCAGGTCACGCTTGGGGCAGAGGGTGAGGGTGTGGGAGGCAGGTCTATAAAGTTGTTTAAAGTTGTTTACAGGGCAGGGGATAAATTCAACAGTATGATTGATATGACCAGAGCTATGGGAGTCCAGAACTCAATCCAGGGACATGGTGGGTTTGAGGAGTCACACTGGGCTTCCCAGATTCAGATCTTCTTGAGTGGAGTCTTGAGATGTTGGGCTTCCCTGGTGGCTCAGACGATAAAGAATCTGCCTGCAATACAGGAGACCTGGGTTCGATCCCTGGGTGTGGAAGATCCCCTGGAGAAGGGTATGGCGACCCACTCCAGTATTCTTGCTTGGAGAATTCCATGGATGGAGGAGTCTGGCAGGCTACAGTCCATGGGGTCACAGATTCTGACATGACTAATGCGACTAACACACACACATACTTGAGAGATTTTAAGAGTTTTCCTGCAGAATTGGGGGACAGTTCTCCAAGCAGATAGACTAGCATATGAGAAAGACGTGGAAGTCGCACACATGGAAGTTCTTAAAAACGTCCAGAAGTTTCATATGGCTGAGGCTGGGGAAAGGTAGAGAAGATGATCCTTAAGGCTGGGGAAAAAGGGCAGAGTCAGATGACTACAGGCCTGTGGGCCAAGGTTGTCAATAGGGATTTCCATAAGTACTAGGGCCCTCCTCCCCAGTCAATCCTAAAGGAAATCAGTCCTGAATATTCATTGGAAGGACTGGTGCTGAAGCTGAAGCTCCAATACTTTGGCCACCTGATGTGAAGAGCCGACTCATTGGAAAAGACCCTGATGCTGGGAAAGATTGAGGGCAAAAGGAGAAGGGGGCAGCAGAGGACAAGCTGGTTAGATAGCATCACCGACTCAACGGATATGAATCTGAGCAAACTCCAAGAGACAGCAAAGGACAGGGCAGCTTGGCGTGCTGCAATCCATAGGGTCACAGAGAGCTGGACACGACTTAGCAACTGAAAAACAACAACAACAACCTTCTCCATCCGATCTTGAGAGGCTCCTTCTTCTCTGCCCCTTTTGACATACAAGTGGCCCCAGGACTCTCTTAGGCATGGAAGTGTCAGTGAAGCAGCACATGTTTCTCCCGAGCGAAAGTCATGAATCAGCACTCAGTTCACTGCATTCACTGCACCCCCTTTTCCTTGGTGCAATGTGGCGCGTGTGGAGTCAGCCTTGAATGACTCTGATGAGACGAGCCCCCGGCCCCTACCGTCAAGCTACAATGCACGTGCGAGAACAAGCCTGTTGGGCTCACTGAGATTTGGGGATTGTTTGTTATCACAGCAGGGTGGGGCTCATCCTAACTAATACATCTGCTGACCTCAGGAATGTAGAGTTGGCTTTCAGTCAGTTCTCTGCAGATGACATACCGAGTAAAGAGGCAGGATGGGGTACTATGAACAAGAGAGCAGTAACCCACCCACCTGCAGTGTTCTCCTGACTCCAGGTAGGCGGGACTGGTGGCTTCTTTCTATTGCTGAAGAAGGCCACATCCTTTCACATCTCCATGCCTTTCCTCATGTTGCTGTCTCTTCCTCTGACTCCAGCTGGAAAATTCCTTGAGGTGTCTCCTTGAGGTGCCACTTAAATGCCATTCTTTTTTTTTCTTCAACAATTCAAAATAACGATTTTAATTTTCAAAGCAAAATAGATACACACTTTCATAAGAAAGAAAATGGCACTTTAGTGCATGTGATAACATGGAACAGAGAGAAATATCCCCCAGTGAAATGAAATATTGAAGAGTAATCATAGACCTGTCAATGCTTTCATGCCATTCTTTGGACTTAACCAGTGGTTAAGGCGACTTCCCTTTCACTTTTCATTTTCATGCATTGGAGAAGGAAATGGCAACCCACTCCAGTGTTCTTGCCCGGAGAATCCCAGGGATGGGGAAGCCTGGTGGGCTGCCATCTATGGGGTCGCACAGAGTCGGACACGACTGAAGCGACTTAGCAGCAGCAGCAGCCAGTGGTTAAGAATCCACCTTCCAATGCAGGGGTTCGATCCCTGATCAAGGACCTAAGACCCCATATGCTGTGGAGCAACTAAGCCCACCTGTTACAACTACTGAAGCTTGTGCTCTAGAGCTCAGGCTCTGCAACAAGAGGAGCTGGCGTATTACAGCTAAAACTTGATGCAGACAGAGGAATAAATAACAAAATGACATTCTTGAATATAAAGGATCTCTTACCCTGCATCCACCACACCAAGATATTTTGCTACAGTGGCTGTCACTACTGCCAGGAGAGATGGCACATGAAAACTGCCCCCTGGGGCTGAGCAGCTAATGGAGTAAGTGAAGTGAGCAGGTGAAATCCACAGCGACTGAGGATCACGGGCCCAGCTCCATCAGCAGACATGTGGCTCAGTGCTAGCTGTTCATGATCAGGTAGGAATACAGGCCCTACCTTCTCCCATCTTCTGATTGTTCAAGAGAATCAAGAAACCTGCAATCGTATTGGAAATCTCCAGATTTACAATGGTTGGAAACTATTTTAAATTTCAAATCACTGTGAAAGCCAAAACTTTTCTTTTTGCTGCCCGGCCCTTAGGCATCTAGTTTTCTGGATTGTGGGGTGGGGGAGCAATGAATGGATTTGTAAGGAGAGGAGGAATTGGTCCAGTGGATAACAATCCCTTAGAGATCTCTCTGGGGAGATATGGAGGCAAAGAGATGAATGAGGAATGAAAGGAGATGGACACTAGGGGTATTTGATGTGGGAGGGGAATCATGCACCAACTCAGGGTCTACATGGCAGACAGTACGTTCCAAAGGGGAGATGACAAGGTCAGCTTTAGGCCGTGGGTGGGGCATTGTTCGGAGGCTTCCTGAGGACCCCTCTAGCTCTGTATTTCTGTCCCTGCTTGAGTCCCAATTGCAGGGCAGGCACTGGGCTAGAATGCGGGGGTTGCTGCGGCTGCTGCTGCTAAGTCACTTCAGTCATGTCTGACTCTGTGTGACCCCATAGACGGCAGCCCACCAGGCTCCCCCATCCCTGGGATTCTCCAGGCAAGAACACTGGAGTGGGTTGCCATTTCCTTCTCCAATGCATGAACGTGAAAAGTGAAAGTGAAGTCGCTCAATTGTGCCCAACTCTTAGCGACCCCATGGACTGTAGCCCACCAGGCTCCTCCGACCATGGGATTCTCCAGGCAAGAGTACTGGAATACTGGGGTAGAAGGTGCTAAATAATAGGACCCTGCCCTCCAGGAGTTCTTGACACAAGATCATTTATCAGTTCATCATTTATCAGCTATAGATGTCGAAAATCCCAATCACAGTACCTTTCTCTTGCATTAGGGCAGTCTGGAGGCAGGCAAATGGTCCAGAATTGTCGGCAACTCCACAACACAACTATCAGAGACCTAAGCTCTTGCTGTCTTTGCCATCCTCGCCAGGTAGCTTCTGTCTCATGACTCATGATGGCTTCCGGGGTGACTGCCATCACTTCTTCATCCTACCCAGCAGGGAATAAAAAATAAATCAACAAAATAAAGGGAA
Organism: Redunca redunca; assembly: GCA_006410935.1. Lineage (NCBI taxonomy): Eukaryota > Metazoa > Chordata > Mammalia > Artiodactyla > Bovidae > Redunca > Redunca redunca. The sequence goes on along the minus strand of SJYQ01000083.1, from coordinate 47,860 downwards.
GAGCACTTCTTTTGGGCCATTAGCCGTAACTTAGTGATATGGTCCCACTGAGCTGTGAGGGTGGTGAGAATTATCCTTATTCCATGTGCCCAGGTACAATCAGAGCTTCTGGCACCAAAGGAGAAGGGGTGAATAAACCTCTGGTACCAAAGGAGAAGGGGTGAATAACTACCATAGGGCTACAAGAAGCCCTGGCCTCAGAAGGTTGCCGGTACTTGGGGGACTGAGTATCTTTTGTAGCCCCGGGCCTCTGAGATTGAATCATGGAATGAGAGGACCAAGGGCAGGTCTGAATTCCAGCAAATTTATCAAACAAAGCCTTTATCACAATGAACCCGCAGAGCAATGGTGGAGAGAGTGTGATGATTTCAGACAACTCTGGCTCCAGAAGCCACATCAGTAGGGGGCCAGTGGGAAATAGTGCATTTAGGAAGCCTGCATAAGCAACACAAACACACTCACATATACACATGTTCATGTACTAACCCCCCTTCGCCTACCACTCCAACAAGGGTGGAACAAGGGAGTCAGCTTGGACTGGCTCGCGGCTTTTGGCTAAGTCACTTTACTATCTCAGAGGCTCAGTTTCCTTGTCCATACAATGAAGCAAGGAAGACCTTCACTGCAGGCCTGTGGTATTGATTACATAAGAAAACATATCAGAAGCAACTACTGCAACTCCCTGGAGCTGGCAGTTGGAGACATGCTGGTTTCCTTTCGACTTTCACATCAGTTTCACAAAAACATAATAGCCTATGGATTTTTCATAGAAGAGAAAGCTTTGCTTATGACCTAGGTATTAGAAATGATCAACCATTTGACTGGGAACCCAAAGGACACAGAGCCAGTTAGTTTAACCACATTAACATACACTTGCCAACCTTGGTAATATGGGCTACTCACTTTGACTGATACTTATTGTCCTGAGTTGGGCTTTGTGTGAGAAATGCTCAGCAGAGGTTCCAGTAAATGGCTGGCTCCATTTGGAAAGTGGCTGTCATGATTTCTGCAAGGAAGGGCATGAGCATCCTTTGTGACTAAAGGGGAGAGCCCTAGAAACCTTATTTAGATAAACAAAGCCATCAGGCACCCTCTGCTCTCCATTGCCCTTGGTGTGGAGGTTACTGTGTGTCTCCCACCTAAGAGGCCAGCCAAAGAGCTGGGAGCTGCCATGTCACTCTGAGGTCTTGACAGAGAAAGTTTCTCCTTAAAGTCAAAGATCTGCATGGTCCAGGCTGTGCATGGCCCAGCTGTGGGGTTTATTTGGAGCTAAGTTGTGGACACACTGGCAACTGGGAAGGGTGACTTGGATTGAAGGCATTGCCTTGCCTTGGGCATCACCTCACTGGGAAGTAGCTATAGTCAATTCAGGGAGGCAGCCTGGGTGTCACCTGGGGAAAGGGCTGGGTATTTGTCACCTGTTGGCAGTTTGTAAAACTATTTGGAGAGGACAGCTACTCTGTAAGAAGTACTGGTGTGACTCCTAAGTCAGAGGGTCCTCCCTGGCAGCCCGGAGACCCTTGGTCTCCTTGGAGCCTTCTCCCGTGGCCTAGAAGGACCAGTTTTCATCTCACGGGCTGCCCCTTCCACAGATGAGAGAGCATGTGTCAGATAGATGGACAACTCAGGAAGAAGAGCAGCATCTTCCAAGATCTCCCAGAAGTAGAGACCATTCACTCCTCTCCTGTGGACCCTCACTCACCCACCCTGATGTCATGGCTCAGCGAATGGCTGCATCGCCTACCCCACTGTGCAGGATTTATAGACCCTGGCATCAGCCTCCATAATTCGACAGACTTGTTCCTGTCTTCCTCTTAACATGGGCTGCGTGTTGATTGAATTCATCTTCTCTTCTCCTCTTGATTTTTCTAACCTGGCCTCCCTCCATCCTCTGGACAGCTGGGGACCCTGACTGGCCTCCCTGCCTCCGGTCTTGGTTGTGTAAGACCTGTTAATTTCCACACACAGTCCCTAAAGAACCTCTGAGAACTGTGTCGGCTTATTGCCCTTTGCTTTTATTCAATTTATTTTAAGCCAAAGTTTTTTTGGCTCTTATCGATTATACATATGAGATATGGTGGCCATAGGCTTCTTCAAGAAAAATGTCAAAAAGTTCAGATGTGAACAGGGTCAAAATTGATCATTCTTTTAAATTCCTTTATCTGAATCTTTTCTCCCAGATCTGCTGTCATTCATTTTTGTGTATTCTTACTGAATTTTTCTCTCTGTATTTGCATGCAACCTCACATAATTAGGGGGTTCTAGAAATCTAAGTGGGATCCCACTTTGCATTTTGTTTCATAGCTTGCTATTTCTCTTGAACAACATCCCTTGGGAGCTCAGGGCTCCTCTTTATTGCTTTTGTGAGCTGCCTGCTACCCCATAGTATGGGCAAATCATGACTTACTGAACCAAAGCCATTGAGAACAGTCAGATTGTTTAAATTTTAGTTATTCAGCAACACTCCAGTAAAGATCCTTAATGACATATCTCTCTTCATGTGTATTTTTGGCAGGGTGATTCCTGTGAATGAGATTTCCGGTTCAGAAGGTGAATAACTGTTTTCTTTTTAATTTTCATTTTATATTAGAGTATAGCTGATTTACAATGTTGTATTAGTTTCAGGTGTACAACAAAGTGATTCAGTGCTGCATATAGTCACCCCTTTTCAGATTCTTTTCCTATATAGGTTATTACAGAGTACTGAGTAGAGTTCCCTGTAGTATACAGTAGGTCCTTGTTGATTATCAATGAACTAGCTCTTTAAGATGCAGCTGTGGGGACTGTTTGCCTAGATCACTCACAGCTACAGTGCAGCTACGGCGATGAAGGCCGGGCTCTGTATTCAGGTCTGGCCAGGCCTCCTACAGTACATGCATCCCTCCCATGCCTTGACTGAGCCAGACTTGTCTCCATGGTCTCTTACCTTTGTGACCCCTTCTCCTCCTCTGCCTTTCTGGCTCCCACTTATCAATTAAGACCCAATTTCATTGTGTCTAAACTGTCTTCAAAATAACCTAGTCTGAACTCTCACGGTGCTTCGCTCACAAACCTTTACTTTGGCACAGGGCACGTTGCAATTACAGTGGTTTGAGCATCACCCCTTCTCAGTCCTGAGCCATTCAAGGGCAAGGTCTGGGTCTTGTTCTTGTTTACATCCTTGGTGCCCAGCACTGAGCCTGGTCAAGCAAATACCCAGAAGATGATTGCTGCGAGAAGGAAGAAGTGGATGGAGGAGTGAGCTTATGTTCCTAGAAACTTCCTGGGAACAAAGGAAATTCTGGTCCTGGCCAGTTTCTAGGCGAGAAATGGCCAATTTTGTCCCCTGTTTCCAAGGTATGGCAACAAAGGTCCACCTAGTCAAAGCTATGGTTTTTCCAATAGTCACATATGCATGTGAGAGTTGGACTATAAAGAAAGCTGAGCACTGAAGAATTGATAGTTTAGAACTGTGGTGTTGGAGAAGACTCTTGAGAGTCCCTTGGAATGCAAGGAGATCCAGCCAGCCCATCCTAAAGGAAATCAGTCCTGAATATTCATTGGAAGGACTGATGTTGAAGCTGAAACTCCAATACTTTGGCCACCTGATGTGAACTGACTCATTTGAAAAGACCCTGATGCTGGGAAAGATTGAAGGTGGGAGAAGGGGATGACAGAGAATGAGATGGTTGGACTCAATGAACGTTGTGTCCATCACCAACTCAATGGACATGAATCTGAGTAAACTCCAGGAGGTGGTAATGGACAGGGAGGCCTGGTGTGCTGCAGTCCATGGAGTCGCAAAGAGTCGGACACGACTGAGCAACTGAACTGACTGACTGTCCAAAGGTATGTAGGGTGGTAGACAGAACAATGCCGCCCAGGTGGGCTAGTAGTAAAGAATCTGCCTGCCAACGCCGGAGATGCAAGACACAGTTTCGATACTTGGATCGGGAAGATCTCCTGGAGGAGGAAATGGCAACCCATGCCAGTATTCTTGCCTGGAGAATCCCATGGTCAAAGGAACCTGATGGGATACAGTCCATGGGGTCGCAAAGAGTTGGACCCAACTGAGCATCTAAGCTACACAAGGCTGGGGGTGAGGTGAGTCAGACAGAACAATGCTCCCTCACCCAAAAGCTCATATCCAGAACTGTGAATGTTGCAGGTTATAGGGTTTATTTTTTCTTTTATTTTGCAGTTTAACTTTTTCTTTTAATAGAATCAGAATATGCATAGCACATGCAATGCTACATCTAAAGTAATACAATCAGCAATACTAACGTTACAGTCACTGGAGTTCCAACTTTACATTTAGCAAGCTTAAATCCCCTCTCACCTGATTTTTAAAAAATTGAGATATAATTGACATATAACATTGTATTAATTTTAGGTGTATAACAAAATGATTATAATGATTCAATGCAAGTATATACTGCCAAATAATCACCACAATAAGTCTAGTTCATAGTTAATATCCATTGCCACACAGTTACAGAATTTTTTCTCTTGTGTTCCCCTAGCAACTTACAAATACAGAAAATAATATTGTCAACCTTACATGATGTTTAAAACTTTATTTATTAACTGAAAGTGTTGCTTGCTGATAAAACTTGCCCAAAAGCTACCCTTGAAAAGTCACTGATTATGCCAATACAACAAAGGTAACCACATGTGTTTGAGGAGGGCAGTATGCCATATACTCACTGAAAAAAAAAAAAATACACAAACTAAACAAAACCCGTGCAATAAACATCTGAGAATCTGAACGCTTCATATCACTGCTTTGATGTGTTTCATTCGTATCTTATGACAATGATTTAATTTGGCATGATTTAATTTCAAGTTTCCAATTTTGTTTTTACTAACATCAGAAAGTTATGCTACACAGACAATGCTAGGTCTGCTTGCTATAATCAAAGGAGCTTTGCAAATGTGATTGCAGTACAGATCTTAAGAAGGAGAAGTTATCATGGACTGTCTGGATGGGTCCTAAATGACATCAGACATGTCCTTAGAAGAGGGAGGCAGAGGGAGATTTGTCACAGAAGAGGACAGGTGCTGTGACCATACAGGCAGAGCCTGAGCGATGTGGCCACAAGCCAAGGCATGCTAGCAGCTACCAGAAGCTGCAAAAACCTAGGGAAGAGGCATGGGTCGGCCTACTCCTTGATTTCAGCTTACTGAAACTGCTCTCTGATGTCTGGCTTCCCGAACTGAGAAAGAATACACTTCTGTGTCTTTTAAATAGTTTTATCTTATTTACGTATCTGTTTTTGGCTGTGCTGGGTCTTCATTGCTGTGCGGGCTTTTCTCTGGTTGTGTAGAGTGGGGGCTACCTTTGTTCCTGTGTGTGGGGGCTCTCACTGTGGTGGCTATCTTGTTGTGGAGCACCGGCCGTAGGGCAGGTGGGCTTCAGTGGTTGTAGTGAGTGGGCCCCAGAGCACGGGCTTGAGAGTGTGACGCACAGGCTTAGTTGCTGCACAGTATGTGGGATCTTCCCCGATGCTAATTTGTGTCAGAGATCACAGGACACGAATACGTGAAATGTGTTCCTAATGGCTGAGATGACGCCAGATGCTGTGCAGGCGTCTCACATATAGGGACACAACTCTTTCATCAGAGCTTTTGGGGTCCCTTCACAAACTAGAGTGAGGCAATGCGAAAACCATGTAGTGAAATGGCATCTAGCTAGGATTTTTTGCTTAGAAACTTAAGCTGTAAAAGTGAGAAAGTGGGGGTGGGAGACTCAGGCAGAGAGCAAATTTAGCTGTGGGAAACATGGGGAGAGTTATGAATGCATGAAGACTGACCTGTAAGTGGCGGTCTGCGGTTGTCCGTACTCGGCTGGGGATGTCGAGTGATTCCCTAACTCTTCTATATTTGGGATTGTTGGACTAGATTGTCTTAATGCTGAAGTTATGTCTTGGCAGTGAACTTGGTAAATTTGGAAGGAATATTGACTTACTGGCCTCTTTTATACTACAACTTTTATTATTATAGCATTCAGTGGTCCCACAGTGATCATTCAAAGAGTTAATGTAGCTTTCCAGAAGTTCTTAACGTATTTTTAGCACTGTAGGAATTGGGCCCAATACAGTCACAGGGGCTATCATTTTTATGACGGTGATTTTTTTTCTTGTGCAAATGTTGCATCTTGAGTAACATCAAAAATGGGTCCCAATCCCACCACCCGAGCAATTCTTGCCCATATTCCTTTCCTGTCTCTGTTCCTTCACAGACAAATTTCTTATCATCTCAATTATAGCTTAGGTGCAATTTTGTAAAATTCTCTCTCTTTCCTTTTTGATATTCTAGCAACAGCATTTTTCCAAAATGCTAGAAAAAGACTGGGTCAAAGTCTTTTGAATGGATGCCCCAAACTAACGTGACAGTTACTCTACTGTTGAGCATTTTGATGATTTCTGATTTTTTTCATTGGCATACATAAATCTTCAAGATAGAATGGTCTTAGTTTTGGATTATTTACTAGGTAAATTTCCAAGCCTGGAATTACTCAGTCAAATCGTATGAAAATTAGGAGTTTAGTTTTTAACAGATACATACCACTGTACATAAAATAAACAACAAAGCAAGACCTACTGTATGGCATAGGGAAATATATTCAATATCTTATAATACCCTACCATGGAAAAAAAATTCTGAAAAAAAAAATATATATAATTGAATCACTTCCCTGCATACCAGAAACTAACATAAGGTTGGAAATCAACTATGCTGCTGCGGCTGCTTAGTCGCTTCAGTTGTGTCCCTCGCTGTGGGACCCTATGGACTGCAGCCAGCCAGGCTCCTCTGTCCATGGGATTCTCTAGGCAGGAGTGCTAGTGTGGGTTGCCATGCTCTACGCCAGAGGATCTTCCCCACCCAGGGATTGAACCCAGGTCTCCTGCATTGCAGGCAGATTCTTTACAGCTGAGCCACAAAGGAAACCCTGAAAATCAACTACATTTCAATTTAAGAAAATCATATGAAAATGCATATGTTTGAAATACAGTGCCAAATTATTTTTCAACAAGCCTGAATGGACTAAACCTGACCAATACTTATGCTGCTATGTTTCAGTTTCTCCCTCATCTTTCCAGCATGAGCTGTTACCATTATTTTCCACTGAATTTATTTAATATTAAATACCAAATTCGTGTTGTTTCCACTTGCATTTCTTTGAGTGTTCTCAAAGGTTGAATAGTTTTTCATGTTTGGCCCTTAATTGTATACATTATGGCTGTTCTTAGCTGACTTAAAAATTTGGGTCTGAACTTTTTTTTCCAATCAAGTTAAACTCACTTTTAATATCCAAATATGTATTGATTTTGTCTAATATTTACTACAATGTTTTGAACTTTTCAGTCTTCTCTTTTGTTAATCAAATTAGAGTCATTTAGGAAGTGATAGCTCATGCTCTGAAGTCAGATAAGAATTCAAATCCCACCTCCACCACCACTTGAACCTAGGCAAGCACTTAACATTCCTAAGCCTCAGTTTTCTTATCTGCAAAATGGAGACACCACTGTCTCCTCTGCTTGGGGTTGGCTTTCTTTTCCAGATTGCTTGTGCCTTTTTAAAAAAATGTTACTGCTCCCTCTGCCCCCACCCCTCACACAGAAGTTTCACATGTTTACATAGTTGACTCTGCCTTTTTTGGTTTTTCTTTAAAGTTCCCAGTGAACTGTCTCTGGTGCATGTTCTCAGGATCACAAATGATTACAGCTCTTTGGTGCTCAAATGTGTTCCAGATGGGCCACGCTCACATAGTAGCGTTGGTTCTGGGCCGGCTTTTCAGCACGCAGGCTCCTACTGTCATCCAAGGGATGGTGTCTAGACTCGGAAGGCAGAGGTTTTCCAGTGCAAAAGGGAAAATGAAAGGGGGTTACTCGAACCCTGACGGAATTGCCCATCAATGCCCTCAAATGAAAGTTAATATTGTTCCAGGCATGGACAAGAATGCCAAGAATGCTTTGTAAATTTTTATCTCTTTGTAACTCTCCATTTTAATTATTGTCAGGAGGTGACCTACATGCTTGCCAAGGAACTTTCACCCTCTACCCCCATGCTGGTGAGAGCTGTGATCCACTGGGGTACCGAGCCCCTGCTCCCCACTTTTCTGCCTTTCCCTCCACTGTCTGATGATGGTAGAGCTCGCCTTTGGGGCCAGCTGCACTGAAGCTGCTGCAGTCTGATTCTATCTCTGCCATCCTCTAGGGATAGCAAAGTCTCTTGTGCCCTCAGAGCCTTAGTTTCTTCAGCTATAAAATGGGAATAAGGCTACCAATCTCAGTGTGTTGGTCGTGGTGTTTAAATGAGTTCATAGGTGTGGTTGAGGGCTGAGATGAGGGTAAATATCATCTCTCTGCCCAGTTCATTGCAAATTTGACCATGATTCTTACCCAAAATCTTTGAATGACTGTTTGATTCTCAAGACTGTACGCCGTCCGACTCATGCTGCTCTCTCCAATTCTATTTTTAGCTCTGCTGCTTCTCAGCCATGTGGTCAGAGTCCAGTTATTTAGTCTTCTTGTGTTCACATTCCCCATCTGTAAAATGGGATAATAATCCTATCTCATCGGGTTTTTGTAAGGACTTAATCAGCTTCTGTGTGCAGAGTTCAGGGGAGTAGCTGGTATCCACTAGGTATTCAACAACAGCTCTTAGATCATGACTATTTTCATCAGCATCACCCCCAAGGCACACTGTTCCCTGTGGCCCCATATCTTTGCAGGTCCTGGGCTCTTTGCCTTGAAGCCCATTCTCTCCCTTTTTGCTGCCTGCTCATCCCTACAGACGGAGAAGGCAATGGCACCCCACTCCAGTACTCTCGCCTGGAAAATCCCATGGACGGTGGAGCCTGGTGGGCTGCCGTCTATGCTGCTACTGCTGCTAAGTCACGTCAGTCGTATCCGACTCTGTGTGACCCCATAGACGGCGGCCCACCAGGCTCCCGTCCCTGGGATTCTCCAGGCAAGCATACTGGAGTGGGTTGCCATTTCCTTCTCCAGTGCATGCAAGTGAAAAGTGAAAGTGAAGTTGCTCAGTCCTGTCCAACTCTTCGAGACCCCATGGACTGTAGCCTACCAGGCTCCTCCGTCCATGGGGTCGCACAGAGTCGGACATGACTGAAGCGACTTAGCAGCAGCAGCAGCAGCATCCCTACAGATCCTTTAAGACTGAGGCCATCTGGGTCTCATCCAAGACACCCGCCTAGCTGAATGAGGTGCCCTCTGTGAGGCCCACACAGCTTGCCATGCTCATTTCTATGGCAGCCTGGTCAAGAGGACTGAACACCGGGTCTGGAATCAGGTTTTGGTCTCAGCTCTGCCGTTTGGTGACTTCACCAGCTGGGAAAGGTCCCATAACGTCTCTGTGCCTTGTGCTCTCATTCCCCGAATGGATGCAATAGTGACTAAATCTCTTGATATTAAAAAGGTAAGATGGAGGCAAAGAGCTTACAACAGTGTCTGGCATATGAAAAGCACACAATACAAGAAACTATAATTTTGGCATCATTTATTACACTGTACACTAATTATCTGTATACATTTTGTGTCTTCATAGCAGAAATTGTCTTACTCATCTCCATTCCCAATATCTGGCACATGGCAGTTGTTTAACTGAGATGACCCAGAGGGATGGTACAGGGAGGGAGGAGAGAAGGAGGTTCAGGATGAGGAACACGTGTATACCTGTGGCGGA
>SJYQ01000083.1:5615-38153 GCA_006410935.1 Redunca redunca | reverse complement strand
CCAACATGTCTTTTAAAAAATATTGAAATATATAGCTAATTTATAAACACTGTGTTAATTTTTGAATATATATATTCACACATTCTTTTCAGACTCTTTTTCATTATAGGTTATTACAAGATGCTGAATATAGTTTCTGTGCTGCACAGTAGATCCTTTTTATTTCTCTATTTTATACATAATAGTTTGCATCTGCTAATCTCAAATTCCCAAATTACTATTTAATATTATTAATATATTTTAAAATTTACTCACTTTCTGCTTAAGAGAAGCATTTAAGCTGCTGGAGGAACAGAGGGCTGGCATCTCAGATGTGTTTCAGACATGACTTTAGACAGGCTGATAACTGCTTGAGCCTCATGAGTTTCTCATTTGTAAAATGAGAATAAATTGATCAACTTTATGGGATTTTTTGAGCATGAGGAACAAGGTATGGTATGTCTCTGAGAGACATACCCTGTTCCTCGGTGGAAAACCCGAACACGGTGAAGATGATGATTCTTTCCAATTGTTGTTTTATTGCTTAGTCATGTCTGACTCTCTGTGACCCCATGGACTGCAGCACGTCAGGCTTCCCTGTCCTTCACCAACTCCGGGAGCTTGCTCAAACTCATGTCCATTGAGTTGCTGATGCCCTCCAACCATCTCATCTTCTGTCATCCCTATCTCCTCCTGCCTTCAATCTTTCCCAGTATCAGGGTCTTTTCTAATCAGTTAGTTCTTTGCATCAGGTGGCCAAAGTATTGAAGTTTCAGCTTCCACTGAATATTCAGGACTGATTTCCTTTAGTATTGACTGGTTTTATCTCTTTGTAGCCAAGGGACTCTCAAGAGTCTTCTCCAACATCACAGTTCAAAAGCATCAGTTCTTCGATGTTTAGCCTTCTTTTATGGTCCAACCCTCATATCCATACATGACTACTAGAAAGACAATAGCTTTGACTGTACAGATTTTGTTGGTAATGAAATGTCTCTGCTTTTTACTTTGTTGTCTAGGTTTGTCATAGCTCTTCTTCCAAGGAGCAAACATATTTTAAATTCATGACTGCAGTCACCATCTGCAGTGATTTTTGAGCCCAAATTAGTTTAATCAAAAAAAAAAATCTCAGTGGCTTTTTCTTTGAAGTCGACAGAGTGATTCTAAGTTTATTTGGAAGAATGAAGAGGTTGTAACAGAAAAACAGAGTGAGAATTCTCATTAGATTTTAAAACGCATTTTAAGTTTCAGTCATTAAAATGGTGTAGTGTTTGAATAGGGATGGGTGCATAGCTTATTGGACTAGAATAGATTGTCTGAAACCAGCTGAGCATGACACTTGCTCTGTGATGAGGAAGTGCCACAGAAGACTTGGATTTGATCAATAAAATGTGTTGGGAAAACTAAGTATTTGAGGAAAAAAAGATCATCACCTCACACCATACTTCCAAATAAATTCTAGGTGGATTATAGAATTCAACGTAACAAACAACATACACACAAGTTAAAAAAAAAAAAAGCTAGCTCGAAGAGACTGTATGTTTGTTTTTCATATTTAACGTTATAGTCCATCTGGATTATATTTCCCCCAGAAGAGGAAATAACTTTAAGACAATGACAGTGGGAGCATCTACACATACAAATATAACAATGTGATTATATACGATTCAGAATGAATTTTTTACTTTAAAAACTATACAATTTTAAAAAAGACAAACGAGGAACATGATAAAAAATAAGGGATGAAAATCCTTCCATGTCTAAAGTTATTACAAGTCAATATGAAAAAACAACAACAACAAAAAATTCAAATAGGACACATGGAAAAGCAGTTCACTCTCCTTAGTAACCAAACAAAAGCAAAATTAAGTCATTATCAGTCAGGTGACTCCCTTGATCAAAATCCCTCAAGGATTCCTCATTGTTTTAGAGATAAAATTCAGAATCAGTAGCCCAACACACAAGGCATCTTACAGTTGGGGGCCTGCTTACCTCTCTTCCTGGCCACTTTGCTCAGCATCAGGCTGGAGGCTTGCATCTCACGTTAATCTCTCCATTTTCCTGCACACAATGCTGCCTGAGATTTGCACATACTGTTCCCTTTGTCTGGAATGGCCTTCCCAACCCTCTCCTTGATAAAGCCCCATCTTGTTTTTTCTTTCCTTTGGCTGCACTGAACAGCTTGCAGGATCTTAGTTCCTTGATTAGGGACTGAACCCATGTCCCAGGTAGTGAAAGCACTGCGTCCTAATCACTCGACTGCCAGGGAAGTCTCTATCCAGCTTTCTAATAATTGGCTGAGCCTAGATTCTGCTTCAGTTTGTTCTGTGCCCCTACCCTTGGGGAAAAAAGTGCTTGCAAGTGCCTGGCAATTTATGATTCCTCTTAGAGGGGAGCGAAACAGAGAAAGGCTGACTTCTCTCAAACTGTATAACCACATCCATTTTTATTCTGGGAAGTAGGTGTGAGCCTCATGTTGACCCTCAGAGCTGGGATTATGAGGTTAGCAGTGAAGGTGAAATTCCTGGCAGGCTTGGATAGAGATCCCCAGAGACAGATTCCACAATACCCTCCCTGTGAAGTACTGTGCTCAGTCACTTGAATCGTGTCCGACTCTTTATGACCCCCTAGACCTCAGGCAATGGCACCCCACTCCAGTACTCTTGCCTGGAAAATCCCATGGACGGAGGAGCCTGGTAGGCTGCAGTCCATGGGGTCACGAAGAGTTGGACATGACTGAGAGACTTGTCTTTCAATTTTCACTTTCATGCATTGGAGAAGGAAATGGCAACCCACTCCAGTGTTCTTGCCTGGAGAATCCCAAGGATGGGGGAGCCTGGTGGGCTGCTGTCTATGGGGTTGCACAGAGTCAGACATGACTGAAGCGACTTAGCAACAGCAGCAGCAGTAGCAGCAGCAGACCTCAGGCTGTCAGGCTCTCTGTCCATGGGATTCTCTAGGCAAGAATACTGGAGTGGGTTGCCATGCCCTTCTCCAGGGGATCTTCCTGACCCAGGGATCAAACTTGAGTCTCCTGCATTGCGGCCGGCTTCTTTAACAGTGAGTCACAATGCTGCTGCTGCTGCTAAATCACCTCAGTTGCATCTGACTCTGTGCGACCCCATAGACGGCAGCCCACCAGGCTCCCCCGTCACTGAGATTCTCCTGGTAAGAACACTGGAGTGGGTTGCCATTTCCTTCTCCAATGCATGAAAGTGAAAAGTGAAAGTGAAGTCACTCAGTCGTGTCTGACTCTTCGCGACCCCGTGGACTGCAGCCCACCAGGCTCCTCCGTCCATGGGATTTTCCAGGCCAGAGCACTGTAGTGGGGTGCCATTGCCTTCTCCATGAGTCACCATGGAAGCCCAATATCCTCCCTCCTCTGCCTTAACCCAGCTCGATGCAGGGTCAGCTCAAAGTCAGTTTGTCCCCAGACCTGGGACACACACAAATTCTTTTTCTTTTCACCTAAACTTCAAACTGAACTGGGCATCTGATATTTTTATTTACTAACTCTGACCACCCAACCTTATTCGGAAGCAGAAGAGTGATGCCAATTTTCTCGACTTTGGGAGGAACCGTTGCTGGGGATGGGCCTGAGAAGGACAGAGGACTCACTGCTCGGATCCTGAGTGGTCCCAGCTGGGAGACTGCTTCACGCACAGTGGCTGCTGCATGCCCTCTGTGCCAGTGGCAACCTGGAGAGGGAGGGATTTCTTTCTAAGCATCAGAAAGCACATGCTTGACACCTGTGGAGTGTCAGGGCTCTACTGGTGCAAGTGCATGGTCTTTTGAACCAGATGGATTTGGGTCTAATCCCAACTGAGCTGTGTTGCCTGGGGTTAGCTCTGTAACCACTCTCAGCCACTGTTCCACCATCTGCAAAACAGGGATCATAAACCACTGCCAAGGGCTGCTGTAAGGATTAAATAGGAAAGCATGGGAATTCATTGAGTATAGCGCTTGGCGTAGAGCAGCCACAGGTGTTTTCCTTGGAATATCCAGGGGAAGGAGAGTACCGAAAGAGTTCTGCCCCGCACAATCAAAAGGAACATAGCCTCTGTCATTTTGTTTTCCTATAATGAGATGCATTGCATTGTGCTATGTATGTATTGTTTATCCGTACATCAAATATTGTCATTATTCAAAACCCCTCTCCAAACATCTTTTCTGTATTAAAAGTTGTTAGCTAGATCTTACTGTTACCACTTTAGAGTTCAGGGCATGGAGGTGCAGAGTGGTCAAGGACACACGGTTGTCAAAATGAAACAGCAGCAGCAGCAGCAGCTGGATCCCTCCCGTGGGCCTTTCTGGCACTAACATCTTCCCAGACCTCACCTCAGTTCACCCTTGCCTGGTCAGGAGACTCAGGATGGCTGTTCTCTTGCTCTCTCTACATCCTGTGGCTGCCCAGGTCCTGCTCCCCTCACGTGACTGTCTAATCCTCTTAATTAATTGCCAGTGATGAGCTCACCCGATGTCATAATGTCATCTCACCTGTACATGGCAGCCTGCTTTCCCCAGTAGCAATGACTGCTGCCCTGTCCAGCCCCCCACCTGCTGCACGTGGTAAACCGCTGATGTCTCTGTTGCTGTCTGGCCTCTTTCTTTGCTCTTGAGGCCAGGCAGCTGCAAGGCTAGCTGGCTTGTGGGGTGAGCCCAACTTCATAACCACTTTTTGAGGTGAGAATGGGAATGGTTTTCTCCATGAAGAAGGCATAAAACTCAGAGAGGGAAAGGGTGGGCTCCAAGTTCACTTTCTCAAGTGGTGAAAGTAGGATTCAAACCTGGATCTCTTTGGGCACAAAGCCTACCTCGCTGGGGTTGGAACCTGGCCCTCATATCCTGCCTCTTGCAATGCCCCAGCATCTGGAATTTACAGTCACAGCACAAGCACCCTATCTCCTTTCTGCCTGAGACTGCCCTCCCAGCCTTGCCCACAGTGTAGACAGTGCTCACCCAGTGGGCATTGACTGAGTGAGGGTCTGATCATCGGAGATGTAGAGGAATGCCTTTCATGTGCAAAGTAAGGGTTTTCTGACCCTTTGCAAAGCCATTTCAATGTGAAAATCAACATGAAAAAAAGGTCTATTTTACCAAAGGTGTTATTTTAAATGTTTGACACTAAGGCAGGTATCTTTAAGCACTGGGTGTCAGGGAGCTGGGCTTGGGCACACGTGCAGCTAAACCCTGCTTTGCTGCAGAGCAGACATCAGGCTAGTAACTCCTTCTTTGCCTATGGACCCTGGCTCAAGCTTACGGGGTGCTAGCATTAATTCAGAATGCCCTGACAGACACCACCTACATGGTGTCTGCGACCTGCAGCAGGAACCCCATGGCTAGATGCCTCTGCAAGGTGCAGGATTAGGGCCAGAGTGGCTGGTCGAGGTGATAGGGGTTGTGAAACCTTAGAACAGCCTGTTCCAGGGACACGTCATGATTAGCCAGTCTGTCAGGATTCCTCCACATCCTGCAAAGAATAAACACCACCAGGAAAGCCTGGGCATGCAGACAGGAGGGTGGCAGGGCCACCCAGTTGTACCTCTTCTTCCCCTCAGGAGCCCCAGGTCTGGCTTCCTGTCCTGGGCTCCCTTGCGCAGCCCTGGATATGGTCCTGACTGCATGAGCCAAAGTGTGGTCATGTTGGGGAGAAATTTTGGACCAGTTGCTCCTGAATATATCAAGCTCAGACCTTTTTGGCCATAGGAAACCCCTCAGAGGCAAGGAAAGGAGGAGGGAACTGGCATTTAACGAGCACTAGCTATGTGTCAGGTGATGTAATCTCTGGCAGTCTCTGGATGTCCTCACTATCCTTCAAGTGCCAGCTGTCCTCAGCTTGGGGCCACTTGCATGGGTGGGGAGGAGTCAGAGCTAGGAGTAGTCTCTCCTCCCCAGTGGAAGAAATGCAGATGCCAGAAACACTACTTCTCCTGAGGTCCTGCCTGACTCCTGGCCTCCTCATCTAGTTTTCAGATGATAGATTTAAAGTGGTCGGAGGAGACAGAGCAACCTTGGGCCTGCCCCTCCAGGTTGGAGTCAGCCCTCTGCCTGGCATTCAGGCTTCTGTGTCCCCTTCTCCTGGTCCCCTTCACTACCCATCCCCCCCTACCACTCATGTCCCCCCATTGTTGAAGGGGCTCCTGAACTGTCCCCATCATCTGGATACAATGGGTACCACCAGCACCGTCTCAAAGGCTCTGCTCACTACTGTGGGGAAATTCTCCCCAGTGCCCAGCTCAGGTCCCCAAAACTTTCCAAGACAGTCTTCTCATTGATGACTTCATTGTTCCCCCCAAAAGAAGATTGATTTTTTTCTTGATGAGAGTTAAGATATTGTTGATATTATCACCCCAAAAAAGATAAATTTCCTGGTTAAACCTGGTTTTCCCAGGAACACGCCCCAGCCTCCAGCAAGTAGGTCAGGCATATTGGAGCCGTGATTAAGGACTGCCCCAGTGTTGACCTTGGCTCCTTGGGGCTGGGCCTAGCAGGTGCACTCTGCACCTCAGACTCTCCTATAATCAGCATAGAAGTGGCCTCAGGGCTATGCCCAGTGCGTACTAGTGCAACAAACCAAGAAACAGGGAGTGACTGGAGTGATCAGAAGTGATCTCGGTGAAGTGGCAGGCATGAGGGCTTGTGCCTGGGTGTCCTGGTTCCCGACCCAGCACAAGTCATCTATAGCCCTGCCTGGCTTCCAAGGGGGCTCTTCTTTCCATAGGTGTGTTCTGTTAGACGTCAGTCTCTCCAGTTTCCAGTGTACTTCTGAACTGATTTGCTAGTGGGGGTGATGAGTGGTTCTGGCCCATTCAAGCCAGTGCCCTCCTTCAAGTTCTTTCTTCTTTCTCTGTTGCTCCTTAGATGTAATTTTACTGTTTTCAATAGCAGCTCACATTATACACTAAGATTAAATGCATGTAAATGAAAACATACACTACATCACATTATGGCATTACCAGAAAGCCATAAAGATCTTTTTTTTGAGATTGGAATTGCTTTTATTGGGGTGAGTACAGTAGGCCCGCATGGTCTGGTAAGATCTTTGAAGACAGACAAATTAGTTTGCTAGTTTCAGAGACTGAAATTTCACTTCTGGAAATCTCTGTGTATTTGAAGAAGAAAAAGGTTTTAGAACCAGTAGAGATTTTATTATAAGCCTACTAGTAGCTCTCCCTTACTAGTAACTAATGTTCTAAGGAAGAGAGGGATCAGGGGAAATCGATGGTTTTTGAGGCCCTACTGTGTGTCGTGTTTGTTACATCTCATGGTGTGGTAAAGACAAAGGCCCAGAAGCAGACAACCAGGCTGCTTTGGGCTCACATTCTTCGTCTGCCACTTCCCAGTCAGCCAGGTAACCTTGGATTATGACCTTATCCCTCATTTCCATCAGATGGGGAGGACCATCCTGACTTTGCTTAGTTGCTCTCAGGAGGATTAATTACAGTCAAGTCTGTAATGGGGCTAGTACACACAAATTCAAAGCAAAATAAGTGTAGTCATTTATAATAATAGTATTATTAATCCTCAGATGATTCAGCCATAAAGCTATTTGGCCAAAGCGAATTTGAACTAATGAGCAATTTGATCAAAACACTTTGTAAGAAAGCTGAGTGGTTAACAGAGCAACTTGGCCCAAAGAAAAATTTGTTGGAAAATGAATATCCCCAAGAGTTGACATTTGAAACATCAATAGCAAATCCATCTGCCTCTATGCAATTTCCGCCTAGGATTTTCTATTGTCTTTGTGTTTTGTTTCTGTTTTATTTTCAATAATTTATTCTTTCCCTCTGTTGTAAAGAGGGAAAAGTTGGGACACAATGCATATTCAGTGTTAAGTGAACAACTTACATGGCCAAGGAAAGAGGAAATAGTTGAGATAAACTCGTCTACCAAGGTGATTTAAATGAATTATGGAATTTCAAAAAATGGTGTACCTGGCTAGAGCTCATTTTTGTAGAAAAATATTGTATTTGTATAAAAGGCCACTACTATATCTGTATCAAGGATTGAACGTAGTTGGGAAGGGAGGTGAGACTATGGCTTTTATTTTGCTTCTGTCTATATATTTTATTATTTCTGAGTTGAGACGCTTCATAATAAGTAAGAAACTACAAGAAAAAGGTCAAAACTTTTTCAGTCTTTTCAACAATCTTTTTTTTTTTTAATTAAAAAAAACCTCATTGGCTTCAAGCCAATTCTATCCTTACTGATGTTTTGATGTTTTACAATTTTTGATACATTGAGTTTGAGATTATTCTCCAATCTATGAAATGGGGATAATAATATTTGCCTTCAATGATGAGTAGAAGGATTAAAGTGAAAGTGAAAGTTACTCAGCAATGTCCGACTCTTAGTCCATGGAATTCTCCAGGTCAGAATACTGGAGTATTCTTTCCCTTCTCCAGGGGATCTTCCCAACCCAGGGATCAAACCCAGGTCTCCCACATTGCAGGCAGATTCTTTACCAGCTGAGCCACAAGGAAAGCCCAAGAATACTAGAGTGGGTAGCCTATCCCTTCTCCAGGGGATCTTCTGACCCAGGAATCGAACTGGGGTCTCCTGCATTGCAGGCAGATTCTTTACCAACTGAGCTATCAGGGAAGCCCCAGAAGGATTGGGTGTGCTGTTTTATATAAAAGTTCTTTCACAGTCCGGGACACATAGTAGGTCCTAAACAAGTGATAATCAACCATTTCCATCTCGTGGAAATGTGTTCTAACAATTCTTCATTGTCACATATTTGGTCTTTCTCTTTTACCTATGGGCAGCTCTGGTGGATTACTCTGGTGGATGTGAAGAGTGTTCTCCCACCACCTTTACTTAAATGATTATGATATCCTCCTAGCTCGTCCCTTTCTACTTAGCCCCTTCTGCACTCCATGCTGTTCTGCTCATAGCAGCCAGAGCTACTTTTTTAAAAATTTGAATGGGATTACATTGATTCTTAGAAGTCTAATGGCTTCCCAACATTTTTAAGCTGAAAGCGAGGCCTGATGGTGGCCTGCAAGGCTGTGTGCTGCCAGGCCCTGGCTGCTTCTTCAGGCTCATTATCTGCCTTGTTCTTGCTGGTTCACTGCAGACCGCCCATCCACTTGGCGTCCTTGCTGTTCTCAGTGCATGAAGGCCACTCTGCCTCAGGGCCTTTGCATGTCTCATCCACCCCCTTTGCTGAGACGATCCTGTCCTGCATGTGTACCTGGCTTGGCTCCCTCTCTCAGTGCCCCGGGATTTCTGCTCAGCTGCCACCTCCTCAGCTATGCCTTCCTGAGCCTTTTGCCTCTCTTTCTCCACGGCATTATTTGCATTAAATATTTAATATTCATATGTTTGTTTATACGATGCCTCTCCCCCACCAAAACATGAGCTTCTCAAAAGGATGGCGTTTGTCAGCTTTGCTCACATTTGTGTCCACCCAGAGAAGGCAATGGCACCCCACTCCAGTACTCTTGCCTGGAAAATCCCATGGACGGATGGTAGGCTGCAGTCCATGGGGTCGTGAAGAGTTGGACACAACTGAGCTACTTCACTTTCACTTTTCACTTTCATGCACTGGAGAAGGAAATGGCAACCCACTCCAGTGTTCTTGCCTGGAGAATCCCAGGGGCGGGGAAGCCTGGTGGGCTACCGTCTATGAGGTCGCACAGAGTTGGGAACGACTGAAGCGACTTAGCAGCAGCATCAGCAGGCCTTACAAGGACACTGTCATGATGGACTCCCAGTGAGCATCTGTGGAACTGATGAGTAAAATAAATAAATGAGTTCAATCGGACCTTAATATTCATCACAAAGTTTAAATGCAAGTGACATCTTGACTATAGATTAGAAATAAACACCCACTTTCTTCCTCCAAAAGAAGAGAACACAATCCCTGAAGCATGGTTGAAATTCTTGAAAGAATCACAACCAGTGGCTAAGCCAGCCAGTGATGTACCAAAATGAATACTCCTTGACAAATAAGGAAAGAAGAGATTCACTTTCAATCAATCGGCGTCTGCCCAGGTATCAGCTGGACCTGCTTGTGGCCAGGTGTTTCTCAGCCACGCCACCTGGGCTCAGTGTAGTGGGAGAAAGGGGACAGCCTGGGGTCCCTGGGAGTGTCTAAGCCTGCTCACTCCCTATGGAAGAGGGCAAACCCCACTTCTCTGGTTCTGGGTGCTGGGCTGCCCACTTCTGCCCCACCAGAGCTGTCCCAGCCCAGAGTGGCCTCTCTTCTCCTACAGGCACTTGGAGCATCCGCAGTCACCCATCTGGGAACATGTCCTTTTATCCCCAGAAAGCTGTAAGGAGTCAGCTTGGAGAACAGCAAAGAAAATACTTTTAGAAGAAGGAAGAAGAGAGTGAGGTGGGTAAGCACTGTGGGATGCTAGTGGTGTTGGGAGGGTCTTCTGGTTCAGTTTCCATTATGTATTTTGGAAGTGTGTGTGTGTGTGTGTGTATGTGTGTGTGTGTGTGAGAGAGAGAGAGAGAGAGATACAGACAGACAGATATACAGAAAGAGAGACCAAAGAAAGAGATAGAGAAACAGAAAGAGGGAGAAAGCCAAGCAGACAGAGACATACAGAGACAGAAAGAGATACAGACAGACAGAGATGGGGTGGGGGCTGGCCTGGTGTTTGTGTTCGAGGGTGGTGTGTGTTTGTGTTTCTGGAGTTGTGGCATGTTCTTCCATGCATCTAGTGCTTGTCTGTTTATTGTCTCAGTACCTCTGTGTGCGGCTGGGAGTTTGTGTCTGTCTGTCCGCTGTGTCTAGTCCCCTTGCTTAGCTCTGCCGCTCCTTGTGGGGACCAAGTGCAACTCCCCGCCCGTGCTGTGTAGGAGTCACACAGACTCGCAGGCTTGACGCTGGCCTTGTCCTCCCCTTGCCAGGACCCTTTGGGTAACTTGTGCCCTGTTTGGAGGCAGCTGTGAGGTTGAAGGTATCCCAGGACATTCACCCATGAGGAAGAAAAAGGCCGGTTGGGGGGTGGGGCAGAGTCATACTTGGCAAAGCTGCACGAAGTGAAATATCTGAGCCCTTAGTCAGGTCCGGTCAGGGAACCGCATGTAAGAATGCAGTTTTCCGAGGGGCCTCTCGATTGACCTCGCTGATCTCTGACTACCCCTGGCCTGTGTTGCCCATTATTTCCCAAGCATCCCCTGCTCTTTCTGCCTCAGACCTTGTTCCAGTCTTTCCTTCTTCCTTCAGAGCAGTTCTGGAACCCCTCCCCCAGGAAGCGTCCCCTGACCATCACAGAGCAG
Organism: Redunca redunca; assembly: GCA_006410935.1. Taxonomy (NCBI): domain Eukaryota; kingdom Metazoa; phylum Chordata; class Mammalia; order Artiodactyla; family Bovidae; genus Redunca; species Redunca redunca. The sequence continues at coordinate 26,939 of SJYQ01000083.1, read as the reverse complement.
CTAGCCTCCCCCTCCTGGGTCCTCATGGGACCTGGACACACCTCCGTTGGAACACTTCCACCCTTGGGATGTATGCTTGCCTAGTGCCTCCCCTCTCACCCCCAAGGAACCCCGGAGCACCTTGAGCTCAGGAACCTGGCTTCTCTGATTTTGTACAATCAGAGCCCAGCATGGGACATGGGGCTTAATGTGCAGAAGAGAGCAAGGCCACCACCAGGTGGGACTGAGCCCCGTCCTCTCAGGGGCTGACCTGGCCCGCAGGGCACCCACCCCGCCCCGCCCCCACACGCCTCCTGTCACGGGGGGAAGGAGGTGGGAGGACACGGGAGCACTGCGTGGCACATACGGGGCCTCAGCTAGTGCTCCTCACTACCGAACACACTTAAAGACGCACGTGGTCTCCTGTCCTCCAAAGTCACTCCTTAGACAGAGTGAGTTCCTTCTTGCGTTGAGCTTTTACCAAGCCTCTCTTTGGATGGGGAACTCTCTCAATTGCTTAATTTTCAACAACAAAGGACTGTTTGGGGAAGGTACATTAGCCTAAAACCACCTCAAACAACATGGGTTTAGAATTCTTAAAGAGATAATCTGACAGAATCGGTGAGCGAGGGAGTCAGAGACACTTTACACAGATTAGCAATTCTTCCTTGGGGTATGACCTTCAATTACAAGCGCTGGATGTCATGGCAAATAAGCCTTTTAAAGCTCGGCTTGAAAAAGCAGTGCTGAGTGGTTCTTTTGTGCAGAGCACGCACTGACACACACCCAGGGACAGAATCGAAATCCTGACAGGGCTCCTGTCAGGCTTGTGGGGGGCGGAGGGTATTCCCTGCCGGCTGGTCGCAGATGTGGAGCTAGAAGTGAGGAGAAAGATCTGGAAAACAGGGCTGGATGATGCAAAATAGAGCCTCCGGGAGGCAGACCCTTGTGGAAGAGCATGGTGAGCATCAGAGTCAAGCCATTCAGGCAAGGCGGATGTGGAGAAAAGCAATGTTTCTCAACGAAGATTATTCATTATGAAGAACCGTCACGAAACAGCCCATCTGTTACTTCCAATGGGATCATCTTGGCTGCCATCTATTGGATATTCACCATGAAGCAAAAGTTTTCCAAGCAGATTACTTATTTTTTTCCCCCTCCATCTACTTGTGAAGTGGGCATTCTCTCTCTCTCTTTTTTTTGTTCAGTCACTTGACTGATGCGGAGAATGAGGTTTGAAAACTTAATCTGAGTCTCACCACAAGGACTGGGAGCTGGGATGAGAATCTAGACCTGACCTCTTCACCACCGCCTTGTTCCAGCTCTCAAACGTTTCCTACTGTTTGTCCAAAATGATCTTATCAGAGTGGTGGGAGAGTGTTCTAGCAAGGAACTGGAACTTCATTCCTGCGGTTGCTCCTTGCTTGCTGGGCTCTGTGAATCCTCGTTATGTAATTAATGGAGAAATGGGGCTCTCCAAGCCAAATATGCATGGAGAAGCTGAGAATGGGATGAAAGGACTGAGGGGTCCAGGGGGAAGCAATAGGGAGACGTGGAGACTGTGGAAAACTAGAAAGCCCACGCTTATCCAAAGAGGGCAGACCTGCTGCCCCAGCCCACTGTTGCTGTTATAACCACAGCTCCAATATTACTAGATGTTCAAATGTTTTCAGAAGCTAGAAAGCTGGATTTTGGAGTGAATTCTTATTTTTAAGAGTTGATTACTAGCTCAAATTAATTTTCAAAACCCATGTAGACCAAGCAAGGCACACTTGGGATCTAGAGTTGTAACCTCTTTGTGTGAACACTACTGCAGCTTGGGGTCAGCTGGCAGAGTGCTGGTTTTGACATACTAAAACATGAATTCATATCCGAGTTCTGCCCCTTACTAGCTGGGTAGTCTTCCAAAGCCTCAGTTTTTCTGTCTGTAAAGTGGGAACACTAATAACCCTTCCCTTACAAACCCATTGAGAAGAGCATGAAAATGTTTGAGAATCTGCGTGACGCTGCAAATCCATGGTATCCAGCATGGCCCTCCTGTCTCCCAGGCCCTGCACCTTTGCTGTCCCCACTGTTTCTCATGTCAGGGCACCATGAGCTTCTGGTTGTTCCCTCCAATAGAAACGGTCTTCTTTCAGCCTTGTAACCAAAAGGGCTCTGCTTTCAGAACTTGCCATTGGCTGGCTCCCTCTTGTCATTCAGGTCTCTATCATATGTCATCTCTTCAGAGACACCCTCCCTGTCTGTCCTTTCTAGTTCTGCAGCTTGCTTCCTGTATCAAGTCAACAGCATTCTGCCACTATGTTGCTTTCTCAATAAACTCATTATGATCTCAGGTATTTACTCACTCCAGAGCCCACTGCCTGTCTTCTCAAGTAGAGCAAGGCTTCCCTTGTTCACTGTTGCCTTTTCAGTATCTCATACAAGGTTTGGCACCTATCTGACCCGGGTGGTGCAGTGGTAAAGGATCTTCCTGCCAGTGCCAGGGACTCAAGAGAGGCAGGTCCGATCCCTGCATTAGGAAGATCCCCTAGGGTAGGAAATGACAACCCACTCCAGTGTTCTTGCCTGGAAAATTCCAAGGACGGAGAAACCTGCAAAGAGTTGGACACGACTGAGTCTGTACATACGTAGGTACTCAGTGGATATCCCTAGAATGAATGAAGAGTGCTGGATGAGACCGAGATACAGTAGAAGTCAATGATTCTTAGGAACTGGTCCCCCAGAGAATGGAGGGAGGCTGTTGTCTGGGCTGCCTGAAGAGGGCTTGAGGTTTGTTTGGAATTTTGCTATGAATCAGCACGAGGTCCTGCCCATTCCTTGCTCTCTTACCTAGTAAAATGTTATTGCTTGAGAAGCTATTAGAGAGAGAGAGATAAAGCCTCCTGGAGCACAGATAGAATCAGAAACACAGAATTAACCCCTGTGAAGGCTGAACAGCTCACAGAATCAGGCAAGCCAGACTGAGAAAGGTGGGAAGGCTAATCTTGCTTTTTACCAAATGCGCATGGGCTCAGAGTGTGCAGGGGCTGATGAGACTTAAACATTGTTTACTTTGACAATTATCTATACCTGTGGCAGGTAGATTTCTACTTTCATTAGTGATAAAATTGTCCCTTTAGGATAGGGGCCTGTTCGTTTCTTTTTAAAGGAGAGGTATATGTTAAAGAAAAATGTCAAGTAAATGATTGCACAGATGGTGTGTGGCTATTACAGTCTCATGGGGGTGATGGAGCCCCAATGGCTTAAGTTCAGCAGGTCCTAATCTGGGCTATTAAATGCAACCCCCTTGGAATGGACTCAAAGATCTCTGTAAAGTGGCCCTGGTCCAATTTGCTAACTGTTCCCATTTACTCTCTTTCATTTAGAAAATTGCTCCAAACTTAACTGCTTTACCCATGCCCTTGCTTCTGGACTCGGCTCACTCTTTTTCCTCCTGGCACACTCTTCATTCACATACCTGTCCTCTAAGATACAGCCCATTTCTACCACCAACCTCTTCTCATCCACTCTGTCCCTCAGCTGAGCACTGAAGAACTGCTGCTTTTGAACTGTGGTGTTGGAGAAGACTCTTGAGAGTCCCTTGGACTGCAAGGAGATCAAACCAGTCCATCCTAAAGGAAATCAGCCCTAAATATTTATTGGAAGGACTGCTGCTGAAGCTGAAACTCTAATACTTTGGCCACATGATGCAAAGGACTGACTCCTTGGGAAAGACCTTGATGCTGGGAAAGACTGAAGGCAGGAGAAGGGGATGATAGAGGATGAGATGGTTGGATGGCATCACCGACTTGATGGACATGAGTTTGAGCAAGCTTTGGGAGCTGATGATGGACAGGAAGCCTGGCATGCTGCAGTCCATGGGGTCACAAAGAGTCAGACATGACTGAGTGACTGAACTGAACTGAACTGAATAATAACTGCTACAATTTAAGCACTTTCTGTGGGCCAGATCCTACAGGTGCACTCGTATTTAAGGCTCCATCAATTCTGGGAGGTTTGTCCTCCCCGTCTCCATGTCACTGAGGGGTGAAGTGCTCTGGTCAAGATTCCTCAGCTGGAAGGAACATACTCTCATCTAGAAGGACATACTCTCATCTAGAAGTCATGATCCCAGAACCCAGGTACTTAACATCCTCATTCCTAGTCACCTTGGGCACTGTCTATGCAACCATAGCATGACCAGGGTCTGTGTCTTCTCCCTCTAGGGCTTGTGAGCTGAATCAGTCTCCTACTTTGGAGGGTTTGGCACCTACTGAAGATTCTGCAAACATTGCACAAACCATGAGCTAGGTTAAGTTGACATCTTGATGGGGTTTCAGGCTACGCAGGACTGTCAACTTTGGGAATCTGAACAGAACAGCTAGAAGAAGGAGGGAAAGTCACTAATCACTTCAAGGGAGAAGGCTGTACCTTTTGGATCCTCATAAAAATGAGGTCCCCTTTGAGCTAGTGTCTTAGCATCATGGAACACAGTGTGAGTCTGAAAGTGAAAGTCGCTCAGTCGTGAGTTGTGTCCTACTCTTTGCAATCTCATGGACTCATACAGTCCATGGAATTCTCCACTACAGAATACTGGAGTGGGTACCCATTCCCTTCTCCAGGGGATCTTCCCAACCAGGGCTCGAACCCAGGTCTCCCACATTGCAGGCAGATTCTTTACCAGCTGAGCCACCAGGGAAGCCCAAGAATACTGGAGTGGGTAGCCTATCCCTTCTCCAGTGGATCTTCCCAACCCAGGGATCGAACCGGGGTTTTCCTGCATTGCAGGTGGATTCTTTACCAACTGAGCTATCAGGGAAGCCAGAATGAGTTTGGGTCCATGCAATTCCTGACTGTATGACCCTGGGCAAGTCTCTCTACCTCCCCTAGCCTCAGTTTCCTGATCTGTAAAGTACAGCTGTTGGAAGGTTTATGTGAAATGAACAAGATACAACATCTAACACTTGGGCTGGGCACATAGTAGGTCCCCCTTACATTGCTGTTGGCTTTCTGCATGTGTTGTCGTATCACTCCTGTCCCCCTGCCCTCCCTACTTGCATTAAACAGGCTTGCATACAAGAACTGTTGGGGTTTGTAACTCTTCCACTAGCAAAAACATCCTTGGGCAATTTACTCTTGAATCCTTAGTCTCCTAATCTGTGAAATGGGAATGATAATCTATCTGCCCCAGGGCTTGTTGTGAGGGTTAATGAGATAATTTGGAGCTCTTGGAAATAACCATTACCTGGCATGTAGAAAATGCAAACTTATGAGAGATGCCTCTTTATGGCCTCATTTCTCAAGCAAATCTGAACCATCTAATCCCCTCTTACTTGATTGCCTCTCTTTACTTTCTTGTTGCAGTCACAGAAACATTTCAAATTCCACAGTAAGTACCAGGTAGGGAGATGCAGAGATAGGAAAGTTGAGTACTCAGCATGCACAAAGTTGAGTACTCCTGAAGCAATGTAGCTTTTGATACCAAACTTGGGGTAAAGACAAGGAAAATATGAGTAAAATTTAGGATCCATCTGAAGATCTCTTCAAAGTCTTTTTTTTTTTTTTTCACTTTTCTCTAAATGTCATCAAGATAAATAGATGTTCCTGAACTGGAGAAAGGCCAGGTTACAGTGAAATGAAAGAAATATTCAGGTTGTATGCTCCTATTCTGTATTCACTGAAGGCTGGGGGACCCAAAGATGATGGAGATCATCCAGGCTTTGAGTCTTAATGAAAGAGACAGATAGGGGAGTAAAAACACAAGGCTGCCTGATACTGTATGAGGTGAGATAGAAAGGTGACCATTCAGGGCAGCTGCAGAAGAGGCAGCAACAGCCAAGACAATGGATGAGGCAAAGTGAGCATTTCTATCAGATCCTCAGTGGCTGGCACTGAAAATCACACCCTGGGGCATCATTTAGAATCCCTTCTTAGAAAGGCCAGAAACAGAAATTCACTGACTAAATGAGGCAAAGAAGGAATATACTCGAAGGATGCTGAGCAGCTCACAAAAAGGACAGGGAGCTAGACTTGGATAAGAATAGAACGGGGGTTGCCCTAGGGGTCCTGAGAGCAGAGCTAGTGGACAGCCTTCTCCGCAATGGGAAAGAATATGCTCTGACTCTTTCTTTGTTTTCCTTTTGTCTGTGTCACTTGGCTTAGAAGTCCAGGGAGAGACAACTTGATTGTACTGACCAGGATCAAATGTGTGCCTGAGACTACAAGGAGGGGCCGAGACCTTGGCTGATAGCCACTCCACGACCACACCTGGAGAGGGAGCGGTGATTCCCCAAGTAGAAGTGAAAGTGATGTGATGAAGGACTATGACACGGTCTTGTCTACTTCAGGGAGTGGTGGAGTTACGGAGAATGGCACTCCAACCCCATTCAGTCCTGGATGTATTAGCATTCAGTCTATGCCAGGCCCTGCATTAGGCGCTAGGAGGAGAGGTGAGTAACATGGATTTGGAAGTAACTGAGCCCATGTTGTGAACAGATATTCTTTGATGCCAAACCCATGCCTCTAGGAGTGAAGGGCCTAGGGGCACAGGAGGCATAACAGCTGGAGGGCCAGAGCGACTACCAGGTGCCCTGATGAGGGGGTGGGGAGAGAATAGGTCCTCACTGATGTTCACCGGAAGTCAGAGCTACAGGGACAAGGGGAGCCTCACTCAGCACCTGAAACCTCAAGAAGTGGCCTCCTCCTGCTCAAGCTATTCTGATGCCCACCCCGAGTCAGTCTCAAAGCCCGTTTGACCAAGCAGATTATCCAAGCATGGAATTTGGGCCAACACTGGAACAGATCAGGCGAAGAAGTACAGGAGCCACATCTGGGGTTGGTCACAGGAGACGTGGTCTCCTCTCTCCTTTCCCAGAGACCCCACTTCGGGAGCCTCATGACCCAATGGCTTGGTGGCCAGGCATATAACAGGTGTTCAACAAATAGTTATGGGAGGAAAGAAGAGACAGGAGGGATGAAGGGATAGAAGGAATGCATAAAAGGGAGAAAGTATTTTAAAATGAACAAGTTAATGAGATCAAAACTGAATGAATAAATGAGTGACTTCTACAGGGATGGAAGAAATGAAGAAAGAGTGCACAAAATTTTAAGATAATCCAAACTTTGCCACTGCCTAGCTGTGGGATCCTACTTAAATTTTTGGGACCTCAGTTTCCTCATCTGTAAAATGGGGCTAATTTGGACACCTCTCCCTGAGAGTCACTGTAAGGATAAAACGAGAGGATATAGACAAAGCCTTTGGCTCTGAGTGAGAGCTCCATGCATGTCAGCTATTATGACTGATGGGCTAGAGGTCACAAGTGAATGAACGAATGAGTGAATGAATAAAGGGAATGAAGAGAGAAGAAGAGAAGACAGCCAAGGTCTTTCACTGGGGCCTCTCCATCCTTGGTGGCCAGAGAGCACTGGGGACTGTCTGCCTGGCAGACAGGGTCACTCCCTCCCTCCATGCGCAGGCCCAGCCTGTTTGATTTCAGGAGGAAGATAAGATGCCGGGGCTGCTTTTTCATCTTCTCTAGGCCCTCCCCCCTGCTCACAGCCCCCTTGGCAGTTGGGGCCTTCAAAGTCCCTGCTGGCTCCAGATCTACAGATAATCGTTTACTGTAATCCTACCCAGGAAAGGAGCTGATAAAGTCCAGATGGAGTGTGAGGTCTTCAAACTCACTTTCTCTGCCCAGATAACACCGGGGCCTCTCAGGAGACCCCTTTCTCTTGGGAAGAGGGGCAAAATGGGCTGTGTTCACATAGCACACACGTTGTAGGAATGGACTATCGTTTGCTGGGGACTCTCCTTGCTTTCCTAGGGTGGGAGGGGGGACGAGCGGAGAGGGAGCGCTGGATTTGGAGTCAGATCAGCCTGGACACCTAATCTAGCTTTATGTGTCGTTAAAATGGAGGCATAAATGCCCATTTTCCAGAGGGCTGTGAATGTTCAGGGATGCACTGGGTGCGGAAAGACCTGGGCTAGGGGAAGGTTTAGGCCTTGCCTTGATCAGACTTCCCCATGTGGCCCAAGAAGGCTCCAGCACCTGAGCCTCAACTGGCTTCCTGGACTGACCCTCAGCCGTAGGTCCAGGAGTCAAATAGGCCCCAGTGTGAACTTAGGTCTCTCACTTGCTGGCTGTTGACCTTTGGTAAGTTGCCAAGCCTCTCTGGGCTTCACTTTCCTTATCTGTAGAGTGTGCAGATAATCTGTACCTTGTTGACTGGTTGCAAAGGGTTGAATTAAATAGCAAACAAGAAAGCATGTTGTGATTAGAAAAACAGACAAAGTGAAGGGCCCACAAACCCTCACAGTGGAGAGGCCACCTTGTTAGACATGATCAGGGAATGCTGGGAAGATCCACTCCAGTACCACATTCAGGAGGGGTGATGTGGGTGCCTCAGGACCTGGGGTGCCACTCAGTCCGATCCATGAGTGTTGGAGTCAGAGGAGGTCCTGAGGCCTGACTGTTCAGAAGGGGGTGCGGCCCGGGGCGTGGGGTGGATGCATGGGGCAGCAGCAGCCCTGGACACACCTCACAAAGGGCAAAGCATCCGGGATGGTCTGGGGCCCTGTGGGAGGAGCCTCTGACATCCTGCAATCCTCCATTTGGACTTGCTTTCGGATCCCTTTCATTGACCCATTACGTAAAGCCAAAGAGATTTAAGATCTGACCCTACCTACTTCTAAGAGGATTTAGGCTATTTTAAGATGAAAACCTAGGGCAGGAGGAGACTTTAAAGAGACTGTCTGCTGCTCCATCTTATAATGACAAAAATGCAATGGAAACCACAGGAGATAGCCTCTGCACTGATTAGATGGGTAGAGATTTGAAGCCCGATGATACTCTGTGTGGGTGGGTGTGTGGGGAAACAGGCCTGCTCTTTGAAGAACAAAAACATGTGTACCATCTCTTAGGAAAGCCTTTGGTTTTTAGTTGTGAAAATTAAAACGGACTTGTCCTTTGACCCAGCAGTTCTAGGAATGTATCCCTTACTTAAACTTTCAACCATGAGCAAAGGTAATACAAGAATATTGATTGTAGGATTCTATGTTGAGACAAACATGGAAACTCTCTAAATGCCCATTAATAGGGAACAGGTTAAATAAATTATGTTGTAGTTATTCAAAGACAGCACCATCTAGGGCGACAGTGTATAAAGTATGTCCCTGTGGGTATGTATGTAAGGATATACACAGATTTGTATATGCACAAACAAACTTGGAACTGGTCACGTTCCTCTGGGGAGGGGAATTGGGTGACTGGGGCATAGAGGTGAGAGAAAAATTTACTCATAACTATTACTTTTAAAGCTGTTTGAGTTTTTTTTTTTTTTTTTAAATCTTAGTTTGGCTGCGCTGTGAGGCACATAGAACCTTAGTTCCCTAACAAAGGATTCAGCTCATGCTCCCCACTGTGGGAGCATGGAGTCTTAACCACTGGACCGCCTTGTTTGAATTTTTCGTTATACGTCTATATGAATTGTAAAAAAAAAACCCCAAAACCCAAAGATCTAAAGATCCCCCCCACAATAGAAAATAAACAAGAAAACATCAACAACCGCATGCACACTACCTGCAGAGAACCCATCTGAGACGCATCCTAGACCTTGCACAGCAATTTGCCCAGGCAGACCCTCAGTAAACATTAAATAAATAGATTGGGATCATCGCAGGAAGGAAGCCGAGTAAATGCTTTCTGTACTTGAGCCAAACTGCTTTATAATACGCGTGCAATATATTTAGCTGTCAGCTTGCTGATGTAAAGGCAAAATGGCCAGCAGGTTGCACAACATAGTTTGCATTTTGTAACATCAGAAAGGCCTGACATTAGTCTACTGAGATAACATTTCTCCTGAACAAACAAGCAATTAGCAGCTTGCCCCTTGCTCTCTGGGACCCTCCCTGAGGACCTAAAATGCCTTGGACTAGTGCACCGTGTTTGCTCTGCTCTGGACGGCAGGGTGGCCTGCTGGGCACGTGCCCACTTGCCTCCTCGGGGTGAATTTGGCCCAAGTGCTCTATTACTGCCTTTCAGAAGGGAGAAAGGGACTTTCTGGTGGGGCACTAGAATAAGAGACCAAGGTTCGAACCCCTCTTGGTTGAACCTGCCTCTACAGGGGTAGGCAGTTTTGAAAAGGTAACATTTCTGAGCCTCCAACATCCAGTCTGGGAAAGGCAGCTCCTGACATGATACCTGGACATGATTTCTGAACTTTAATGATTTTTATTCCAGAAGACTCAGGTTACCCTGGCCATTGGTAGGGTAGAATTCTCTTGCACTACCTCAGATCTTGGAAATGCTAACCAGAGTAAACTAGTTTGGGCTAGCCATGTCCTAAAACAGAGTAACAACTTCTTCGGAAAGAACAAAGAAGGTCTGATGAAAGACAGCAGCCACCAGTGTGTGTGAGATCACTCTCAGCTCCCTCATCAGCAGAAAAGAGGAAACAGGACTTCCCTGCTGGTCCTGTGGTTAAGAATCCACCTGCCAATGTAGGGGACATGGGTTCGATTCCTGGTCTGGGAAGATTCCACGTGCCGCGAAGCAACTTAGTCCGTGGACCACAACGGCTGAAGTCCGCACTGGAGTCGGAGAAGCCCCTGTAATGGGAAGCCTGTACGCCACAACTAGAGAAAGCCTGTGCACAGCAACAGAGACCCAGCGCAGTCAAAAAGAAACAAATAACCAAATAACAATTAATTAAAAAAATTTAAAAAGAATAGACGAAATAACCTTTATGCAGTGTTGTCAGGATTAATTGAAAGTGTATCTAAGGATTCTAGTACCGAGTAGGTGCTTTGTGGTCATTCAATAGACATTAGTTTCACTTCCCTGGGTGGCTCAGACAGTAAAAAATCTGCCTGAAATGTGGGAGATTTGGGTTCCATCCCTGAGTCAAGAAGATCGCCTGGAGAAGGAAAAGGATACCCACTCCAATAATTTGCCTGGAGACTTCCCAAGACAGAGGAGCCTGGTGGGCTGTAGTCCATGGGGCTGCAAAACGTTGGCCACGACTGAGCAACTAACACACTGTTACTGTCTCTCCCTTCCTCTTAAGAATTGAGAAAAGATAAATTATTTTGGGGACTCAATACAGTAACTTTTCAGTGCAGTTACAGTGATTATCCTGCCTCTGGATGATGGAGAATGACCAGCTCCATTCAGACAAGAGAGTGCATTCTCCCTGCAAACAGTTGGCCAAGCCTGATTACATGCAGTAGCTATGAATCATATATATCATAGAATAGTGACATTATTTTCCAGTTCCTGCCTATAAGATATCTAATAAACACTCAGCCAGATTAACCTATATCTCTGATGGAACTGAGAGTTTTCCATTTAAATGGTGCCGTGCGTCGCATGTTGTTTTGCTCTGGCACAGTCATGCTGTACTAAGGTGCGTTGGTCTGCAAGCAACAGCAAACCTAACTCAAGGTTTAACAGATACAGAGTGGGCTTTACAGATGCTTGATTCAGCACCTAAATGGTGACATCAGAGACACAGTTTTTTCTGTCTTTCTAGCCTGCCATCCTTAGAGTTTGCTTCACCCTCAAACTGGTAGCAACAGGGTTGCTGTAGATCCAGGGTTCCCTCTAAATGGTGAAATATCCCAAGGAAGAAAAGAGAGACCGTGACTTTCCCTAGTTTCATCTTGGGAGTAAGGAAATTCTGTGCAGAAGTTATCAGTAGGCTTCTCATATCACTGTAGACAGAGTTGGGTCATAAGTCTTCCCAAATAAATTACGGCAAAGGCTTATCTTTGGACAAATCAGACTCACCCCTGGAGCTGGGGGCTGGAATGGATGCTGGGGGATGACCAGTGGTATCTTGGTCGTGGGCAGACAGAACTTAAGTTGGCTTTCCGTGGCCCCTTCCTCACATCTTTGTGTAGTCCCCTCTCCCTGAATTTGAGCAGGACCTGAGACTTACTTCTAACCAAAGGAATATGACAAAGGTGATGGAACACCACTCCCGTGATGATATCACACTATGGAAGATTTCATCTTGCTAGCATATTCTCCCTAGAGACTTCTTTGATGGCTTGATGAGGTAAGAAACCATGCTGGGCAGCCCAGGTGGCCAGGAACTGCAGTCACCCCCTAGGAGCTGAGAGCAGGCCCCCAGTTGACAGCCAAGACCCACCAAGGAGCTAGGACCCTCTGTCTTCCAACCACAAGGAAATGAGTTCTGCCAACAGCCCAGGTGGGTTTGGAAGTAGGTGTTTCCTCAGTCAGTCTGCAAATGAGAACACAGCTTGGCCAACACTTGGATTATGACCTTGTGAGACCCTGAGCAGAGGACCCAGCTAAAATACACACTGGTGGTACTCTAAGCTGCTAAGTTTGCGGTTGTTATGCAACAATGGAAGATTAAAATGGTCAGTCTCTATCTTGTTTTCATGAGATGGAAAAAGGTTTAATTTTCCCAATAGTTTTCTCCAATGAGAGAGAGAATAGCTTTGCCTGCAAAAATATTTTCAGCTCACTGCTTTGTGATGACCTAGATGGGTGGGATGGGGTGGAGGGAGGGGTTGAAAAGTAGGGTCAAGAGGAAGGAAATATATGTATACATAGAGCTGATTCACTTTGTTGTACAGTAGAAACTAACACAACATTTAAAGCAATTATGCTGCAATAAAAGTTAGTTTATATGTATGTGTGTGTGTGTGTGTGTGTGTGTAGAAGATCTTGGGAAGAGGAGACATTACCAAACACCTTAGTGGCATCAGGTGCCAAGTCTTCAGACAATGTGGAAAGCTGTTCTGCATTAAGTGAGAAAAGGAACTTGGGGACTTCCAGGGCCCTTCGGAAGCTGAGAGGGTGAAGGAGGAGAGTGCCTGGGGCTAGAGGGTATTGGAGAACAAGAGTTCCCTTAACTGCACCTCTTCCTTGCAGAGATGTAGTGGTGTCTGCTAGGGTTGTCATAATAAAGTACCACAAACCAAGTGGCTAAAATAACAAAAGGTATTGTGTCATGATTCTGGAGACAGATGTCTGAAATCAAGGGGTCAGCAGGATTGGTTCCTCGTGAGAGCTGTGAAGGAGAATCTGTTCCACACCCCTCTCCTAGCTCCTGGACATTTGCTGGCAATCTTTGGCATTCCTCGGCTTATGGGAGCATCACCTGAATCTCTGGCTGCATCACCACGATCTCTGGCTTCATCTTCACATGGCATTCTCCTATCTGTGTGTATCTGTCTCCAAAGTTCCCCTTTTAATAAGAACACAAGTTATATCAGATTATCATATTAGATTAGGGGTCCACCCTACTCCAGCATGGCCTAATTACCTTTGGAAATCCCTATTCTAAAGTAACATCACTTTCTGAATTACTGAGGATTGGGATTGCAATAAATGAATTTGCTGGGGTAAATCTGTGCAACGGAAAGTTGGGACAGAGTGGTAAAGTAACTCTTCAAGATCTGCTTGAAATCGCACAGGCACGACATGCCATATTCCTAAGAGAGATTGCTTCCTCCAAAACATTCTGCAAAATGCCCGATACCCATTTCCCTGAGAATGCTGTCTCCTGATATTTCAAGGCCCTGCAATGCCACAATTTGACTGTGTCTCTTCTATACAGTGGCAAGGAGAAAGGCAACTGAACTTTGCCCCTTTTGGTGGGGAAAGAATCTTGCAGACTAGGTCAGGGCTGAACACGCCAGCTTTGCTGGAGAGAAAGCTGGACGCTGTGCCATGTCTGGGGTGTCACTGTCAAAGGCTTTCTTCTCAGAGACGAAGAGTCTGCCGGAGTGTCCTCATTCTTCCTCTATCTGGAAATCCGGCCACGAAGCTATCAGATCTAATTGACTGCAATTAATAGTCTACATGTTCTTCTAAAAAGCTCTCTTGTTAAGGTCCTCTAATTGACTAATTTTCTTCTGTGACAACACAGGCTACAAAGTGGTATTTCAATGGGAGAATGAGGCAGGGCTTATTAAATAATCAACATTTTAATTCAGAGCAGATCCTGATTAGAGAGAGAGGGGAACAGTTGAAAATACACTCATTCTTGTCTCTGTGAAAGATAACTTCTTTCTAGATTGATTTCTTCCTCCTTCCCTCCCTATTTGCATCCTTCCCTCTCCTTCCTTTCTTTCATTTTAGCGTATATCAAGTGTTGGATGTACGGAATATTTGAGCAATAAAATGGCTGTAGAGACTATTCAACATGATTTCCAGATAGGGAACCTGAGGCTCAGAGAAGTGAAGCAGCCCATCCAAAGGAGCACAGCTTTGCAAATAACACAGCTGACTCAGTTCCAGGTCTTGGGCTTACTTCGAGGCTGTCATGTCAGCCTGCATATTTGGGGATGAGATAACTCATTCTGGTTTTTGCTATCAAGGACAGCTATGAAAGCTGTTCTCTGTGCACCCCCACCCCACAGCCCCCCTAAATGATGATCTTGTTCGTAAATTGCCTCCTTTGTCAATTTTTGAAGACTCTAGCTTTGTCTGTTGCCTGTTTATCTCATTGTTATTTTCCTAAGGCGCAATCAAGTTATTTTCCTAAGGTGCAGCAACCTAAGGTGGTTCACACGGTGCAGAACCGGAATAAAGGCAAAGAAAGGGTCAGTGGTAAGGAGATTCATTAAGCAACAACAACAAGAAACAACCAAACCAAAAAAAACAACAAACAAAGCCTTTGAGTTGGGTGACAAAAACTGATGGCTCTCAGATTTTCTGGATTCTCTGGACAAGTGGTTCTGGCTCTGTGGATCTGGAGAGGAGCTGCCAAAATCCACCCACAGACCACAGAGGAGGGCTCAGCTACTACAATCATACTACACATTACTTTGCCAAAACTTAATGTTACATGGCATTGAACAATAATCCACAGAGCCACATGTCCCTGGCTGGCTGCAAGACACAGGCTCAGTGGAGACAATTCCAAATGCCAGTGTGTTCCACGTTCACCACTCTGTCCTGATTTTCTGTTGCACAAATCTACCTATTAACACGTCAGTGCAAAGAGGGCTCACCTCCCCTGGAAAGGAGAGAGATGAGCAGCTGTGTTCTTATGCATTAACTTTGGAGTCAGGTCCAGATATGAATTTCAGCTCTGCCACCACTCATTGTGTGACCTGACCCACATGTTGTGATTTCCTGGTCTTCAGTTTCCCTACCAGTTAAATGGTGGCGATGATGGTACAGGGTTGTTGTGCGACTGACATGGAATGATGTCTGGAAGAAGTGGGCGGTTCGTAAATGATTCCCATCCTTGAGGCCCCAGTGAATGCACTGGATTCGTGGTCTCACAGCTGCAAATCACCATGGAGTCTCTTTTCCACCAGTGCTTCAGAAGCTTTCATGTGGCTAAGAGGTCCCCCCGGGGAGCGTGCTAAAAATGGTGATTTCCGGATTCCACCTCCAGACCGTCTGAGTTAGCAGATTTGGGTCGGGACCCAGGCATTTCTGCATTTTAACCAGCATCGCCACGTGATCCTGGACATTCTTGAAACATGCTTTGAGAAACTTCTTCGTACAGTTAAGAGAGGTGGGAACACGCCCTCTCTGCCTGCTTCCCTTTGTCTTCCCAGGGGAGCTTGTGGCACAGGGTAAGGCCTCCTGTGGCTCATCTCTCTGAATAAAATGGAACATTCTAGTCCAGGGGCCCCGAATTCAAGTGGTCACATGACATGACATGAACGCCGCGAGGCAGGGCTGGCCTGTCAGCCCTGGAAGTTAGGTTTCTTGCAAAGGCAGCAGCTATTATCCCATCTGCCAGTGTCTGCCGTTTGGGGGCTCAGAGACCTGGCATGGCTGCATTTTCCATTTTTTGTTACGGACTCCCCAAATGTAGGAACTATCATGTCTCTTCATTTTTAAAAGTTGGAAGTCATATACTATTATTTTATTTTTACATGCATGTGGGCCAAACAGAGCATGCTGATGGGTCTGCAGTGGCCCTTGGGCTGCCAGGTGGTCATCTTGCGGCTGCTCCTGCTTCTCATTTGACAGCTGAAGAAAATGGGGGAGGAGAAGATAGGGGAGATAGCAGAGACTATGCAGGCTGGCCGTGCTGGGAGGCTGGAGTGGGCTCTGCTTCTGCAGAGCGATTGGGGGTGATCAGCACCCTTTTCCAGGAGCAGAGATATAGGGCAACACCCCGGAGCATCCGCAGCCTTCCTCTCTGCTCCAGCTCCAGGACTGATGGGGAGGCCAGGAGCGGGCGAAGCTGGAGCTGCGCTTACTCATCCCTCCGCTGCCACCTTCTGCTTTGATGTCTTGATGTTCCAGTTCTGGCAGCCAGAGAGGCAGCGGCAGCAGGCTGCCTGCCCCAGCAGCCGCCTTACACCAGAACAGCTCTTGGCACGACTCTCTGGGGACTTCAAAGGTGGAAAATTGCCCTGGGATAGCTTCTTGAAGGCGCCTTCCTAGTGTGAACAGTGCGAATGGAGCAGGAGATCAAAGTGGGGCCAACCTTTGGTTACAGGGAGAGTGATGGGCAGGGTCTGCTCAGGGCTGAGCAGAGGGTGTGACTGGGCCTTGGGGGCGAGCTTGACCTTGAAGGCTCTCCAGAATCCAGCATCAGAGGGCTGTCTTACTCTTTTCACCTGTCCCCATCTTTGAGGAACCCGGAATCTCTGGGTCAGGGACGATGCCGAGTAAATGTTTCTTACCATGTCTTCTGAGCTCTTGGCCTTTTCTTTGGCTTTCTTGGGCCTCATCAGGCACAGCCCCATCTGAGGAAGAGGAACCACTCAGTTTGACCTGCTGGGAGACTGAGATTGCGTGAGGGCAGGGCAGCCAGCCAAGTGCTGAAAAATCTCTTCCTCTTGGGAAGCGCCAGGCAGTGCCCCAAAAGGGGAAGTGATCTGCGGGCTGATCTGCTAATGATTTATCCCCGGGTCTTTAGACCTGGCACCTGTGGCACCAGCTGCAGCCGGGCTGTCTGGAAAATCTTCCCAGCGGGCATCAGGGAGCACGCGGTAGGAAATCAAGCTCCCAACACCAGCTGCCAGCCACTGCCGCACCAGCCCCTGCCCTCCTTGCCCAGAAAGGGCTGCTTTTGTTTGTTTTTTTCAAGGCAAGCATAGGCTGTGAAGCTGTGGCCTAGTGGAGGCTCTGGGGATGGACCAGGCCTGGAACATGTTGGAGTGATGTGTTGGCACTTGACTCGGCCTGTGTATAGCTGTCCCCATGACCTGGAGGCTTAGCCCTGATCTCCTAGACCAAGAGTAGGAAGCCAGCGCTGACCTCTGCTCATTGACTTCTCACCACCCACGTTCCAATATTAATGAAGTAATTATTTATAAAAGGAATACGTGCCTGTAGTAAACATTTCAAACAAGCTTAAGATGAAAAATAAATTCTCATTTCCAATCTCATCCCCAAGATGTAAACCATGTCAAAAATTTCCTGTTTTAGAAAGCAGCTTTGTTTTTTGTTTGTTTGTTTGTTTCCTGCAAGGCAAGGCACATGGGATCTTAGCTCCCTGATCAGAGATTGAACCATGTCCCCTGCAATGAAAGCCAGATTCTTAGCTACTAGACCTCCAGGGAAGTCCCAAAAAAGCAGGTATTTTCAAAATGAGTGCTTAGTAAGTACATTCTTCTTCAATTTGATTTCCCTTTAACACATCTTTTATCCTGAGGAGCTGTATCATTTGAAGCAACTGAACAGTAGTCTAGTGTCTAGATGAGCTGTGATCTATTAAAACAGCTCTCTGTGGATGATATTTTGAATGCTTCTAGTTTTTCACTTTTACAATCGAGTGGCAATGGGCCTTTGTGCACTCTACAGGGGTGTACTAGGTGAGTATGTCTCTGGAAGTCTTTTAAAACTTTGAGTATATGTATTCCATTTTTCTCACTAACACTCTGAGGGAGGGACAATGGTACCCATTTTACAGATGAGGAAAATAAAACTCAAACAACTGAAAGTGGTTTGCCCTGGGTCACATTTCTGGCGTTTATATTCATTCAAAAAGTGTTGATTAAACCACTGTCTTTTACAGGTATAGTACTAGACACTGGAGAAGCAAATGATTGAAGTCCTGCCCTGCTGCTTACAGCCTAGTGGGGAAGTTGTGTGTGTATATATGTATGTGTGTATATACACACATACATATGTACATATATATACAACTTGTGTGTTGTATACACAGTTTGTATACAATTTTTTTGTGTTGTATATACAACTTCACACACACAAATTGTGCTAAATGGTTTGAAAGACAAACCATGGTATTACAAAGAATGACAAGTGGACTGATTATGAATTGTGCAGTCAGAAAAAACCACATTTAAACTGTGGTGGTGTCATAGAGTAAATGTTATATTCCCCTCACCCCAATTCATGTTGAAGCCTAGAGTGCAATGTGATGGTGTTTGAAGTGAAGCCTTTGGGAGGTGATTAGGCCTAGGCCCATGGGAGTGGAGCGCTCATGAATGAGATTTGTGTCCTTATAAAAGAGACCCCAGAGAGTGCCCTTGTCCCTTCCACTGGGTGAGGACGTCGTGTGAACACGACCCTCCCTGGGTCTGGAACTGGGGGCTCATCAAATGTCAAATCCTCCAGAACTATGTGAAATAAATTGTTGTTGTTTCTAAGTCCGTCCACGGTCGTTTGTCATAGCAGCCCAAACGGACCAAGATATGAAGGAGAAGCAGGATTGCCAATAAGAACGTGAGAGTGAGAAGGTTCTGGGGGCAGAGAGCAGCCTGTGCCAAGGCCTGTTTCTGCTCACAGTGTCCAAGGACTCGACAGAAGATCAGTACAGCTGGTGTGTGGTGAGTGAGGCAGAGAGTGGGGGCGAGGCGGTCAGGGAGACGGGGAGGGACAGGGCACGCAGAGCTCACCGAGAGGGATTCTACATTTGTCCAGATGCAGTGGGCAGGCGCTGAGGCCGAGGGAGCTGTTTTCCTGGGGAACCCTAAGGCCAGCTGCATCGGCCTTTGTCAGCGTTTTGGCCTCTCGAGTAAGAGCAGGAGTATAATAATGAGCTAAGGGTTTCGAATGTGCTCTGCGCCAGCCACTCTGCTCAGGACTTTTCACATGTTGCCTACTTTAACCCTCGTTGCAACCATTTGGGGCAAGTACTATTGTTATCATCTCACTTTTATAGGTGAAGGGACTGAGATCAGAGAGATTAAGTCATCATCCAACTAGTTAAGTACGCATGGGACTTTCATCAAGACTGACAATATTCTGGGCCATAAAAGAAATCTCAATGAATTAAAAAAAAAAAAATCATACGAAATACGTTTTCTGATCGCCAAGGAATTAAATGAGAAATCAATAAGAAGATGTCTGGGGAAACTCTATATATCTGGAAATTAAAAGACACATTGCTAAGTAATTCACAGACTGAAGACAAAACCACAAGGGAGATTAGAAGATAATTTAAATTAAAAATAACAGAAGTATGACATATCATAATCTGTGGATGCAGCTAAAGCAGTGTTTGGAGAGAAAGGGAGAGCTTTAAATGCTTTTATTAGACAAGAAGAAATATCTAAAGTCAATGACTTGAATTTCCACCTTATAGAAAAATAGAGCAAAGTAAATAAAAATTAAATATAAACAAGGAGCTAATAATAAGAGCAGACACTTATGAAATGCAAGACATAGAGGCAACACAGAAAATTAGAAAAATCCAAATTTGGTTCCTTAAACATAATAAGCAAAGCTGCTGCTGCTGCTAAGTTGCTTCAGTCGTGTTCGACTCAGCAACCCCATGGACTGCAGCCTGCCAGACTCCTCTGTCCATGGGATTTTCCAGGCAAGAGTACCAGAGTGGATTGCCATTGCCTTCTCCAAGCAAAGCTGACACATTTCTAACTAGCTTAATCCAAGGGAGAAAAAGAGTATCAATTACCGATATCAGAAATAAAAAAGGATTGTCATCACAGATTCTATAGATACTAAAAGGATAATAAGAAAAGCTATGGATATCCTTTGGCCAATAAACAATAAATTGGATAAAATGGCTGAGTGTATTAAACTATAGAACTAACCAAAATTGATGCAAGAAATAGAAAATCTAAATGTTCCTAAGTCTATTAAAGAAGTTAATTTTTTGCTGCTAAAGTTTTTTCTTAAAAGGAAATGTCAGGCCCAAATAGTTTCACTGGTGAATTCTACCAAACATTCAAGAAAGAAAGTGCACCAATATTAAGTAAATATTTTCAAAATATAGAGAAGAATCACTGTACAACTGTTTTGTGAGTCCAGTATATCGTTAATAAAAAAACCTGACATAGGAATTTATCAAAAAAAAATAATAAAATTGCAGACCAATATTTTTATAAATAGAGGCACAAAAATCCTTGGTAAAATAGCAAATTGAATCCAATGATATGTAAAAATGGTAATATATCATGACCAAGTATGGTTAAGGGTTAGCTCCAAAATGAAAGTTTAATATTTGAAAATCAATCTTTAAATATAGTTTCATAAAGTAGCAGAAAAATCATTCATTTCACTGAGTGAAATTGATTACTTCAATATTCAATCAATTCAATATTGATTACTTCAGTTTTAAAATGCTTCCAGAAAAATAAGCTACCCAATAAAAAAATGGGCCAAAGATCTAAACAGATATTTCACCAAAGAAGACATATAGATGGCTAACAAACAATGAAAGATGCTCAACATCACTCATTATCAGAGAAATGCAAATTAAAACTACAATGATGTACCATCTCACGTGGTCAGAAAGGATGCTATCAAAAAGTCTACAAACAATAAATGCTAGAGAGGGTGTGGAGAAAAAGGAACCCTCTTACACTGTTGGTGGGAATGGAAACTAGTACAGCCACTGTGGAGAACAGTGTGGAGGTTCCTTAAAAAACTGGAACTAGAACTGCCACATGACCCAGCAATCCCACTGCTGGGCATACACACCAAGGAAACCCGAATTGAAAGAGACACGTGTACCCCAGTGTTCATCATAGCACTGTTTATAATAGCCAGGACATGGAGGCAACCTAGATGTCCATCAGCAGACGAATGGATAAGAAAGCTGTGGTACATATACACAATGGAGTATTACTCGGCCATTAAAAAGAATACATTTGAATCAGTTCTAATGGGGTGGATGAAACTGGAGCCTATAATACAGAGTGAAGTAAGTCAGAAAGAAAAAAAAAATATATATATATGGAATTTAGCAAGATGGTAACGATGACCCTATATGCAAGATAGCAAAAGAGACACAGATGTAAAGAACAGACTTTTGGACTCTGTGGGAGAAGGTGAGAGTGGGATGATTTGAGAGAATAGCACTGAAACATGTATATTATCATATGTCTAATAGATCGCCAGTCCAGGTTCGATGCATGAGACAGGGTGCTTGGGGCTGGTGCACTGGGATGACCCTGAGGGATGGGATGGGGAGGGAGGTGGGAGG
>SJYQ01000082.1:703370-730599 GCA_006410935.1 Redunca redunca | reverse complement strand
TGAAAAATTTCCTGGCAGTCCAGTGGTTAGAGCTCTGCGCTTCCCCTGCAGGGAGCAGGGATTCTCTTCCTGGTCTAAGAGCTAAGATCCCAAGTGCCCCCCCCAAAAAAAAGAAACAGCACAGAAGTGTATCAAGTAAAAGGTTAGAATAAGTTAGAACTCCTTGTTTCTTTACTTTGCACCCTCAATTCCAGTCCCTAGGAGGGGATGTGCTGTGTTAAGTCACCTCATTCTTGTCCAACTCTTTGTGAGCCAATGGACCACAGCCTGCCAGGCTCCTCTGTCCCTGGGATTCTCCAGGAAAGAGTACTGGAGTGGGTTGCTGTGCCCTTCTCCATGAGATCTTCCCAACCCAGGGATCGAACCAGCAACTCTTACATCTCATGCATTGGCAGGCAGGTTCTCTGCCAGTGGTGCTACCTGGGAAGCCCCAGGAGGGGATAGTACCATGATACTGTTGGGCAACCTACTTAGTAAAAGGACATAATCATATCAGTGTGGACCTACCTCATTTTCAATATGCTTTAAAGCATGCCACTGTTTAGAAGTACTTCAATATATTTTATTGGTCCCTTATTGGTGAATGTTTTGGTGGTTTCTGAGTTTTAGCCATTAAAAGATTTACTATGTGAATATCTTTGAAAATTGTAGGATAAGTCTCAGATAGTTTAAACGGATTATTGTATTTTAGAGTATAATTTTCATGCTCTTTTCATGTGGAATCTTTCTGTAATTTGAAGGACTTTACAATTTAAAGACAGTAGCTAATTTGTTTGCTTTAAATGCATTTCTTAGTATCTGTGTGTCTTCTAATATTTAGAGACTGTATCAAAAAATTTGTTGAGTACCAGGTTAGATAATGGTGAATTTTTTAACCTTGTTACCACTTAGTGATGTTGACTTTTAAGGTTATATTGACTCACTTGATTGGCTTAGTAGGAATGAATAGAGGGCCCTCAGGAAGAGAAAATGTGAACAGGCATGTTGTGTAATACCCTCTTTTTGTAATCCCCCTGGAATATACAACAGTAACTGGAATTCTTATTCTCTTTTGAAATAACTTCCTTTTGTTGTAAAAGGTATCTCAGGTATGGAGAAGGTTGTGGGGAATAAATACTGTTGCAGTGACCGGCACCGTGCCTACAACCACATTAAGAAAGGAAACATTTACATCTTTCTTCCAGAGGGAGCCTCTATCGTGATAGAAGTTAATCTTTCTCTTGCTTTAGCAAATAAGCATTACACATGAATGCATAAATATACACATATATGTATATGTACACACATGTAAATATTTACACGTCTTAAATAGTATATTTAGTTTTGAGTGAATAGTGTTAAAAACATACTACATACAAATTGCATGTTTCAAAGTTTTATTTTACTGTTACTGAGAGTGCTGCCAAGAATAGGTTTTTTAAGAGCACTTAAGAAACAGATATCTATGTAGTCCCTAGAGAAAGGACTGTCTCAATAAAAGTGCTGAGTTAGATATAATTGGTTAATGTTCCAGAGGGCAACAGAATCATAATACCTTTGTGATGAATCATTTCTACAAGGCTATAATGATCATACCTTATTAATTTTTGCAGTTAAGCACAAACCTTATAGGACGATAAACTGTGTCTTTATTAACAGTGGATTATTCATTAAATAAACTGAGATAATATGAAATTATTTCCCCCAGAGCCCAGATGAGGTCCAAACAGGCTTATTAAAAAAAATGCTAGTGCTTTCTCTTTTTGAGATTAAAATTTTGTTTCGTAATTGCGAGCACAATGCTGACCATGTAAGGAAAGGACAGGATTTATTGTCACTTTGAGATGAAAGCTTCCAGGAAAAATGAGGGAGACAGAACGACTTCAGCTTCCTTGACTTTTTCCGATGGGCCTTTTCTGAAGGGGTCAGTGGGTAGTGTTCTGGGTGAGTCTTGGGAGATGTTTACTACCATCTCAGGGGACCTGGGAGGCTTTAGTGTGAAGCGAACACTGGAAGGACAGCAGAGATGTGGTCAGAGGGCGTGGCCGGCTCTCCGTGGCCTCCCTGCAGTTACCGGGGTAGGTCACAGCAGAACCTTCTGTCAGGGAAGTGAGTATCCTTTGCTGATGCTGGCTGCAGGACTCCGAAAAAGAACAGGAACTGCCTCAGTGTATGATCAGGATCCAGCCAAGCCCAGCTGAGGACGGGTTAGTAGAAGTCTGGGCCAGGTTCACGGCATTCAGTCCTCAAGTGGAAAAGCTGGCAGAGCAGTGGGACCCCGCTTCATTCCAGCCGGCTTTGCACTCGCTCTGACGGCGCTCAGACAGCAGCAGTTTCCTGACCAGGAGAATTGTGATTCCTGATCCTTTGTATTTGAACCTTTTGTTTGTTTGTTTTTTAATTTCCGCAGACTGTTTTCTGCTTTGACTTCAGTGGTTTGGGAGCTTCCCCAGTGGCTCAGTGGGTGAAGAATCTGCCTGCGGGGCAGGAGATGCAGGTTCGATCCCTGTGTCAGGAAGATCTCCTGGAGAAGAAAGAGGCCACCCCCTCTAGTACTCTCGCTTGGAAAATTCCATGGACAGAGGAGCCTGGAGGTCTACAGTCTGTGGGACCTCAAAGAGTCGGACATAACTGAGCACACACACACACACACATTTTCTGCTTAGACTTCAGTGATTTGAAATTTAAAATGGTCTGTCTTAGTGTGGGCCTATTTTCATCCATTATTTTGAGTATTTGATGGGCCCTTTAAATCAGAAAATACAGTTCTTCCTATTCTGGAGAAATTTTCCTGAATATTTTGTTATTTTTCTCCCTCATATTTTCTCTGTAGTTCCTCCTGAAACACCTGTTTTGGATGTGAGCCTTGTAAAGGTCTTCTCATTTTCTTACCTGTTTCCTTCTGTTTTCCATCTACTTACAGCCAGATATTCTTAACTTCCCCAACTTTATATTTGGATTTAAGAAAACCCCATGGTTATACTTTTAATATTCAAAGGCTATTTTTTAGTCTCTGATACGATAACATGCTGTTCTTGCTTTAAAATGCAATATGTTCTCTTGTTTCTGAGGTTGTAATGATTTTAAGTTTCCCTTCTCTGCGTAGCTTTCCAGACTCCTGTCTGGAAGGGATCTGGCTTCAGTCTCCTGCACCAGAATAGAGGAATGGCAAGCTTCTGTCCAGTTTTCAGTATGATGCCTGAGTCTACCATTGTGCATGGTATCCCTCAGTCCAGAAAGCCAGATTTAGGGGAAAACCTCAGGCTTCAGTTGCCAGTCCGTGGAGGCATGGCAACTCACTCCAGCATTCTTGCCTGGAGAATCCCCACAGACAGAAGAGCCTGGCGGGCTACAGTCTGTAGGATCGCAAAGAGCTGGACATGACTGAAAGACCATGCAAAGAGAAAAGGGACAGGTTCTGGGCCCTAACTTGTTTTCCTGCCTCCCTCAAGTCTTTACTGTGCTGGTTCTCAGCTTTCCCTGCTACTGGCTTGGACGTCCAGCCTTCTTGGGCATGCTCAGTCAGTGACCATGGTCCATCTGCTTTGCAGCTTTCAAAACTTTACTGCTCTTGTCTCCTGTTCTCATCATTGTGTTCGCGACTCCTTTTACTGATTGCAGTTTCTAGAGACTTTTCAGGAGGGAGCAAAATGAGATGCTTAGATATATCTTCACCCAAGATAGTATAGTTGTTTTTGACCAGGTGGTAGCTGAAACTCCAATATTTTGGCCACCTGACGTGAAGAGCTGACTCATTTGAAAAGCCCCTGATGCTGGGAAAGATTGAAGGCAGAAGGAGAGGGGGATGACAGAGGATGAGATGGTTGGATGGCATCACTGACTCGATGGACATGGGTGTGGGTGGACTCCAGGAGTTGGTGGCGGACAGGGCGGCCTGGTGTGCTGCGGTTCATGGGGTCGCGAAGAGTCGGACACGACTGAGCGACTGGACTGAGTGGCAGTACTGCCATAAACGGAAGGCCGTCTTCAAAGTGGTCCTATGTTTGTGATGTTTGCGAACCCTCTTGGTGGGTAGTGGTTGACAGCATCGAGTGAGCCCATGTTCTGACACTGCCTGTCTTCTTAACTCTCACTTAATGAGGGACGTGCTATCATATCCCCAGTTTACACATCAGAAGACCAAAGCCTAGGGATATTTAAAGCTTGAACAGTTGTGGACTCCGCGGGGGAAGGAGGGGGTGAGACAAATGGAGAGCAGCATTGGCATATATGCACCACCATGTTTAAAATAGACAGCTAGTGGGAACCGCTGTGTAGCCCAGGGAGCTCAGCTTGGTGCTGCATGATGACCCAGAGGGTGGGCTGGGGAGGGGGCGCTTCAGGAGGGAAGGGGCATATGTATGCTTACAGCTGATTGCCATTGCTGTACAGCAGAAATCAACACAACACTGTAAAACAGTTATCCTCCAATTAAAAAAAAAAGCCTGAACAGTGCCAGTCACATAGCAACTATTCCATTAAAAATGGAATTAAATGAGCCTGGCCAGGAAGGCACAGGTGGGAAGAGGCTGATGTAGGCGAGGGCCCAGGCTGGTGCTCACTGTACTTTCAGCTGCCTGGGTGGTGGCTGGCGCTGGAGGAGGGTAGTTGGTGTCTAGGCGTCTACTTCCTTTGTGCCCTTTGGGAACGTTCTTACTCAGGTCTTGACCTGCTCGTTACTGTTTGCCAGGTGGGTTCCCTTTCACCTACTTGGGTTCAGAGCTGTGACCTGGGGCCAGTTTCTCTGAACTGGGGAGGAGAGCATTTTCTGAGCAATCTCAGAGGATGCAAAGATTCCCAGGCAGGGCTCTTGGGGGGAAACCTGGGTAAAGGTGGCTTCCGAGAGTGAGTGATGTTTTCCTATGGTTAGATCAGCTCTGGGGTTGTGTAGCAGTCATCTTATTTAGGTAGCAACTCATGATAATCTGCCACTCTGTTTATTTCCAGCTTTTTATTATAAAAAATTTTTAAACATACAGAAAAATTGAATAATAGATTTAACATTTTGCCATATTCGCCTCATTTTTTCCTTTTTCTTTGCTGAACCATTTGCTCGTATGTTGCTGACACTGACACCTCACCCCCAAAGAGTAAGCAAGCATGTCCTAACAAGGTCATTCTCTTTACATAACCACAATTCTGTAATGTTCTCTGACCTGTATTCTGATTTCCCCAGTTGGCCCAGACTGCCTTAAAAGTTTTTTTTTTTTGAAACGAGGACCAGTAATGGCTTACACATTTCACTTGGTTGATTAATTGTATTTTTTGTCATAGATGAGTTTAATGGTGAAATCTTTTGAACCTTCTAGTTCGTATTGCTTTTGGAAACTACTTCATGACTGGAAAGATGATGGTTCTCAGAATCTTCGAAATGGAAGGGACCCTTGATGTCATCTGGTCCAGTTATTTCTGAACTTGGCTGATGTGTGTCCTAAAAGTTGAATTGGAAGTTTGTCTGTAGACAAAGAGATGAAGATCCATTCCAAGGACATAAATATATAGAAATAGATACAGAAATATATAAGTGAATATATTGAAAATACGTAACAGTTTGCCTAACAGTAGTTGTTTGGTAAGTATTGGCTGTCTTCTCCCTTTTATTTCTTTGTGACTGGAGTGAAGAGTGCCTCAGGCTAGTAGGAGATAAGGAAGCTATATTAGGGGGAGACTATAAGTATCCTGTGTCATTTGACTTTATCTCGAGCCATTGAAAGTTTTAGAACGAAAGGCGTGATCCCACCTGAATTTGTTTTTAAACTACTTTTTTTTTCTTGACTGTGCCGCGCAGCTTATTGGATCTTAATTCCCCAGCAAGGGAGCAAACCCACGCCCAAGTGGAAGCAGGGAGTCTTAACCACTAGGCTTCCAGGGAAGTCCCCCAGTCTGAGTTTTAGAAAGTTCTGGCAGAATGTAGACTTGAGAAAGCACGGAGGATGGTTTTAAGAAATAATATGCTTAAATATATTGCCATGGCAAGATTTTATTTCCTTCACTGAAATAACGCTTTTTATTATCAGTGTTTACAAATTATCAATTTAAATAAACCTAGGTATAAAGTACTCTTGCCTGGAAAATCCCATGGATGGGGGAGCCTGGTAGGCTGCAGTCCATGGGGTCTCGGAGTCGGACACGACTGAGCGACTT
This sequence comes from Redunca redunca, assembly GCA_006410935.1. Classification (NCBI taxonomy): domain Eukaryota; kingdom Metazoa; phylum Chordata; class Mammalia; order Artiodactyla; family Bovidae; genus Redunca; species Redunca redunca. The sequence continues at coordinate 724,476 of SJYQ01000082.1, read as the reverse complement.
CACTTTCACTTTTTGCTTTCATGCCTTGGAGAAGGAAATGGCAACCCACTCCAGTGTTCTTGCCTGGAGAGTCCCAGGGACAAGGGAGCCTGGTGGGCTGCCGTCTATGGGGCCACACAGAGTCGGACAGGACTAAAGTGACTTAGCAGCAGCAGCAGTAGGTATAGAGTAGACTCTTCTTTTTTTGGTGACAGGATAATGAAACATGTATTGCATTTCAGAGTTTGAAAGATAGAATAGTTAGATTCAGTCATTCAGCAAATATTAAAGTGCCTTCTTAATGCCATGTACTGTGCTAAGCTCTGGGAGAACCACAGTGAGCAAAAACAGACGTGGGTGTCCTTTGTGGCGCTTACTTTCTTCAGAGGGAGGTAGGTATTGATCACATAGAAGATTAATACTGAAATGCTAGGGGAATTAGATCTGGCCGTGAAATCAGGAGAGCATGGAAGCCGTTATCATCGTCCACTTGGATTATTTCAGCAACCTTTTAACTGGTTTCACTCCTTCCACTCTTCCCCGGCAATCTGTTCTCCCCACAACAGCCTAAGGGACGCTTTTAAACTTAAGGGAGACTTCTCAGACTCCCTTGCTGCTGCTAAGTCGCTTCAGTCGTGTCCGACTCTGTGCGACCCCATAGACGGCAGCCCTTGAGGCTCCCCTGTCCCTGGGATTCTCCAGACAAGAACACTGGAGTGGGTTGCCATTTCCTTCTCCAAGGCATGAAAGCAAAAAGTGAAAGTGAAGTTGCTCAGTCGTGTCCGACTCCTAGCGACCCCATGGACTGCAGCCCACCAGGCTCCTCCCTCCATGGGATTCGCCAGGCAGGAGTACTGGAGTGGGGTGCCATCACCTTCTCCGTTAGGGCTCCCAATTTTAATCAGTAAAGATGAGAGTTCTCACAGTAGCCTATGAGTCTACCCTGTTGCCTCTCTGGTCTACTTTCCGAGCTCACTGACTCCATTGCAACCTCGCCTGCTTCCAGGTTGCTCCTTGAATAGCCAGTCTTGCCCTGGGGCCTTCCCCTTGCTGCTGTTCTGTCTGATGCTCACGTGGCTAACTCCATGCCTCACGTGTCGTCTCTTCAAGGGGGCCTGGCTCATCCACCAGTTCGGCCTTTCAGCTGGCCCCACCATCAGCCATACTCCCAGGGCCCCTAGTCTGCTTTGTTGTTCCTAGTCTGCATTTATCATTTTCCAACATGGTCTATAATTTACTATTTAAATTACGTTTATTGTGTCATTCCCATCTCCCTTCTTTCCCACTGCCAAAGCTCCACATGGCCAGGGTTTTTATCTGCTCATTGTTGTAAGTGTCCACAGCAGGGCCTGGCATGTAGCCAGCACTCCGTAAATAAACCTTGAATGAATGAAAGGAAAGCTGATGTTTGAGTGGAGAAGTCATAACTAAGGGGACATCTGGCATCACGAGTAGGAGTTAATCAGGTGAGCTGGGCATGGAAAGGTAGGTATCACGCGGAGGGGGCATGGTTTGTATGGGGTGATTCATCAAGTGTAAGGGTACTACAAGAGAAACGAGGACCACTGGGGGAGAGAGGAGAAAATATTTCAAGAGCAGCTTGAGGAAAATAAGTGCTGGGCCGTGCTACAGCGTCTTTGTCTGTAGAAATGGAAAGACAGTGAAAGGTTTTAAGCAGGAAGGAGACGCCAGCTTTGTGCCTTTTAAAAGCAACAACAGTTTAGCTGTGGTACGGGGAAGATGTTGATGAAGGCACGAGAGGATGAGGCTGGATCAGTTGGGAACCTGTTGTCATGGGACAGGTGGGAGAGGGACCTCTCTCCATCACTCAGGTGATGGTGCTGGAAGGGAGACCTGGAGAAGTTAGACTTGAGAGAGTTAAGTGAAAGTTGCTCAGTCATGTCCAACACATTGCAACGCCATGGACTATACAGTCCGTGGAATTCTCTAGGCCGGAATACTGGAGTGGGTAGCCTTTCCCTTCTCCGGGGAATCTTCCCAACCCAGCGATCAAACCCAGGTCTCCCGCATCACAGGCGGCTTCTTTACCAGCCGAGCCACAGGGAAGCCCTGAGAGAGTTAAAGGAGGCACAATCAGGTGAGGGATGTGAGAGGTGAGAAAGAAGTCAAGAGGAAGACACCTGCATTTCTGGCTCATGTAATCGAATGACTGGTGATGCATTAATTGTAGAGAATCCTGGAATAGGATCAGATTCGGAGGAGGGGACCGTGCATTTGAATTTGTGTTTGGACCTGCTGATTTTGAAGTGACTTTGAGACAGCCAGAGGGTGTCAGGCACGTAGTTGGATGTATGGAAAAGTAAATCTGCGAATCAACTGCATAGAGAGGCAGTATAGGGAAGGGCTCACCATTTTGAATAATTCATGTTTTGAATAATTAAAAGTTGTTAAGGATATTACTGGGGCAAATTGTATAGCTACAGGATTAGAGTCTCCTTAAAAACCTAAGCTCCCTGTCCTTTACTTTGGCTTTTAGTTTTAAATCTTTTACTAAAATTGATGCTACTTCCTAAATTTTATTTCTGTTAATAGATGATTTATAGGTGAGAAGGCAAAGAAGCATCCTGAGATTAAGTATGTAAAATGTCTTTTCCAAAAGTATTTTAGCTCTCTGAATAATTCATACTGTTGGATCTTAAGGCCTATAAAATATTCACACTGTGAGTGCCCAGAAACCAGGTTTGTAGCAGCCCAAGAAGGAAGCTTGTATTCTCCAGACTCGCTTGGCAAGATTTGAATCAGCAGTAATCACACTGTCATTGTGGATTTCATCGGACGGCTTTCTTCTATTTCTGGGTGGTCACAGGGTTCCTGTAAATTGGGGCCCTTTCTCTTCCACCTTGTTTTTCTTTTTTTCTTTTTTTTTTATGACTTATTTACTTTTTTTTTTTTTTTATAATTTTTATTTTTACTTTAGTTTACTTTACATTACTCCACCTTGTTTTTCTTGCTCTCTTCACCACAGGCAGTAGGATAGTAACTTTCTGCCCAAGAAACCAGAAATGAGAGAAATGCTGTGAATCTCTCTGGCATAGGTACAGTGTTAATGGTCACAAAATGGGTTTTCAAATCAGATGTGAGCTTCAGTGGAATCCTGGCTTTCCTTCTTGCTAGAACTGACCTTGGGCCAGTTCTTCTCTAAACCTTTTTTTTAGTAATACCAGAGAATCTTAGTAATTGCCTTAGAGTATTTCTGAGGAGTCAGTGGAATAGTCTGTGCAAAGAGTTCCTCTGAGGATGGAGTGGAGTTGTCTGTAATCTATAAGCACCTTGTAACTAATAGCCAGTAGTAGTAGTAGAGGCAGGGAAGATGTATATTTTACTCTGTATGACTCTTACATGTTTAGTTTGACTGCCTCATGAAGCTTGTGGGACTTTAGCTCCCCAGCCAGGGGTTGAGCCTGGGCCTTCGGCATTTGAAAGCACAGAGCCCTAACCACTGGACCACCAGCGAATTCCCATAGATTTTATTTCTGCCTCTTTTGAGTCAGCTGTCTGATTAGGTAGACCTACTATCTTGAACAGTATTTAAATTTTGATAATTTCCTGATTTGGGGTTGGGGGGGTAACAGTTTTGTTTTTTTTGTTTGTTTTTTTTTTACAAATTGTAACTTGATTTAAAAAACATCTCAATTGATTTCTCTGCCAGTTTGTTCACCTCCTGATGATGGGTGCCAAGTTTTATTCATCTTTGTTTTTCCCACAGTACCTTGCTTGTAAGACATGTTCTGTAAGTACCCCATACATGTTCTAGAGGAGTTTTGTGCTGGTTAAGTTCCACTGTGTGTAGTCCGCTGTGATGCCCGGCACACAGTGATGCAAGGAAGGAAGGAAGGGAGTTGGAGATGAGCACTGAGTCAGTCCTCCACTCTCTTCCGCGTTTCCTCCTCAAGATACCCTAGCTGCGCCCGTGACTTCAGCTACCACTTAATCACTGCAAACCTCCAGCCTCTTTTTCTGTCCTAACCCACTGTTCCATCTGTGCATCTGTCTGTAGCACCTCTCCACCTGCAGGCCCTTCTTCATTTCAAGCCCATTATGCTCAAACTCTCCCATTCTCCCTTCCCTGTTTTGGTTAGTGGTGTCTTGCCAGGCATTGAGCACCCAAACGTAGTCATTCTTAGCTCTTCCTTGCTTGTGGATAATACCATGCTAATATTTCTCAAACAAAACCTTTTTCTTTAGCCTGTACCAGTCTGGCCTCAGCTCATATCCTTATTCTCTTTCTGTCTAGAAGGTGTCTTTAACATTTTCCTTCAGTCCCTTCTCCATACTCCTGTGCCCAGAATTATCTTTCTAAATCACAGCACTGATCTTGTCTTCCCTGCTTACACGCCTCTGGCAGTTCCCTAGTTCTCAAAGCAGGGGCCTACAGACTCTGAGCTGTGGGCCAAGTCTGGTCTGCTGCCTGCTTTGTAAATTAAGTATTATTGGAATACAGGCATATACTCATTTATCCACATAGTGTCTGTGCTGATATAACAGCAGAGATGAGTAGTCCTGACGGAGATCATTTGGTCTGCAAAGCCAAAAATGTACACTGTCTGGTTCTTTACAGAAGAAGTTAGCTAATCCCTGGCTTAGAGGGTAGAGGTCAGATTTGCATAGGTTGAAAAATTCTTGATCTTGTCCCAAACAGGTTAATCACCACCACCACTCTTTGAAATACCATAAACTCTACCCTGTTTTCTTGTGTGCCTACATGATTTCACATATTTTATTCCTTCTTTTTCGTCTGTCACATTCCTATTGTTGCTTCAAAACTCAGCCAAGTTTATTTTTCCTTTATCAAACTTCCCTCAACTCTTCCTGGCAACTCTTCTGTAACACTGTTTTTATATTTCTATTATAGCACTTTTATGTTATAGCCCATAGTTTATGTATATTTATAGCACATTTATTCTTCTGACAATGTCCCCTAAATTCTTTACGTTGATTGTGGTGATCATTTTTGTATACACAGCACCTAAGATCATTTGGCAACTAGTGCAAAGATAGATGAACAAACAGATGGTAGTATGAAAGTTTGGTCACAGGAAAAAATTTTGAATTTTGGGACTTGGGTGTTTATGGAAATTGCTCAGACCATGTTTATATATTATTCAAGTGTTTGTTGTTTTCTCCTCTTGCTTTTTGCAGCTGTCCTTTGGTTTCCTAAACTAACTGTTTGGAAATTTTCACAATAGAATCATTTAAAATGCCCTCTAAAAAGGGCTCATTTCTGGGAATTCCCAGGTGGTCCAGTGGTTAGGATTCTGAGCTTCCGCTTAAGGGGGCATAGGTTTGATCCCTGGTTGGGAACTAAGATCCTGTATGCTGCATGGCACAGGCAAAAAAACCCAAAAAAGACATTTCTTTTTATAAAGAGTTACCTCTTTTAGGAGTGGCAGTAATGACTGTCTAAATGTCTAGTCACGGAGAAGGCAATGGCATCCCACTCCAGTACTCTTGCCTGGAAAATTCCATGGACGGAGGAACCTGGTGGGCTGCAGTCCATGGGGTCGCTAGGAGTCGGACATGACTGAGCGACTTCACTTTCACTTTTCACTTTCATGCATTGGAGAAGGAAATGGCAACCCACTCCAGTGTTCTCGCCTGGAGAATCCCAGGGACGGGGGAGCCTGGTGGGCTGCTGTCTCTGGGGTCGCACAGAGTCGGACACAACTGAAGCGACTTAGCAGCAGCAGCAATGTCTAGTCAGGGCTGTGGTTTTTCCAGTGGTCATGTATGGATGTGAGAGTTGGACTGTGAAGAAAGCTGAGTGCCGAAGAATTGATGCTTTTGAACGGTGGTATTGGAGAAGACCCCTGAGAGTCTCTTGGACTGCAAGGAGATCCAACCAGTCCATCCTAAAGGAGCTCAGTCCTGGGTGTTCATTGGAAGGACTGATGCTAAAACTGAATGGCATCACCGACTCAATGGACATGAGTTTGAGTGAACTCTGGGAGTTGGTGATGGACAGGGAGGCCTGGCGTGCTGCGATTCATGGGGTCGCAAAGAGTCGGACACGACTGAGCAACTGAACTGAACTGAATGTATTAGGAAACTACCATTAGTTCAGTTTAATAATCTTGTTTTTTTTTTTAAATTGCTACCAGGGTCAGTTTTATGGGAGAACATACTGGTAATTTCCTTGACCTCAAAAAAGTTTGTTTATTAAACATAGTTATAGACATAGTATATCATATAAAAGGTTTTTCAACAGGCAAGAATCAACAATTCATAGTTTTAATTACAGTGTTAATGTTAAAAGTCACTTTGATTAAAAAAAAGTAATTCATACTCAGTGCAGCAGACTTTGAAAATAGACTAAAAAAACACACACCATCTTATTATCATCCATATGTATAATGATATTAGGGAAGTACTGGTGTTTGTCCTTCTAGCATTTTTACACACATGTGTGTTTATATATACTGCTGATTCTTTTTTCTAAAAAGGAAATAATGTAATAGATAGTTTTAATAACCTGCTTTTTTCACTTAGTCATTACCATTTACTCATGCCATTCAATGTTTTTCAGAAATAAATATAAAAAACGTTTTTTTCACATGGCATGTGGGATATTAGCTCCCCAACTAGAGATTAAACCTGCACCCCTTGCATTGGAAGCATGGGGTCTTAACCACTGGACCACCAGGGAAGTCCCTCAAAAATACTTTTTTAAATGTCTGCATTAATGCCAAAGCCTTTGACTGTGGGGATCACAACAAACTGGTAAATTCTTCAAGAGATCGGAATACCAGACCACCTGACCTGCCTCCTGAGAAATCTGTATGCAGGTCAAGAAGCAACACTTAGAACTGGACATGGAAAAACAGACTGGTTCCAAATTGGGAAAGCAGTACATCAAGGCTGTATATTGTTACCCTGTTTGTTTAACTTATATGCAGAGTACATCATGTGAAATGCTGGGCTGGATGAAGCAAAAGTTGGAAGCAACATTTCCAGGAAAAATATTAATAACCTCAGATATGCAGATGATGCCTCCCTTAGGGCAGAAAGCGAAGAAGAACTAAAGAGCCTCTTGATGAAAGTGAAAGAGGAGAGACAAAAAGTTGGCTTAAAACTCAACATTCAGAAAATGAAGGTCATGGCATCTGGTCCCATCACTTCATGGCAAATAGATGGGGAAACAATGAAAAGAGAGACTTTATTTTCTTGGGCTCCGAGATCGCTGCAGATGGTGACTGCAGCCATGAAATTAAAAGATGCTTGCTCCTTGGAAGAAAAGTTATGACCAACCTAGACAGCTTATTAAAAAACAGAGACATTACTTTGCCCACAAAAGTCCATCTAGTCAAAGCTATCATTTTTCCAGTAGTCATGTATGTGTGTGAGAGTGGACTATAAAGAAAGCTGAGCACCGAAGAATTGTTGCTTTTGAACTGTGGTATTGGAGAAGACTCTCGAGAGTCCCTTGGATTGCAAGGAGATCCAGCCAGTCCATCCTAAGGGAGATGATCAGTCCTGGGTGTTCACTGGAAGTACTGATGTTGAAACTGAAACTCCAATACTTTGGCCACCTGATGAGAAGAGCTGACTCATTTGAAAAGACCCTGATGCTGGGAAAGATTGAAGGCAGGAGGAGAAAGGGACGACAGAGGATGAGATAGTTGGATGGCATCACTGACTCAATGGACATGAGTTTGGGTAAAGTCCGGGAGTTGGTGATGGACAGGGAGGCCTGGCATGCTGCAGTTCAGCGGGTCGCAAAGAGTTGGATAGCAACTGAGCGACTGGACTGAACTGAACTGATGCCATTTTATACAAGAAACTTCATTGTCCACAGATTTTAATATCCAAAGGGAGTCCTGGAACCAAACCCCCTGTATATACTGAGAGATGACTGTATGTTTTCTGAAATGAATTTTAAGAAAACTAGTTATTTGGCTGTGTCAGGTCTTAGTTGCAGTGTGCGGGACCTTTCCGGATCTTTCACTGTGGCGTGCTCCTTCGCTAGCTGTGGTTCCACAGGCTCTGGGACGAATGGGCTCAGAAGTTGCGGCATGCAAACCTAGTTGCCCTGAGGCATGTGGGATTTTAGTTCCCCAACCAGGGATCAAACCCATATCTGCACTGAAAGGTGGATTCTTAACCCTTGGAGCACTGGGTAAGTCCTGGGAAATGGATTTTACAATAAGAAGTACGACTTCTGTTTTAACCTTCAGACATTGTCTTAAATTCATGGTGACCTTCCCCTAAACTTGCTTTTTAACTAGTTAATATTTAATCTTTGATAACAGTTCATCTCCATGTCTGCAGTCTATCTTGATGAAACATACCCACAATGCATACAGAGTAAGTCTTTAGTGCACCTAAAGCATATCTAAATGATAAAATTAAAAAAAAATTTTTGTGGGTAAAATTTACATACTGTAAAATACACAGCTCTTAAGTGTACACTTCAGTAACTTTTGATAAGTACATGTACCTGCATAATCAGTATCTTAACCAAGATACAGACCATTTCTATCACTACGCCCCCCCCCCCCNNCCCCCCCCCCCCCCCCCCAAAAAAAAGTTCCCTTGTAGTCAGTTCTCAGTCCCTATAGGCAATCATGTTTTGATTTCTGGGAACATTGGTTAGTTTCACCTCTTAAGCTTCATTTAAATAGCATCATACAGTATATACTCTTTTGTGTCTGCCTTTTTTCACATAAATCAGGTTTCTGAGTTTTTTTTTCCAGTGTGGTTATATGTATTCATCCTTTTTTGTCCCTGACTAATATTCCATTCTGTGGATTGATCATAATTTGTTTATCCATTTGTTCTTTTGTTAAGCATTTAGATTGTTTCAGTTTGGAACTATTATGAATAAACCTGCTCTAAACTTCCTTGTAAAAGTCTTTTTGTGTATGTGGACATGTTTTTACTTCCCTTGGTAAATATTTAGAAATGGAATTGCTAGATTATAGGAAGGTTTATTTTCACCTTTGTAAGAAATAGCGATCAGAAATGTGTAAGATTTCCAATTGTTCTACCACCAACAGTCCATCTTTTTAAAAAATCTTAGCTCTTCTGGTGGATGTGGTATTTCTTTAATTTGCATTTCCCTGATGACTAATGATATTGAATGCTGTTTAAGATGCTTTTGTTCATTGTATTTTAATTTAATTAATTTATTGTTGGCTGCAGTGAGTCATTGTTGCTGTGTGAGGACTTTCTCACACAGTTGCAGTGAGGGGTTATTCAGGTATTTAAGAGAGTTTATATTGCAGTGTTTGGGGCTAGCTGTTGGCTGGGCTAGCCTGGAACTATAGACTAGAACACCTATATGTGGTCTCCTCACAGTACTGTGGTCTTGGATTTTTCATGAAGGAACCAGGACTCTGGTTTTAGTGTTCTTTACCTTGTATGATCTAGTCTAAGAAGTCACATGACATCACTTTCTCTACTTCATTGGTCAAGCCACCTTTGCTGTGCTGTGCTGAGTCGCTCGGTCACGTCTGACGCATTGCAACCCCCTGGACTGTAGCCCACCAGGCTTCTCTGCGCATGGGGATTTTCCAGGCAACAATACTAGAGTGGGTTGCTGTGCCCTGCTCCAGGGGATCTTCCCAACGCTGGGATCGAACCCAGGTCTCCCACATTGCAGACAGATTCTTTACCATATGAGCTACAGGGGAGGTCCAAGAATACTGGAGTGGGTAGCCTATCCCTTCTCCAGGGGATCTTCCCGACCCAGGAATCGAACCAGGGTCTCCTGCATTGCAGGCGGACTCTTTACCAGTTGAGCTACCAGGGAAGCCCTCAACCCACCTTTATTGTTGGCCTCAATTCAAAGGAAGGTACATAGATCCACCTCTCAATTGGAGAAGCGTCAGAGACTTTGCTCATTTAACAGATACTGTTAGTAAGCGCCCTCTTGTGTCCTAGCAGTCTTAGGTACATCTCAATAGATACTGTAGTGCTGAATTTTTCTTCTTACCTATAGGAGATAATTTTTCTTCTTACCTATAGGAGATAAAGACCCGAAGTAAGTTGGTCTTTAAAGCTTTAAGAAAGGAGTAGAATATTTCACTTCTTAAAAATATTTCCTTACATGGATTTTTTTTCTTTTTTTAGACTGTAGTATTTAATGAAAAATACATGCGTAGGTGCTGAAAATGGCGGGCTTCCTAGACAATTTCCGTTGGCCGGAATGTGAGTGCATTGACTGGAGTGAGAGAAGAAACGCAGTGGCTTCTGTGGTCGCAGGTATATTGGTAAGTGGAAAGGCGTGGTTGGCGACCTTCATGCCTCACCTTTCCCCCTGAGAATTTATCTTGATTCCTTTGCACTACGAATAACTAAGATAATACAGTTTTTGTAGGCAGTAGTTTTCTTCCTTTTTTGTTTTAATGTTTGTTTGTTTAGTTTTGGCCGTGCTGGGTTTCTGTTGCTGTGTGCAGGCCTTCTCTAGTTGCAGCGCCCGTGCTTCCCACTGCAGTGACGTCTCCTGGAGGAGCCTAGACTCTCGGGCGCGTGGGCTTCGGTAGTTGCTGCTGGAGGGCTCCAGTGCTCGGGCTCAGTAGCTGTGGGGCATGGGCTTAGTTGCTCCTCTGCATGTGGGATCCTCATGGACCAGGGACTGAACCCGTGGTCCTTGCATTGGCAGGCAGATTCTTAACTGCTAGATCACCAGGGAAGTCCTTTTTTTTTTTTTTAATGCTTTTTACTAAAAATATAAAACATACAGACAAACATAGAATGGTATAAAGAGTCCCTTCTCACCCCCTGTACTTAATCTTTCAGCTTCAAAAATATTAAATCATGGACTTCTCTGATGGGCCAGTGGTTAAGACTCCAGGATTCCACTGCGGGGGGGCATGAGCTTGATCCCTCCTCGGGGAACTAAGATCCCACGTGCGCAATGAAAGTGAAAGTGAAGTTGCTCAGTTGTGTCCAACTCTTTGGGAACCCATGGACTGTAGCCTGCCAGGCTCCGCTGTCTATGGGACTCTCCAGGCAAGAATACTAGAATGGGTTGCCATTTCCTTCTCCAGGAGATCTTCCCAACCCAGGGATCGAACCTCGGTCTCCTGCATTGCAGGCGGATTCTTTACCCTCTGAGCCACTAGGGAAGCCACAGGGCACAGCGCCCCCCACCACAAAAATCTGATCACGGCCAGTCTTGTGGTGGAAATCAAGCATTCCCCGCCCCCACCGAGTAAGACACTCGCTGTATTTTACCCGTCATTCAAGAGCTCCTTGACGACACTGGCATGCTCCATCGTGGAGTTTTGCATTAATTTCCTTGGTCTGAAGACTCTTGTTATAAAACTTTTCATTTTGAAGCTAAATGTATGCTGGTGCCTCCAAGGCCTGGAACGGGTTACGTTCCCTTTCAGGGAGCTCATCATTGAAACCACAACCACCTTGAGCTGGGACCAGAAAGATCCTGTTAAACTTAATGTAAATGTCTCTTTTTCAGTGTATAGTTCTACACCTGAAGTCCAATAGAAAAAAAAAGTAGGACAAGAACTAAAGATAACTGTGAAGCAGTATGCATGCAAAAGTCTTTTAGGTGTTTCTAAGTTTTTCTTGCTCTCTAGGGTCATCTCGCCTGCACTTAATTTACTATGAAATTCCTTAGTAACTTTTCTACTTTGTCTATTCAGCCTAGTTTACATAGAAACTTTATATTTTGCAAATTCACATTTAATCAGTTTTACAGTATTTAATCAAATTACCTATTAATTAAAATCATAGCAAGCTTAGATGTTTTCTTGGAGACGTGCAACTCATTTGTGGAAACGAAAGTGCTTGGTCACATTAAAAAGGAATGTCCAAGTGCTTTTTAATATGAACAAGAGAGTGAAACCAGAGAACTGGTTAGTTAAGAGAGCTTTGGTTGTATATAATTTAATGGTACATTTATGGTGTATTTTATGGTTGTATATAAATTTATGGTGAAAGAAGCAGATAATTCATTCCTAGCTAATAAATTTCTCATCTTGCACTGAGAGCAGAACATCAGAATCTTATACCGATTTGATTAGTTGGATTTACCTCATATACTATAAAGAAGTAAACAAGGGATTCTTATTTTTTATATTTCAACATCTAAAACTCAAAGTAGACATATTTCATTGTATGTTTCAATTATATGGTCTGTAGAAAATGTGAAATGTTAAGGAACACGTAAGCCAAAGTGTTAGTGTTAGTACTGTTTTAACCACGTGGGCTCTTTGTCCTCAAGTTTTTTACCGGTTGGTGGATAATGATCGATGCAGCTGTAGTGTATCCGAAGCCAGAACAGCTGAACCATGCCTTTCACACGTGCGGTGTGTTTTCCACATTGGCTTTCTTCATGTAAGTAGAGGTAACTCTCAACTCAAGATTATTTTTCTAAAAACTTTTTTTTTCCTCAAAAGTTTAATGCTATTTGGAATAATTTCGATTGATTCTTTAACATGATATGTATATATATGCTTATATCTATATTCCCATTTTATTAAAATTTTTTAAAATCAAGAATGATTGTTGAATTTAGTCAGATAATCTTTTTATCCTCTGTAATGATTCAGCATGTGATTTTCGATCTTATATTTGTTAAACTGACAAATTACTGTGTTTTATAGATCTTAAATCTATTTTTTGTATTTTAACATCTCTGAATATCAGCATGCTTCTCATAGTCATTGGTTACTGTGTTTTATAGATCTTAAATCTATTTTTTGTATTTTAACATCTCTGAATATCAGCATGCTTCTCATAGTCATTGGTATCTTATAATTCATAATTTTTTCCCTTGGCAGCATAAAAAATAATGGTGCATCTTAAAAATCATTGGCATTTTAGATTTAATCAAGTTGGTACGTTTGTAGATTTTTTAGGAGGGGAGTAATCCTTGAATATTCTCATATATTCATCTTTTACCATGGAGTATTACTTAAATGTATTACTTGACTGTATTTGCCAGTATTGGGGGGAGGAAAGGATTAACCTTAAATTAAGAGATTGATCTATGGCTTTTCTTTTTTATTAAATCATTTTCAGGTTTAGCCATTCTGTCACTGCCTAAGAGTTTAGAAGCTTTTCATGGATGTCTTTTAATAATTTAAAAAATATGTTGAATATTAAGGTTATATAATTTTATTATAGTCAGAAGCTTTAAAAACATTTAAATTTGTAGAAGATGGATCTACTTATATTCATTCAGGATACTAAGTAAAGACAGTTCCTGCTACAAATGAACCTGCTCTGACAAAAGTGGAAAGAGAAGCTGAATAAAGTGAGCCTATTTATTATACATAGACCACATGTTCTCTGAATTTGAGAAATGGATGAGAGAAAGTCACTTGACTTTTAACACAAAGAGAAACTTTTGAGCTCTTGGTTATAGTGAGAGCCTTAAATGGGGTAACACACAGCGGGCCACTCATGTAAAATAGGCAAGGAAATCAGAAAACGGGAGTCTCTTTCATAATCTCTGGAGGCAAGTGATAGTAATCCCTGAAAATTAAATCTTGTCTGGGTGTATTTTAGTAAAGTAAGACTACTGTAATATTTCTATCCATTAGGACATTTAAGTTAAAAGATACATTCAGTTATTCAGATGTTGACTTTAGTTAGAAAATGTTTCTTTTCTAAATGACTTGTGAAGAAGTCATTCCCTTCTAAATATCTGTGACTCTTTTAGCAGCCTGAAACCTTATTGGATGATTTTGTATTGTTCTAGGATAAACGCTGTGTCCAACGCTCAGGTGAGAGGTGACAGTTACGAGAGCGGCTGTTTAGGAAGAACAGGTAAGGCCCTTTTGAGTGGTTACTGTATGCTAGTGAAAGAGAGATTTATCAGTAGAAAAAACAAAGCCTCTTGTGAGTCTTTATTTAGGGATGGTAATGATTATGTAGAATTTTTTAAGTTTTGCTTTTAAAAAAGTTTTTGTTATTTAAAACTTTAAGAAAGTTGAAGTTACTGGTTTTTGTCATGTTATATTGTCCATAGTATATAGATAAAATATACCATTCAGAATCAGTGGATCTTGACTCCAGGTTATTCTTCCTGTACTAATGATGGATTTATTCTTATCCCAAATGTTGACCAATAATATTACTTACAATATGGCTGATTGTGGTTATTTAACAGCAAAGTACGAACACATTAAGAAATCAAACCTAGGGCTACAGCGTTTTTCACATTTAGTTCTGATCACCTGAATAACCAACCCATAGACTACAATGAAAGTGTCTAGAAGAATCATGCTGTCTACATACACAATTTTTTATTTGAAATGTTTTGATTTGTCATCCAATAGTATTTTTCTTTTATTCTGACTATGACACATTCTATTAGAATCCGGGGGTTTATTTCCAGTGGACTTTTCTTGCTGTATGTGAGAAGTATAGGACTAGACATTCTGTTTCCAGCCTTTAAGGATGAGGGAGGTTAACTTGTAATTATAGTCAGAAATTGGGAATACGTGGGAAAGGAATTTTGAAGGATGATTAGGAATAATAGCAAGCACTTGTAGAATTCATTTCAGTTCAGTTGCTCAGTCATGTTTGTCTCTTTGCAACCCCATGGACTGTAGCACACCAGGTTTCCCTGCCCAAAACCAATTCCAGGAGCTTGCTCACACTCATGTCCATCGAGTCAGTGATACCATCCAACCATCTCATCCTCATCCTCCCGCCTTCAATCTTTCCCAGCATCAGGGTCTTTCCTAATGAGTCAGTTCTTCACATCAGGTGGCCAAAGTATTGGAGTTTCAGCTTCAGCATCAGTCCTTTCAGTAAATATTCAGGACCCATTTTCTTTAGGATAGACTGGTTGGATCTCCTTGCAGTCCAAGGGACTCTCAAGAGTTCTCCAATACCACAGTTCAAAAGAATCAAATCTTTGGCGCTCAACTTTCTTTATAGTCCAACTCTCAGACCCATACATGACTACTGGAAAAACGATAGCTTCGACTAGACGGACCTTTGTGGGCAAAATAATGTCTCTGCTTTTTAATATGCTGTCTAGGTTGGTCATAACTTTCCTTCCAAGGAGTGTCTTTTAATTTCGTGGCTGCAAGCACCATCTGTAGTGATTTTGCAGCCCAAAAAAAAGTCTGTCACTGTTTCCACTGTTTCCCCATCTATTTGCCATGAAGGGATGGGACCAGATGCCATGACCTTTGTTTTCTGAATGTTGAGCTTTAAGGTAACTTTTTCACTCCTCTTTCGCTTTCATCAAGAGTCTCTTTAGTTCTTCTTTGCTTTCTGCCATAAGGGTGGTGTCATATGCATATCTGAGGTTGTTGATATTTTTTTCTGGCAGTCTTGATTCCAGCTTTTGCTTCATCCAGCTGGCATTTCACATGATGTATTCTTCATATAAGTTAAACAAGCAGGGTGACAGTATACAGCCTTGACATACTCCTTTCTCAATTTGGAACCATTCTGTTTTTCCATGTCCAGTTCTAACTGTTGCTTCCTGACCTGCATACAGATTTCACAGGAGGCAGGTCAGGTGGTCTGGTATTCCCATCTCTTAAAGAATTTACCACAGTTTGTTGTGATCCATACAGTCAAAGGCTTTTGACATAGTCAATAAAGCAGAAATAGATGTTTTTCTGGAACTCTTGCTTTCTTGATGATCCAGTGGATGTTGGCAATTTGATCTCTGGTTCCTCTGCCTTTTCTAAAGCCAGTTTGACATCTGGAAGTTCATGGTTCACATACTGTTGAAGCCTGGCTTGGAGAATTTTGAGCATTACTTTGCTAGCATGTGAAATGAATGCAGTTGTGCAGTAGTTTGAACATTCTCTGGCATTGCCTTTCTTTGGGATTGAATGCAAACTGACCTTTTCCAGTCCTGTGGCCACTGTGGAGTTTTCAAATTTGCTGGCATATTGAGTGCAGCACTTTCACAGCATCATCTTTCAGGATTTGAAATAGCTCCACTGGAATTCCATCACCTCCACTAGCTTTGTTCGTAGTAATGTTTCCTAAGGCCCACTTGACTTTGTATTCTAGGATGTCTGGTTCTGGGTGAGTGATCACACCGTCATGGTTATCTGGGTCATGAGGTCATGAAGATATTTTTTGTATAGTTCTTCCATGTATTCTTGCCTCCTCTTCTTAATATCTTCTGCTTCTGTTAAGTCCCTACCATTTCTGTCCTTTATTGTGCCCATCTTTGCATGAAATATTCCCTTGGTATCTCTTAATTTTCTTGAAGAGAGCTCTAGTCTTTTCCATTCTGTTGTTTTCTTCTATTTCTTTGCATTGATCACTGAGGAAGGCTTTCTTATCTCTCCTTGCTATTCTTTGAAATTCTACATTCAAATGGGTATATCTTTCCTTTTCTCCTTTGCCTTTAGTGTCTCTTCTTTTCTCAGCTATTTGTAAGGCCTCCTCAGACAACCATTTTGTCTTTTTGCATTTCTTTTTTTGGGGGATGGTCTTGATCACTGCCTCCTGTACAATGACATGAACCTCCATCCATAGTTCTTCAGGCACTCTGTCTAACAGATCTAACCCCTTGACTCTATTTGTCACTTCCACTGCATAATCGTAAGGGATTTGATTCAGGTCATTCCTAAACGGTCTAGTTGTTTTCCTCACTTTCTTCAATCTAAGCCTGAATTTGGCAATAAGGAGTTCATGATCTGAGTCACAGTCAGCTCTGGTCTTGTTTGCTGACTGTATAGAGCTTCTCCATCTTTGGTTGCAAAGAATATAGTCAGTCTGATTTCTGTATTGACCATCTGGTGATGTCCATGTGTAGAGTCTTCTCTTGTGTTGCTGGAAGAGGGTGTTTGCTATGACCAGTGCATTCTCTTGGCAAAACTCTGTTAGCCTTTGCCCGGCTTCATTTTGTACTCCAAGGCCAAATTTGCTTGTTACTCCAGGTGTTTCTTGACTTCCTACTTTTGCATTTCAGTCCCCTGTGATGAAAGTTCTGTGTGTTAGTTCTAGAAGGTCTTGTAGGTCTTCATAGAACTGTTCAACTTCAGCTTCTTCAGCATTAGTGGTTGGGGCATAGACTTGGATTACTGTGATATTGAATGGTTTGCCTTGAAAATGAACAGAGATCATTTTGTCACTTTTGAGATTGCATCCAAGTACTACATTTCTGACTCTTGTTGACTATGAGGGCTACTCCATTTCTTCTAAGGGATTCTTGCCTACAGTAGTAGATATAAATTCGCCCATTGCAGTCCATTTTAGTTCACTGATTCCTAAAATGTCAGTGTTCACTCTTGCCATCTCCTGTTTGGCCACTTCCAGTTTACGTTGCTTCATGGCAATGGCACCCCACTCCAGTACTCTTGCTGGGAAAATCCCATGGATGGAGGAGCCTGGTGGGCTGCAGTCCATGGGGTTGTGAAGAGTCGGACACGACTGAGAGACTTCACTTTCACTTTTTACTCTCATGCATTGGAGAAGGAAATTGCAACCCACTCCAGTGTTCTTGCCTGGAGAATCCCAGGGACGGGGGAGCCTGGTGAGCTGCCGTCTCTGGGTTCGCACAGACTTGGACACGACTGAAGTGACTTAGCAGCATGGACCTAACATTCCATGTTCCTATGCAATATTGCTCTTTACAGCATTGGACTTTACTTCCATCGCCAGTCCCATCTACAGCTGGGTGTTGTTTTGCTTTGGCTCCGTCTCTTCATTCTTTCTGGAGTTATTTCTCCATTGATCTCCAGTAGCATTTTGGGTACCTACCGACCTAGGGAGTTCATCTTTCAGGGTCATATCTTTTTGCCTTTTCATACTGTTCATGGGGTTCTCAAGGCAAGAATACTGAAGTGGTTTGTCATTCCCTTCTTGTAGAATACTTAGTGTATACCAAAGACTACCCTGAATTCTTTATACATATTAACTCAGTTAATTTTGCAATAGTCCTTGGAGATAAGTGATCTTGTCCTCAATTTTAGATGAGGGAACTAAGGCACAGAGAGCTCAAGTAACTTGTCCAAAGTCAGAAAGCAAGTGTGGTGGGGCCAGGATTTACACACTGACAGGCTGGTTTCAGAGCCTACGCTTTTAGCCACTGTGTCATGCTTGTATCCAGTTGAGAACCGTTTAGTCTCCTTGTCTGTTACCATTTACTCAGTGTAATTGAGGGTAATTTTATATGAAATATAAAGTTCAGTTTAAGGTGTACAATTTGAATTTTGACAAATATACACAGTGTGTAACTACACCTATAGTCATAGTGTAGAATATTTCCGTTACTCCAGAAAGTTTTATCCCCTTTTGCCTGCCTGGCCACCACTAATCTGCCTCCTGTCACTAGTTTTGCCCTTTCTAGAATCTCCTGTACCCACTGAATGACTCCCACTTTCCCTCTTCAGCCCCTGGCAACCATTATTATACTCTCTGTTTCTGTGAGCTTGACTGTCTTAGATACCTCACATAAAGGGCAAGGGCCTGGAAGAAGGAAATCCTGCCGTATGTGACAGTAGGGATGAACCTGGAGGACGTGATGCTAAGTGAACTCAGCCAGTTACAGGGGGACAAGTCAACTTTCTTTTGCACCTGATGCTTTAAATGCTGATGCAGATTTTATAATTTCACTTCCATTGTGATCCTTGAAGAATTGGAGAGGCTGGAGATAGTGGCAAACCTAAGTTAAAAGTGCATTGCAGGGCTCCCCTGGTGGTTCCGTGGTAAAGAATTCACTGCCAGTGCAGGGGACACAGGTTCGATCCCTGACCCGGGAGGATCCCACATGCCGGGGAGCAACTAAGCCCGTGAGCTGCAGCTATTGAGCCGGTGCTCTAGAGCCAGGAGCTGCAGCTGCTGAAGCCCGTGCCCCCTAGAGCCCCTGCTCCACAACGGGAGCAGCCACCACAGGGAGAAGCCCCACGCTGCAGCTAGAGAGTAGCCCCCACTCGCTGCAACTAGGAAGAAGCCCACAGAGCAACGAAGACCCAGCACAGCCAAAAATAAAAATAAATAAAAATTATTTTTAAAAGTGCATTTTGTGTGTGTGAGTGTGCACATGCTCACTTCCATGTCTTGTGCCCCATCTTCGGCAGGTAGTGTCAGGAATGAGTGAGAATGAAGAATAAAAGAGCATGTATTAGCAAGTGAAAATGTGCGTAGAGCACACATTCATTTATTTGATCATTGAAAATATATTCCACAGACATTTCTGTGGATTATGTTACTATTATCTATTTGGTATAGAAAATTGTGCTGTAACTTACCCAAAGCTTTTTAGCTTAAAGGTAGAACTTATATTTGTCTTGGGTCTGTCTGGTTCCAAAGCCTGTACTTTTTACTCTTAGTGACTTACGTTTTATTCTGTGATTATTCTCTACTCAGTTAAAGTTCATAGTACAGTTTATACACAGTGCCTTTAGTGCAAGTTCTGTCTAGTACTTCAAAAAATAAGGGCAGACTGTCTTATAGGCATGTTCATTTATTGCCACACTTTCATACTACTTTAACAGTTTATTTGTATTTTATTCCTATTTAATTCCCAGAATAATTTGCAGGAAGAGTATTATCAAAGTAATAAATATACAACAAATGGGAATGTTAAATAAGAAGGAACAGGAACCCCAGGTAGAAAGGAGATCTTGTACTTAGAATCTAGGACAAGATGGATACTCTTATTGTTTATTAACCTGACTCTGAGTTTCCCTGTAGTCAAAGCAAAAAACGGAAAATATTAGTTTTTTATTTTTTGTTAAACAAAAGCATACTCATTTTTTAAGGAAAGTTTTTTTTTTTCTTGTTCTATCAGAAGAGTTTTGAGTGGTCACATATAAAGGACATGAAGGAAAATAATTACAAGGAGTTTTGGTAGTTCCTTTCCATTTACTTTAGAAAAAAGCTGAGATTGAATTTGGAAGATGCCTTTCTCCAAGGAGCTAAATGTTACTGTATATTTCTGGAGATCTGCTTAGTATTATGATAAAACTGGGATAATCTGGAGACCCGTTTTTTTCAAACATCAGCTGTTCCAGACATGCTGAGCTTTGAGCTTGCTGCTTATCTGGTGTCCAAAATATATGAATTTCTGTTCATTTAGTAACAGGATATCTGCAATGAAGGCAAGTTTAGCTATTACGGAAATCGGCTTGGGTTTTATTTTCATTCCAGTGGAGCTTTATTCAAACCCTTCCACAGGGTGACAGGCTGTCAATATACCTGTGATCAGGGTCTGGCACAAATGCTAACTTGCTTTCCTAAAAGTGTGTTGAATCTACTCATGTGTCCAGATGATCACTGAATTGAGATTCTGTGTTGTATAAATTCAAAAATTCTACATAAAGGGGTTGAAGAGATGCTTTTGTCCTTGAACTTTTCAAGGATACGTAGCGCAAGTTGCCACCTCAGCCATAAGAAAGACTGATATATGGCTGCTGTTAGTACCATATTGAGTAGTAACATGATTTTAATACTGATGAAGAGGGGACATATGGTCTTTATTCATTTGCAGTTTCTCATTCCTATATGGTAATGGCTGTCTGAAATAGATTTGTTACTTCTAATAGAACAATTACCTTGATAATGTATAACAGGATAACTTTTCAGTTCAGTTCAGTTCAGTCGCTCTTTGCGACCCCATGAATCACAGCACGCCAGGCCTCCCTGTCCATCACCAACTCCTGGAGTTCACTCAGACTCAGGTCCATCGAGTCAGTGATGCCATCCAGCCATCTCATCCTCTGTCATCCCCTTCTCCTCCTGCCCCCAATCCACCCCAGCATCAGAGTCTTTTCCAATGAGTCCTCTTCGCATGAGGTGGCCAAAGTACTGGAGTTTCAGCTTTAGCATCATTCCCTCCAAAGAAATCCCAGAGCTGATCTCCTTCAGAATGGACTGGTTGGATCTCCTTGCAGTCCAAGCGACTCTCAAGTGTCTTCTCCAACACCACAGTTCAAAAGCATCAATTCTTCGGTGCTCAGCTTTCTTCACAGTCCAACTCTCACATCCATACATGACCACTGGAAAAACCATAGCCTTGACTAGACGGACCTTTGTTGGCAAAGCAATATCTCTGCTTTTGGATATGCTCTCTAGGTTGGTCATAACTTTTCTTCCAAGGAGTAAGCGTCTTTTAATTTCATGGCTGCAGTCACCACCTGCAGTGATTTTGGAGCCCCCAAAAATGAAGTCTGACACTGTTTCTATTGTTTCCCCATCTATTTCCCATGAAGTG